>PCDN01000003.1:149797-212638 GCA_002778105.1 Ceratocystiopsis brevicomis
CCCCCCCTCCCCCGGTCGTTCGCGCTTTCCCGTTAATACTGCGTACTCCGTATTATCTTCTTTTGCCTCGCGGTCTTTTTTTGCTCTGTTCCCACTTGCCTATTCCGTTGTTACAAGTAATACTTGCACTTTTGCACCTTTTCTCCATCGCAGCTCCTCCTGCAGGTCGGCCTGCAGCGTCTCCGCTTTGCTGGTATACAACGCGTTTCTCTCTCCTCTTGCTTGTCTTCTTCATCCAATTGGCAACCTTCCCGTTTTCTCTTCCTCCACCGACCCGCATTCTCGTCCTGCATCCCATCGACCCAACTGGTTCGCTGGATCGGCTCGGAAAATACGTCTACCTCGTATCTTACGAACTTCGCATACGCTTTCTCAACCTCAGCGGCCGAATCCAGCCCGAGTGGCACACTGCCGCTTGTCGTGACTCAGCCCCAGGGTCTTCTTGCCAGTACGCCAGGTCGCTTTGCTTTGCAGTCTTGGTTGGCGATCATCGCGTCAGGGCTACCCCGTGACAAAGCGCGTCTGCTGCTGCAGGAGCTGCAGGTTGCTGCAGGGGAAAGCTGCAGGCCGGCCAAAAGGCCCACCGGCCCAACCCCCTTTTTTGCGGCAGCAGCACGAGGACGAGAGAAGAGGAGAAAAGGAAAAGAAAAAAAAAAAAAAAAAACGTGCTCGGAAAGCGTCTCGTGTATCGTGTTGCGATCCGGACAGAACGAAACCAGCCAACCGGATAAATAAAGGGGACACACGGGGCCGCCACCGCACCGGCCGCTCTCAAATCAACCGATCATACGCAGTCGTGTCGTTACCCGTTTGCGGCCAATTAAACAAGCCGACAAAGCGGCCGCCTCTGCTCACCGCTTCGACTGCTGCTTCGCAGCTTCGCTGTTCCTGGGAACGCCTCCGCCTCTTGCCACACCTTGGCCAGCTAGCCGGCCTAGCCTCGACCGCTCTCGTTTTGCTACCCTCCCCTTTCTCGTTGTTTACGTGCGATTGTTCAGGCACAAGAGCCACCCACGCTCGTCCTGCGACCGACCACCTTGGGCATTGTCAGCCCAAATCGCATGGTTCACCACCCAACGCAAGCCTGGTTCCAATGCAAGAAGCCAATGTGACCCGAACCAATCAGCAAACCAGCAGGCGACTTACCACACTGAACGACGCATAGCGCCCTGAAGGTCTGGTTCGAATGTGTCAGTGAGTGACCACAACAGAAAGCAGTCGCCTTCAGTTTTCCGGATTTCGAGCGAGTAGCTCGATCTCCCTGGTGCAGCGATCGAGCCAGCAGACACGCCGCTGAAGTGGGCGGCGGGCCAACAGCGTATTGTCGCAGGCGCTTTTGGTCTGTCTCTGCCAGCGCATCGTGCAGCATTGGAGTCCAGGAGGGTGGAGGACTATAGCACACCAAGGAGACGCCCGTCCCCAATTCGCCGTCCTCTTTCTTCCGACCATTTCGTCTTTTTCGCTCACCTCGCCTTCCTTTTATGATACCCAACGCGCACAGGGCACTCGTTTTTACCTAGCTCTCGTCCGTTACGACCGACCCTTGCACGTCAGCTAGAAAACATCCACCTCCATCCGAGGACACACAACGTACCGGTAGCGCCAGCGCAGAGCCAACGCCACGGCGCGCAGAGCCCGCCTTCGTACAGGGCTGTCATCGCTCGTTCATGCAGAGGAACGAAAACGAAACCGAACCCCCGACAAAGCAGACCAGTCTTTTCCGGCGTGCATGCTGTTTGTGCGACACAAACAAGTCTTGTGCCCTTGCACTTTACACGGCGGATTCCATTCTCGTCTTCCGGTTGTCATTGCGGCTGCGTGGGGCTTCGCGTCGACTCTCGCTTGACTAGCACCGTGCCCATCTTCTGCCTTCTCACAGAGCCTCTCGTTGCCCATAACCCATATACGTCCATTGGCTCTCACAACAACCCCACCCTACTCTGTTTCTGGAGTCATCTTGGTGGCCTCTTTCTCAGCCCCCCTTAGTCCGTCTGTTTTCGTCTTGCCTCGTCACCTTTGTTTGCCAAGTCACGGCCGCGGGACATTCTGGCTCTCTTCTCAGCCACCTCCGACAGGCGACTCTAATCCTCAATGCATATACCCCCACCGCCAGCTCTTAATCTTCGCAGCATTCTTGCTATGCATACAGTCCTTCTTTGTCTCTCGAATACGGCTACCGACATCATACCAACCGCTATTGCAAGCCACACACTCGTTTGACCCATATCGGCGCAGCGACCGCTCTTTACATTTCCCTCTATCCGTGTTCAGCTCTGTCAATTTCAGTGGAGAAAACCTTGAAAGCACTCCAATCTACTCTAACTGCGTATGTTGCATTTTACTACAAGCGTTGATGCTGCTTTTATACCTGGTCATGAAACTAACCCGCGGTCGTTCTAGGTAGCCTTTATTCACACATCGTCCTATCGAATAAGCGCGTCTCAAAATTGACGACAATGGCTTCGTCTGAGGTGGATCAGAAGTTCCTCGGCAAGCTGGCCAAAGCCGTCGAACATGACAACCCCTTGCTGGCATCGATGCTCTTCAAAATTCTTGGGCTGTCGCTCAATCTCTCTCAGCAGCTCGTGCAGGCCCGGAGGTTGCGCCAGAAAGACCCCACAAGGCCACCTCAACAGCTGGACCTCTACTTCCATATCATCTGGCTTTCGCGAGAAGGTCTCATCATGCTCGAGCAATACATCCTCCCGGTTGTGGGACAGTACGTCGAGTTGAAGGTGCTGGCCTACAAACTCCGTGCATCCTTCTACCACATTTTCGTCCTTTTCTACAACAATCCACCAGTGTCGTATATGGGCATGTCCACGCCTGAGGTCCAAGGCGCTTCGTCTGCCGAACGCACGCCGGAAAAAGGCCATGGGAGCAAGGGATTCAAGGACAAGGACGGGCGCGCCATGCATGACGACGACGACGATGCCCAGAGTACGCGATCGTCCATACAGCCTACACACCCCATGGAAGGCGGGCCTGTCCATCCGCCGCCTGGTTTTGGTCCGGAATCGCCAGCAGCGTTTTTGCTTCCTGCCACGGATTATCTGCCAACGGCCAATCGGTACTTCAAAGAGGCCATTGCATTGTCTGATGAGCTTCTGTGGGGCTCGCATTCACTGCGGCTCTCGGTCAAAACTGAGTATGCTGCGTTCTTGTACGAGTGCGCGCACGACGACGTCGGTAGTCGGAAACTGGCGAAAGACACCATATCCGAGGTGTACGAAGCTAGCGAGGGGATTGACAACGACATGTTCACCGACGCATGTGAACTAGTAACCATCTTGGGCAAGATGATGAAGCGGGGGCTCAACACAAGCACATCATCTCAGATGGCTCGGGGCGGCGGTGCGGCACCAGCTCAGGAGCAGCAACAACAGCAAACACAGCAACCGCAACAGTCACAAAGTGAATCAAAACAGGAGAAACTACAGTACCAGAAGCAGCAGCAGCAGCAGCAGCAACAGCGACAGCAACAACGACAGCAGCGCGTGTCGTCGTCAGTGCCACGGAAAACCGTACCACCACCAATACCGGCCACGACAAGCGGGCCACAGCCTCCGTTTGTGGGGATGGAGTTTATCTAAGGAGTTTGTATATTTTGGATGGCTATTTTGTGACTTTTGTTTTTATATATTTTGCCGTTTTGGGGGATCTTGTGAATCCGTTTTGCTTTTTTGCCCTGGGACCTAGAAGTGAGGTTTGGGCTGAGTTTTCGGAAGGCTTTGTATTTTTTTTTTTTTTTTTTGCTTCCCTTTCTTGGCTTTTTTTCTTGCTTGGCCTGCCGTCTGTGAAAGTTTGGGAATTGCGCGCATATCGAAAAGGAGTTTCATACGGATCTTGGCTCTTATTAGTCTTTGTATATTCTCATCGGTGTTCCCAGGGGCGACTGTGACAAATTTATTTTCTTTAACTACCTGCTCCGTCGTCTCGTATTCTACCTCTCGTTAAACCCGAGAAAACCGCCCTATTTGTGCTCTCGGGATATAAGGTCATCCTTTGGTCGTCTTTCTTTCTATATAGCGTTCATTCCCCGTGGGATATGAAAATGGAAAGTCCCCAGAAAAAAGCCGAAAATAAATCCATCTTTATCTTCACCATTTCCTCCCTTCTTGCTCTACCCTATCTCCATCACCATGCGATATCCCCCCCTTGTGACGAGCCAGTTAGCTTCGGTTGCTGCATGGCGCAACCATCGCTCGGCGGCCAGGCGCCGGGCAGCATGTTGTTGTCGTCCTCCGCCATAGTGGCCATATTGTTGCCACCGCTCCACAGGTCGTTGCTATCGCCGGCACCAGCAAACTTGTCGGCGTAGTCGCCGGCACCGTTGTCGTCGTTTCCGTCACCACCAAGTCCCCACGTTTTGTCGTTGTCGCCGCCGTGGCTGTTGTTGCTCGTCTGATACTGCTTGGACTTGCCCTTGGCGTCGTTGCTGCCCGCGTCCCAGCCGGTCCAGCCGCTGTTCCCACCATCCTTTTTGGTCTCCGAGCCCCAGCCATTCTTGCTGTTGCTGCTGTTGTTGTTCATGTTTTTCGTCTTTTCTGAATCCCAACCGGCCCAGCCGGTTCCGCCTTTTGAAGACTTGTTATCATCCATGTTCCAGCCAGCCCACCCATTGTTGCTGTTGTCCTGGCCTGTCTTTCCTGCGTCTTTTTCCTTGCTTTCGGTGTCTTCATTGTCCCAGCTGATGCCCCAGCTGTCGAGATCGTTCTTGCCCTGGTTGTTCCCATGATTCTTGGTACCTGTTGTGTGCTTGCTCTTGTTGTTTGTTACGCTGTGCGAGGTTCCCCGGTCTGCCGTTTGATTCCAAGCCACGTCATTTCCGCCGGAGGCCGGTCCCGCTGCATCCGGATCGTGCCATGTGGCCACATTGTCCTTTCCTCCGTACGGCAACGCATTATGCGATTTACCAGACGGCTGGTGCCCGTTCGGGCTGTCGCGCGGAGGGCGCCCACTGGCTGGTCCAGACCGAACTGAGCCCGAGGAGTGATGTCGAGCCGGCGACTGTGGCGACGGTGGTGTCGGTGCGTACGGTGCATATGGAGTGGGTGGGTAATGATGATTCGATGCCCGGCGATGGTGGTGGTCGTAGTAGTAGGGCGTGTTCTCCGGTGGTGGAGGCGGCGGGCCGTAGGCGGCGTACGGTGGCTGTGCGTGGTATGGGGGGTACATCGGTGGAGGCGGCGGCGGCGGGTAGGCAAAAGGATAGGCTGGGTATGGTCCATAGGATGAAGGATAGACAGGGTTGGGGTGCCCGTGGAAGTCAACGACCGGATGTCTTGGTGGTGGCGGAAGCGCCTCCACGTAATGCTCCCGGTGTGCATGGCTGCGGCGAAAGTGGTCCCGGTGGGCATCATAGTCATTCCCGGTATCGTTGACGGCCAGGTCTTGTCCATTGCAGGAGCCGGGGGGTGCTGGCAAAACCCGCGGGTCATCATCATTTGACTTGGCTTCTCCGGCGGCAGCCTCGTTGCTTTTTTCGTCAAGTAGCTTTTTCCTTCTTTCCTCTTCCCTTTCTCCGTCTTTCTCCTTGGAATAGGCCTCGAGCCGGACTTCGCGAGTGCCCTTGGCGGTGTCAACGTCAGAAAAGAAATGCATTTGGCGCCGCTGGTGGTTGTAGGAGGACCGCCGCCGCCGCCGCCGCCTTTGGTGTTTCGATGCAGAGGCCCCTGTCTCAGTAGTCATCTTGGTAAGCTTATCACCGTTGTCGCCGATGCAAAGCCGGGTTGCAAGATGGCGGATATGGTCTTCAAGACCGTCGTCGGCCTTGGTAGAGACATCAGTGTCGTCGTCGTCGTCGTCGTCCGCATTGGCGTCCCCGTGATCGCTGCTGACGCTCTCATCCAAGTAGGTAACCCAAGCTGATTTCGACTTTTTCTTTGTCTCCTCTGTTTTCTTGTCCTCGCTCGGCTTATTTTCCATTGGGTTGTCCACACCGTCTCCCTCGGCGGTGCCTGTGCCATTTCCTGTGTTTCCTCCCTCCTGTTGTTCCTTGGGGCTTGTCTCGTCAATTCGAAATTCGATCGTCCGCGTGCCCATGGCCTCGTCCTTTAGCTCGCGGACCCGGATAGTGGCGGTGCTCCTCGCAGGCGATACTGGCACGACTGCTTCTGGAACGGGAGCCGGGTTTGGCGGCTGTTCCCCTTTGTCCTGCTTTTCCTGCTCTTCCCTTTTTTTTTGTTCCTCCTCCTCGGCTTGCTTCGCCTGTGCTTGGACTAGCGCCAGCGCCTCCTCTTGGGCCTTCTTCATTGCCTCTGCTTCTACCAGGGCCTGGGCACGCTCAAGACGTCTCTTCTGTCGCTTCCTCTCCTCTTCGTCAACATCGACAATAATGGGGCCGCCGCCGAGGATGTTGAGCGGCATCAGACGCAGCCTTCGGCCATTGCCGATGTTGGAGGCCCTCCGGGACATGATCTCATTAAGTTACGTGCTCGTCCAGAATGTGGTGGCAGTGATGGCCGTTTGTTGGCTACTGATGATCGCGGCCGTTTGTCGGCGGTTGGTGATCAACAAACGATGCCTGCAAGATGGTTGTCGATCAACGTTGTCGATAGATAAATGGTGGTGCTAATCGATGCAAATATGATGTCTGTTGGCAAGAGCAACGGAAGGACAAAAAAGTAAAGGAGAGGAAAAAATTACAGGAATAGAAACAAGTTTTGGTGTGCTGGTGATGGGATGGTGAGTGAATGGTCTTGGTGCAAACGTGGTTTCTATTTACTTGGAAGGGTTTACCGAGCAACAGCTGTTGCTCTCCCCGGGAAGATCTGCCAAAAAATAAAAGCGAATGCAAGAGGGAAGCCCCCTTCCACCCCTACTGACCACCGGTACTGGGAATCGAACCCAGAGCCCGAGAGTGAGAATCTCGAATGTTAACCGTTACACCATACCGGTCTGCTCCTGCTTCCCTGGGCAAGACAGCCTCGATGGGCTCTTCACACTGCCTGGGAGTGTTTGCTCTTTATTGCCCTTATAAGGCCAGAGTCTGTTTGCAAGAGAAGCTAGCTGCTGCTTGTCTGCCTAAAAAGGAAGCCGCGATGGGCAGGGGGTGATTGCGCGGGAGAAGGCGCGGATGAGGCTCACGATGCGGGAAGGCGCCAAAACAGGAAGGCACGACCGGCGTGCCGGCCAGCTCTGACAGCTGGCAGTAGTGGACCAGTGATTATCTAGTGGTGGCCAGGGTGGCCGAGCATCCTCTGGTCGTTCTTTGTTTTTTTGTTTTGCTCGCTTCGGCTGTGTCCCGTCCGTGTCATCTGTAGTTGACAGCTTGCCCCCAGGTGCCGATCGCCACCCTGGCTTTGACACGGGCCGGCTGCAGCCTTGCCCAGACGCCACACCCATGACGTCAGGCTTGGCCCTCTCGTCTCGCGTGAAGAATTCCGGAACAAGAACTCCCCGAGCTTCGGCAAAAGCGGCTGTTCGGAACGGAAAGAGGCAGGTGTCGTCATACCGGGCAGTGTGGGGAATGCGTTGTGGCACCCCACAAGCCAATCACAGGCCGCGGTGCTACGGCCTCCGACGCCGCCGCCAACGGCGGCCATCGGTCTGGGCCCGTTCGCGGCGATGCCAAGAGACTATTGAACTTCTGCGACGGTCCTTTTTGTCCCCCCCCTTTGCCCTACTGAATAGGTAGATGGACATCTACAACGGCAACGGCGCCCCATTTATCCGGCGTACCGCGTTAACGACGCCTCTATTTACAATGCCAGGGTAGCGGTCGCTTCGCTCCTTACTTTCACGTTAAGAGGCTGAGGCAGAAGAAAAGACAGCAAAGAAGCAAGATATCTTACACGGATGTAACCAATCAAATGCCGATGTACAAAGGCTACTACTATAGGTCAGTGTTAGTGTGGCGTTGCCATTTTATCCAATTATAATTGCTCAATTGAGAAAACAATGGAGAAAATAGGTACTTTTGTCTCCATTTTTCGTGCAGAAGTACATACGATCTTCTTTAGTTGCCTGCGATTTGGATGATTTATTGGCCAGAAGGTGGTGAAAAAGACATCCACAGTTAGAATCATATAATAAAGAGAAGATGTATCGCATACTCGGAGCTACGTCATGTATTCTCCCTTCGGCTCTTCAACGCTTTGCGGTTGCCTTGTCAAAGAACCGTATGCCATTGTAAACATCCACAATCGTATACTCTAGGAACATGTCATGACGTATATGCAAAAAGGACTGTCCGGCCCGAGCAGTATAAAGAAGGCCTGCCTTCTCTTCTGGCTTATCTATCTTTCTTCTTCTTCTGTCCTCATCACACTCTCAATCCAAATTACGCAAACAACTTCGAAATTTTATCATCCTCGACCCACCCTTCATAATGGATACCATCAAGAACGCTGGCAACTACGTTGCTGACACTATCAACAGCGCCACTTCGGGCGTCTCGCACGAGGCCAACAAGTCTGTCGCTAAGGACAGCAACGCCAGCGTCGGCGACCGGTATGTGTTCTCTTCTCTTTTTGATTTTCACTTTTTCTTTCCTCGCGACTAACACCTACCAGCATCTCTAGCGCCGGCAGCGCCGTTAAGGACAAGGTCGACCAGAAGGGCTACGATGCCTCGGCCGAGGCCAACAAGCAGTCTGTCAAGCACTAGATGGTACTGCGAAGTGAGCACTGCCTCCTTGGACGGGGTACCTCGCGGTCTGCCACGGGTTACATCTGATTTCCTGTGACAACAGCAATCTTCTCGCATGTTTTGTGAGCCCAGCCACTAGGTAGTCAATATTAAAACGATGAAATCGTCGTTGTTTGAACAAGTGAAAACAACAAGCAGGCACATAAGTGCTGCGAATGTGCGTCAGTGAAACGCCACTATGCCAGTGTGGCGACTAGCCACCATTGGCATCGTCTGCTGTGCACCAAGCCCCATCTGACTGACTGTCGTCGGCGCCATATTCAAGCAAGGCCCGGACCACACTTTTCACTGCCATGTGCAACAGCAACTGACAGCAGCGTTTCGCCATTCTATTTTCCGTGACGTGGACGCCAGCACCGTTTTCGAGCAAGATCCGGGTGATACTAGCTTTGTTATGTGTAACGTCCAAGTACAGTGGTGTTTTGCCTCCTTCGCCTTTTGTGTTGACTTGTGCCTTTGCCCTTTCCTGACGCAAGATAGCTGTCAGAAATCTTGGGGCCCGGCGAGATACCAAAGCATGCACCATCGTGAAAGACCGCCTAACTACCAGATCAGATACAAACGACAATGGTGTGAAAGACTTAGCAATAAATAAGTCATGGTCGTGTATTTTAGCAGCCAGGTCGATAGATGGCCATTGAGAAACGCCGAAAAGTCCATTCAGTCCGTCAGTGGACAAGCCGCTGTCGTCGTCGCAACCTTCTATGTGGTCCAGCCTGGATATGCAGGAGCAGTGGAAGAAGTTGCCGTCAGTGCTGCGGCAGTCTTCCATATTGAGGTAGCACTCGCGGACGTCTTCGAGAAACTGGCTGTCGGCGCGCAGCACGTCGAGAAGTTGAATTTAATTTACAGAAGCCCAGCGACGTGACCGGGACGTTGGCCCAGCTGGCCATCCAGGCACCCCGGTGTGACGTGCCCATGAACGTAATACCGAGGACCGAGTCGAGCACATCACGAAGGCGCTCTAAGAGAGCCTTTTTGCAAACAAGGCCGCCGAGGCTGTGGACGACAAAAACCAACGGACGTGCCTTTGCGCGACAGTGCATATGTGTGAGGTCTTGCAGAAGATTTGTGGCATGGCCCAAAAGCCCGCTTGTCCCGGAAACGCCCTTCTTGACAATGTAGTTGTCGTAACCAGACGACAGGATGCGGGCATGCGGTAGCACCCCAGGGAGCAGAATTTCGGGCCACGACGCAGACTGACCCTCGGCTGTCCAGGTCTTTTCTCGGTCTCCCGTCAGGCCTTGTATAAGCAGATGTCGGACAACGGGATTATCAAGCCGATAGAGTTCCTTGAGTCCATCGGAGAAAACAGGCTTGGGGAGGGTGGCCTCGCTTGTCGAACGAAACTTGTAGAGCCGGTGGAAGCCCATATTGAAGAGACTGGTTTTTGTAATGGTTGCAGGGCGACTTCAGTGACACGAATGGCCGTGGTTTGTCTGCACTTCCTCGACGATCGACGCGGACCAACATCGTATCCAGTCCTTTGGCACGGCCTGGCAGTCAGCCTCGCTTTGTGTATGGCGCTGTCGTTGGCCGCGCATATCGCTTCTTCTCCAGCAAGCGCTCCCACCCCTGTTTTAAGATACTGGTCACAATTCTGCCGTCATTCACCGCCTTTTAACTGCTACAAGAGCTGTCCCAAATCAGCTTCTCTATTGGCTGAAGTACCTTCAGACCCACAAAACATTCCTTCGAGCATCACGACGTGGGACGTGCCCCTGACTCCGAAGTACACACACCCTCTCTCCCTAGTCAAAAACGCCCATTATCCTGCGGCTATGGGCTTGTCGGATATGTTGTCTGCCGTTGCGGCGTCGCTGCCGCCTGACGTCTACGATTTCACCACGCTCATCTCCCTCGCGTCAACCGTGGCCATCCTCACAGCCGCGTATGGGGCCTCGCGACTGGCCCTACCGTCGTCAGTTGCCGTATCGACGAGCACGCGCGTGCTATTTATCTGGCACGCGTTTGACGCCTTGATACACTTTGTCCTCGAGGGCAGCTTTTTGTACCACTGCTTCTTCAGCTGGGCGCCCGTGGCCGTGCTCCCCCCCGGCGACTACTACCAGACGCTGCCTCACCCCTTCCTGGGTCACGCCGACCGCTTGTATGGGGCGCAGGTTGAGGTGGTGGCCAGAAGCACGATGACAGGTTCCGCAGCTGCTGCAGACGGTGGAGGTCTAGTGGCGCGGTTGGCGCAGCCGCTGGCACAGCTCTGGCTTGTGTACGCGCGGGCGGACCGGCGCTGGGCCGGGGCCGACGTTGGTGTGATCAGCTTGGAGCTGCTGACCGTGCTGTTCGTGGGCCCGCTGGCTGTGTGGACATGCGTTGAGCTGGCGCGGGGGGCGGCGGCAGCCCCGCGTGCGGGCGGCGGTCTCAACGCGCGAGCCTGTGTGTTGATGACGGTGATCGCCACGGCCGAGCTGTACGGCGGGTTTATGACGTTCTGCCCCGAGTGGCTGACGGCCAACGCCAATCTGGACACCAGCAACGCCATGTACCTGTGGGTATACCTGTTTTTTTTCAACACGCTGTGGGTGTGGGTGCCGGCGTACGCGCTGTGGGTTGCGGCGTTGGCCATTGGCGGCGCCTTTTCGGCGCAGGAGGCGCAGACCCAGGCCAAGAAAGGGAAGTGAGCGGCGTCGTTGTCCTCCTAGCCCAAAGCTCGACGGAGCAACGGAGAACAGAGTTGCGCCCCATCTTTCCAGTCAAATCGTGCGTTAGTCCTGGAGCGGACTAGCGTGCCTGAGCTTGTTGACTGCCCCTGTCATCGCGAAACCTCCTTATGTTACAAGACTGCCTCAGCTCCTGGCACCGGTTCGCAGGCATCTCAAACGGGGTTTTTTTTTTTTTTTGCCAAAAATGTGGACCTCATTCTGGATCTGTGTCCATCCCAAACAAACAGTCCCAGTGGGAATTATCCGAGCGCGCGCTCTACAGTTCGAACTTTGACAGCGCTGACAAAATCCTCCCCCCAAAAATTATTGTCCTTTGATTTCTTTTGCCCATTTGCTGCTTGTTTTTTTTTCTTGCCTCTTCGTCACCTTTACGCGATTGCTTGCCACTCCCATTATGCTCGACACCCAGCCCCATCAATGTCACCCCTCTGCCCTTCCCACGTAATGGCATCCTCCTGTGACTCGGCCTTGCTGTTATCCGCCACATCCCCTACCCCTTCTGGCCAGGGGGACCCCAGCCCATAGCCCCGCCAGGTTAATGCGACCGCTCTTGCGGCATCCGATGACAGACTCCCCCGCCACCCGTGCCCCGGTCGCTGTGTTTCTTTTGCGGAAACGAGGTGTTCTGCCCTCCGCATCCCTCTCATCTCTGGTTGCCCGTGGAACCCTTCTGTGACCTCTTCTTCGGTCTTTGGGGTGCGCTACTGAAGCCGCTGCCAGGGCCCAGCGTCCGTGTGTCCGGTCCCCTCTCATCCTCGCACACGTTCTGTCTTCCGCCGTCGCCCCTTTGATCCTTGATTGCAACATCAGCACGGGCGTTCACGCTTTCGGTGTTTGTCTCCTGCGTCTCGTCTCCGGCAATCTCGCCTCTTTGTCTTTTCTCGATCTTTGCGTTCCTCGTTCATTTTGTCTGTTTTCTATCCCATCTCTGTTTCTGTCTATCTTCCTATCTTTCTGTCTTTTTTTTCTTTTCTTCTTCACCAACCACGAACCTGGATGATTTGATCAGCAACAGAGGGAGCGAGTGAAGAAGGCCACTCCACCCCGCCGTCGACCCTCCTTTCCTTCTTTTTGGTTGTGTTCTGGTCGAATCAAATGGATCGTCTTCCCGCCAGTGCTTGGTTGGCTGCGCAGGCGCAGGGCCTGGTGGGTGTGGCCAGGAAGGCGGCTCAGCCCGGGCGGCTACCACTGCAGCAGCTTGCCGCCCGCAACGCCACCGACCAGCAGATGCTGATCGACACGCTGCGGCTCGAGGCCAGCCAGTCAGTCCGCACGTCTGTCATCATCCTGGCTGCGTTCAACGCCGTGGCCGCCTTTTCCACGGCCGCTGGAATTCTCTTCGAGGCCTATCTGGCCGCCCAACGGCAGCAGCGGCAGCGGTCGACACCGAGCACGATTCGCGGCGGCAGCAGCCGAAACGGGATCGGCAGCAGGATTCGGCGGTTCTTTGTCGTGGTGCCGGCCGAGGTCTACCCCCTCGCCCTCTCGTGTTGCATCACCTTCCAATCCATTGGCTTTGCCGCTGTCCAGGGCCAGGGCCTGTTTGGACTCACGAGCAACAAGTGCACGACAATTGCCCAATTCATGCTGCCAGCCGTCTTTCTCGTGCCTTATATCCAGTTGATCTTCGCTGTCGAGGCTTCAGTGCGCATATTGCCCGCGCTGCGCACGTCCCGGCCGTTTGCTGCGCGTGGCCGCTACGCGACGGTGATCTGCCTGGGCGTCCTCGGAGTGCTGTTGTTAATCAACCTGATTGTGGCGCACGTGGCACGATCGCCAAACGTCTGCTTCGCGTCGTTGTTCGGGTTTGTGGTCGCGTACGCCCGCGGAGGGTTTGGCGTCCTGTTGACCATCATCCTCCTTCTGGTGCTGTGCACTGGGATTATGGTTGTGCGTCTCACCTGTGGCAGCGAAAGCAATATGGAGACCGAAGCTGAGGCGGCAGAGCGCGTGGCCACGTCACGCATGGTTTTCTACATGGCCCTAGCCATTCTTTCGAATGTATGTGTCTTTATCCCCGTTTTCTTTTTTTCCCCCTCTTTTCCTGTTACCTCTCTTCCTGGACATCTTCTCACTCCCAGATCCTTCTTCTTCCATTTTTCTATCTTTTTGGCTTCCACGACAAACGGCGGCAAACGACTGGCCCAGCTCTCAACGTATCCATGGTTGCCGCTGTCGTGGCCAACCTGTCGGGGCTCACAACCGGGGGTCTTCGCCAGTTCCTGCGGTCCTCGTCCATGTCGACTATGGGCCTGTGTGTCGGGCCCAACAGCAACAAGGCGGTGGCTGAGTCCTGGCGAATGAGCCGCAGCCACAGCAATGCCAGCCGAATCCGTGGCCCGTTTCCACTCCAAGACAAGATTGAGGAGGCGGAGCGGGCGTCCGCGGCGCCCTGGACGGGCAGCCCTCGGCTTCCGTCACCACCACCACCTGTGGCCACCGTCTCGCCCCCCTGCGCAGAACCGTTGCCCCAGGAGCCTGCTTCTCCCCTTCCCATGCCGCCACCCAAGTCACGGTCGTCATCCCTGCCGCCCGCCCCGCCCCGGTCGCTGCTGTTTCTCCCGGCCACCACCTACACGATCCCCAAGTTTCTAAAGAAGAGCGGGAGTGGCAGCGCTGATAAGGTCAAGGACGACGAGCTGCTCTTGGTGCCACCGCCGTCTATGTATGGTCTGACCGGCGATGGCTTTGGCGGCAGCCGACACCGCCGCGACTCGTCCATGGTCTCGTCGGTGACGGTGCAGATCGGGCTGCGGCTGTCCAACGTGCTGGCCGATCTGGTACCCACACACGCCACGCGGTCTGACCTGCAGCTGGACAAGAAAATCTACACGCTGGACGATGAGCCGGCGCAGGCAGCGCCAGCCCCGTTGACGATTCGGCGGCCCAGCCCGCTGGTGGTGGCGAACACCACCGACGTCGACGTGTTATCAGACGACGGCAGCTCGGCATATAGCAGTCACGGTGGCACGACACCGGGGTTGACGCCGACCACAGCCACGGCAGACGCTGACGCGCCGTCTCTGCACGGCCGCCGAAACCCGGTCAAGGAAGCACGGATGAAGACGCTGCCACCCGTGCCGCACCAGCCGGACCAGTCACATGCAGAGGACAGGGCCAACCCGTTTGCGGGCAGCTCGGCCGTGCGGTCGCCATTCCTAGAGGCGTCCCGGCTTAGCCCGCGTGTCGGCATCCTTGCGAGCACGCGTCTCTCGCGCAGCAACAGCGCCGGGGCCGCAACCGTGCGGACGGCTCCGCCAGCGGCCTCGCTGCTGCGCCGGGAGAACTCGTCGGCCAGCTACCGGCCTTCCAATCGGGGCGGCAGTGGCAGCGACTGGATCTGAGCACGCTCGTCTTCGCATGCTCGTCCCACGTGATCCGTGCCACTCCGTGCCTCTCGTTTCTACCCCCTTTTCTCATTCTTTTCTCGTCTTTCGCTCGTTCCATTCTCTTTCGTTCTTCTTTTTCTTCAAACAGCATGGTTTTGCCCGGAGACGGCTGGCCTGATTCGGGCGCAAGCCAACCAGTTTACGGGGCCTTGGCAACCAGGTGTTTCGTTGTCCTTCTTTCCCCTTTCTTTTGTATTTTAGTCTTCTTGCCAGACATACGATTAGACGGCCAATTCAAACCCATGAGTGTGCTGCCAAACAGAATGCCTTTTCTTTTCTAGTGATTGGCCGCACCAAACGTTGCTGGCTACCTCTAAAAATACGCGAAAGAAACAAAACGCCTCTACAAGTGCTTTTTATCGACCGTATCCTTGTCCAACCTCAGCCAACCATCCGGCTTCCCATTCCAGTTTCCCTGCTATTGTTTCGGTCTCGGCTTTGCCTTTGCTTTCTGTGGCATCTCCGTCTGCTCCCGCGCCTTGGCCGCCGCCGCCTCCCGCGCCGTCCACCGCTCCCATCCGGCCTGCAGCGGGTCCTCCTCGCACGCCAGGTCGCGCAGTCGCAGGTACCGTGCCAGTGGCAGCCGCAGTGCCCAGCCAACGAGCCCGCAGCGCCGCGCCACGGCCGTTACCACAAACCAGGCCGCCGCCACGACTAGGCCCGCCACAAATCCGACGACGACCTGCCGCGACGTGTGGTAGTGCAAGTACACGCGGCTGGCGGCAATCAGCAGCGCCAGCACAAACGCAAGCACGCTGGCGGCCATGCGTTCGAAGAGAGAAAGCGACCCCCGCGCCCGGTACCGCACCAGGAGAAACAGAGCAATGGTCAGCGCCCAGTAGCCGGCAAACTGCGCGTGCGAGCTCGGCATGCCGTAGCCGCCGAGTAAAGGTAGCGACTGGGGCGGCGGGGGCGGCGGGTGGACCAGCGCTGGCGGCGGATTCGCTGTAGCCGGAGCCGTCGACGCTGTGTAGGGCGGTGCGCCGAGAGCTGGGTCGGCTGCCGCATCCTTGGCAGCAAGCCCACGCAGGGGTTGCAACAGCGGCGCCACCAGCGGCGCCACCAGCGGCTCTAGCTGCTCTGTCAGCTGCTCCGTCAGGCGCGCCGTCTGCCGCTCCGCCCACGCCCCCAGCCGCCGCCCCCCGAGCCAGTCGTGTTGGCGGTGGTTATGCTGCGGGCGGCCCTCCTTGATCAGGCGCTTGAGCGCAAAGTTGACAACCTCGCAGGCGAGCTGGCCAGCAAAGGCCAGACACGCCTCGGTCTCGCGCGTGCTCCAGATCAGCGTGGCGTAGACGACGCAGAGCGCCTGGGGCACGAGCGCGAGCCACGCGCACAGAAATGAAAATGGGTCCAACGGGTCATAGTACACATGCGTGACCGACAGCGACGCAAGCGGCACCGGGCCGGCCATGCCGTCGCTCATCGTGATGCCGTCAAACTGGGGTTTCGTCTTGGTCGTTTTCCTGCTTCACGTGCTACCGCCTTGGTCGTGTACTTTGTCCGCGTGCCCCCTGGTTTCGAAAAGAAGGAATTATGAGTAAAAAGGACACAAGGAGACGGAAGAAGGGCATGCAACTAGGAGACGCGCCGTGGAGCGTATCGTGAAGCTGTCGTTGAGTTTGACGCTAAATCGTGTTCTCGAAGCTGTCGGGCTAAGACAGTGCGATCGGCGAGCTTCGAGCCCACACACGTGATATCGTTTTGACCCACATCGTCAACTCGTGCCTCCGGCTGCGGGCTTGGATACGTAATAGCTGTAGCATTGTTGTTTTCTGGCAGCTTGCGACGCCTTGTTCCCCAGATCGAAACTACGCTGAATGTTATAGTCCTCTTCTACCGGACGAACATGAGAGAGCGGAGTCGGCTATAGGAGATGGGCCGCTGCGAGAAATACGACGCCGCAGCTCCCCCCTGACGAGAGAGACGAAAGACGAGAGATTTCGTTCGACGGTGACGCTGACGGCGACGTCCTCTGCGATCGGAGGTGTTTTTTCATTAACAGACCCTACTGAGGAACGGGCAAACGAACGAACGAACGAACCGAAACACACATCCGCATACCACACACACACACACACCCACCATGGGTCAGGGCTACTCGCTGACGACGCCGTCGGCTGGGTCGGCGGGTATCGACGTGCCCGAGCTGGCCGACCTGGTGTACGAAAAGTCGCTGGGAAGCGCACGGTTTATGAAGAGCATCCGCGCGCGCCACCCCCGCGACGGTGTCGTGCTGGTCAAGGTGCTGGTCAAGCCGTACACGCCCATGACCCTGGGCGCGTACCGCGACCGCCTGCTGTGGGAGCGGCGGCGGCTGGCCGACGTGCCCAACGTGCTGGTTGCGCAGCGTGCCGTCGAGACAGAGACCAACGGCTACCTGGTGCGGCAGTTCCTGTACAACTCGCTGTACGACCGCCTGAGCACGCGGCCCTTTCTCGAGGACATTGAGAAGAAGTGGCTCGTCTTCCAACTGCTGTGCGCCCTGCGCGACTGCCATGCCCATGACGTTTATCACGGGGACATCAAGACAGAGAACGTGCTTGTCACCTCGTGGAACTGGCTGTACCTGACCGACTTCTCCGCCGCCTTCAAGCCCGTCCTGCTACCCGACGACAACCCGGCCGACTTCTCCTACTTCTTTGACACCTCCGGCCGCCGCACATGCTACCTGGCCCCCGAGCGCTTTGTTTCATCGGCTGTTGCGGCGGCAGCGTCTGCAGCAGCGGCCACAGCAGATGCAAGAGGGGGGGCAGCGACGGCGACGGCAGTCGCCGCGGCGGTGGCGGCCGCGGCGGCCGTGGAAAGCGGCGACGACGACGACGACAACGACGACGACAATGCCGATGCTGACGACGGTCTTGGTGATGAAGACAACGGCACCACTGGCAATGGGACCCATCGGCAGAACACAAGGGCCAAGAGGCGCGCAGCCCGGCCGGCCAATGCAGGCAACCACCCCAACCGCGTTACTTGGGCCATGGACGTGTTCAGCGCCGGATGCGTCATCGCCGAGCTGATCCTGGAGTCGCCCATCTTCAGTCTCAGCCAGCTCTTCCGCTACCGCCGCGGTGAGTACGACCCGGCCATCTCGCACCTGAGCCGCATCCCAGACCGCGACCTGGCCGACATGATTGCCCACATGATCCAGCTCGAACCGCAGAAGCGCTACTCGGCCGAGGAGTACCTCACCTTTTATCGCGGCAAGATTTTTCCCGACTACTTCTACAACTTCCTGCACCAGTACATGGAGGTCATCACCGACCCGTCGCCGGGTGCCGGTGCCGGCAGCGTCAGCACCAGCCACGATCCCGCCATGACGTCGGGCGCCGCGCGCAACCTCGGTGAGGCCGACGAGCGCATCGACCGCGTCTACTACGACTTTGACAAGATCGCCTACTTTCTCGGCTTCCAGGATCCCTTGCCGGGCGTGGGCGGCGACGACAGCGGGTCACGGCCACCTGACGCGCAGGTGGCCCGCGTGCCTCCCCGGTCGCTGCCGCCCCGACTGGGCCTCGGGCTCTTCCCCGTGCACCTCAACATCCCGACCAAGGAGCACGACGTGCGCAGTGGCGCGCAGCCGACTGCCGACAACGGCGCGCTGATCTTCCTGACGCTCATCGTGGCGTCGATTCGGAACACGGCCCGGGCAGCGTCCAAGATTCGCGCCTGCGACGTGCTGCTGGCCTTTGCCGAGCGCCTCACCGACGAGGCCAAGCTGGACCGCGTGCTGCCGTACCTGATGGCCCTGCTTCGCGACCGCGCCGACCGCGTCGTCATTGCTGCTGTGCGCTCCATCACGCAGCTGCTCGCGCTCGTGCGCACCGTCAGCCCGGTCAATGCCCACGTCTTTCTCGAGTACATCATGCCGCGCATGCAGGCCACCCTGCTGGGGGGCGCCGACGGCCGCGAAGTCAGCCCGCTGGTGCGGGCGACGTATGCGGCGTGCCTTGGCTCGCTGGCGACTACAGCGAACCGGTTTCTGGAGATGGCTGCTCGCATCGACCGCCTGGTGGGCGCCAACGACGACGCGGACCTGGAAGCCGGGTCTGTGCCTGCGACGGGCAATGACGCGAGCGGCGGCGCCGATGCGGAAGCGGACGCGATCGAGTTCGAGGCCCTGTTCGACGTGGCGCAGCGCGACCTAGTCGAGCTGTTTGAGCAGCACACCAAGGCACTGATCGAGGACCCGGACCCCTATGTGCGGCGGGCGTTCTTGACGTCGGTGCCAGAGCTGTGTCTGTTTTTCGGGCCGGCGGACGCCAACGACATTATTGTGACACACCTCAACACATACCTCAACGACCGCGACTGGATGGTCAAGTGCGCCTTTTTCGACGCGACGGTTGGCGTGGCCACGTTCCTGGGCAGCGTCAGTCTGGAGGAGTTTTTCCTGCCGCTGATGGTGCAGGCGCTGACGGAGCCCGAGGAGCACGTGGTGCAGGCGGTGCTGGCGGCCATGGCCGAGCTGGCCGATGTCGGCCTGTTCTCCAAGCAGGTGCTCTGGGATCTGGTGGCGGTGGTCGCGCGCTTCGGCGTGCACCCCAACGTGTGGATCCGCGAGGCGGCGGCGCGGTTTCTGGCGGCGGCAACTAAGTTCCTGTCGCCGGCGCAGGTGCGCTGCATGTTCATGCCGCTGGTGATGCCGTACCTCAAGCCCGGCATGTCGGTGCTGCAGATTGCGGAGCTGGACTTTCTCGACCACCTGCAGAAGCCGCTGTCGCGGGCCGTCTTCGACCAAGCCGTGCTGTGGGCGATGAAGACCAAGGGTGGTCACAGCCTGTTCTGGCGGCCGGTCCAGAACCTGCGCGGGTTTCCTTTCAGCGCGGCGGCGACATCGTCGGCTCTGCCGTCGTTGTCGGCGCCACTTGTGCCCGCTGCGGCAGGCTCGGGCCTGGGCAAGGTGGCCCGCAGCGAGGAGGACGAACAGTGGATTGGGCGGCTGCGCAACTTGGGCCTGGCGGCGGACGACGAGTTTAAGCTGCTGGCGCTGCGCGAGCTGATCTGGCGGCTAAGCCGGCCCAAGCTGCACGAAGAAGAGATGGCGGCGGCAGCGGCAGTGACGGCAGCGGCAGCGGCAGCGGCCGCCTCAGCAGCAGCAGGGACAATGGGTACGAACCCGGCCATGCACGACGGGTACCTGGGCCGCACCAACAACCACCACTACTACAACGGAATGACCAGCGGGGGCGAGCAGCAGCCGGGGGTGGCGGGGGCTACTCCTAACTTCAACAACATTGTGTCGCTGCGCAGCCTGGGTATCACGATCCAGAACATCATCTTTGACGAGGCGCCACAGCGGCAGACGGCAGCGGCGGCGGCGGCTGTGACGGCAACACGCAGCTCGGTGTCGGGTGTGGACGGATCCGGGGCGGCGACACCGCGGACGATTGAGGACGCGCTGCAGGATGCGTCGATGACGATTGACGACCCGATCTCTAGGCGGCGGCGGGCGGCACTCAACAGCTTCAACAAAGCCCACCACCACCGACTGGGCAGCCGCAGCAACGGCAGCAGCACGGCATCGTCGCCAGGGCCGGCGCTGCGCACAGTCAGAACGGACACCACGCCATCACCAACGGCCACGGATGGCGCTCCACCATCAGCACCGTCGGACGCGGGGCGCCGCCGCAGCAGCAGCAGCAGCGTCGGCAGTAAGCAGGCCGGGTCGCTGCGACAGCAATCGAGCGCGATCAACCTGCTGAAACACCACCGCAAGGGCAACAATGTCAAGTCGGTAGCGGAGACAGCAACCTCGGAGACGAATGCGTTTGGGCATGTGGAGGGACAGTCGGCGCTGACGGGAAGCAACGGCGAGGTGGGTCCGTCGTGGCGGTCATCGGCCGGGCCGTCGGAGGAGCGGGACAGCACGACGACGGTGAGCGATGCGGGCGGGGCGGGTATCTTTGGCCTGGCGCCGCGCCGCAGCAGCGGTGCCGGAGGCGCAGTGGGCATTGGTGGTGGTGGTGGTGGCGGTGGTGGTGGCGGCGGCGGCGATGGCGACAGCCCTACGCGGTTCCGGGCGCACCACAACTACGGCGGCACGGATCCGAACGTGCTGCAGATGCTCAACGCCATGTACGTGGAAAACTACCCGCATGACCTGGCGGAGTTCAGTCCGATGGTGACGCCGATCTCGCGCAAGCGGGCGGTGGCAGCAGCCGGGCCGATGGGGAATGGCGGGGGCGGCGACGCGGGCGGCAGCGGCAGCGGCAGTGGCAGCGGCAGCGGCGGGGGGTGGCGGCCTTCGGGCCAGATGGTGGCGACGTTTTCGGAGCACACGGGGGCGATCAACCGGGTGGCAGTGGCGCCGGACCACGCGTTCTTCCTGACGGGGGGCGACGACGGCACGGTGCGGGTGTGGGACACGCAGCGGCTGGAGCGCAACATCTCGAACCGGTCGCGGCAGGTGCACCGACACACGGGGCCGGGGGCGCGGGTGCTGGCGCTGTGCTTCATCGAAAACACGCACTGCTTTGTGAGCTGTGCGAGCGACGGTAGCGTGCACGTGGTCAAGGTGGACTATGTGGCGGGGGGCGGCGGTGGCGGGAGCAGCACGATGCCGCGGTACGGGCGGCTGCGGCTCTTGCGGGAGTACCAGCTGCCACGGGACGCAGACGGGGATGCCGGCGATGGCACGGGCGAATGGGCGGTGTGGTGCGAGCACTACAAGCAGGAGACCAGCTCGGTGCTGGTGCTGGCGACGAACCGGTCGCGGGTGCTGGGGATGGACCTGCGCACCATGACGCTGGTATTTGTGCTGCACAACCCGGTGCACCACGGGGCGCCGACGTGCTTTGCAGTGGACCGCAAGCACAACTGGCTGGTGGTGGCGACGTCACACGGCGTGCTGGACCTGTGGGACCTGCGCTTCCACATGCGGCTCAAGGCGTGGGGCGTGGCGGGCGGCGCGCCCATCTACCGGCTGGCAATCCACCCGTCGCGGGGCCGGGGGCGGTGGCTGTGCGTGGCGGGCGGGACGGGGCAGGGCGAGGTGACGGTGTGGGATCTGGAGAAGACGCTGTGCCGTGAGGTATACCGGGTTGGGGGGGGTGGTGGTGGTGGTGGTGGTGGCGGCAGTGGGAGCACGGCACCGGTGGCCAAGGCCGTTTACGAGGCGTGGGACGTGGACGCGGACCGGCCCGAGGGCATGCTGGGACGGTTCGCGACGAGTCTGGACCCGGGGCTGGTAGCGACGACGACGACGGCGGCAACGATGAGCGAGGCCGGCGGCGGCGGTGGCGACAAGGGCGTGCGGGCGATGGCGGTGGGCGCGGTCACGGTGGACCAGCAGCGGGACGTGCGGCACGCGTTCCTGGTGACGGGCGGCAGCGACAAGAAGCTGCGGTTCTGGGACCTGGCGCGCATCGAGCACAGCACCGTGTTCAGCGGGCCGCCGGCCGACGAGGGCGGGGCGCGGCCGCCGCAGTTCACGGCCACGCAGGTGGCGGCGTCGCTGACGGTGCACACGGAGCGGGTGCCGCGGGCGCCGTCGGCTGCAGGGGCAGGCGGTGACGGGAATGGGAACGGGAATGGGAACGGGAGCGGCAGCGGCAAGACGGGGGGGTCCCGACGCGGCGGCAGCAGCGCGACCGGGACCGGTCCACGGCCGAGCCGGTCCAGCGTGGTGGCGATGCAGCAGCAGCAGCTGTTGCACAGCCACCTGGACGCGATCCTGGACGTGGCGCTGCTGGAGAGCCCGTACATGGCGACGGTGTCGGTGGACCGGATGGGGGTGATTCTTGTGTTTTCTTGAGGGCGTGCGTGCTGAAGGCCCTGTAATATTAGCGCTAGACAGCCAGCTGGAAAAATCCACAAATCCACCCACCCCCTGTCAGCAAAGGTTGTCCCCGCTCGTCCAAAACAGCATCACAATGAGCAGCGCATCCACCGCTCCAGACATCCTGCTGCAGGACCTCTGTCTCTTGGCCACCCGCCAGATTTCCGACGAGTGCCGTGGAGGCGTCTATGGCACACTGTTATCCGCGGACGGCGTCGGCTGCGGCGCGCCCGTGGCCGCCCTTCTGGGCCGGCAGGCCGACCGGATCTTCGAGGACGACCCTGGCCGGCCAGAGACAAAGACGAAGACGGCAGACGACGACGACCCCGTGCTCCATCGCCTCGCCGACCTCGCCCGTCTTGCTCACGCCCGCTTCTACGCCCACCGGCCCGACGACGTGCCCCTGTGCTGGCGCCAGCTGTACACGGACGTCTGCCTGCTGCAGATGGCACGGCGCTGGCGCCTGCTGCTGCAGCGCACGGTCGACGCGAACGCGCTGCTCCCCCTTCTCCGCATCCCCGACACCGTCGACGCCCTCGTCCACCCCCTGGACCGCGCCCTGATCCTGGCTGGCGGTGTCGGTCCAGCTGGGCGTGGCCGTGCCTGGATCCACGTCGCGCTGGAGGCGCTGCATGCGTTGTGGGCGGCGGCGGCGGCGGCGGCGTCAGAGGGACACTACCAGCTGGCAGATGACTGGTCGGCCTGTCCTCCGTTTGGGGGTCTCTCGGCGGCCACGGCCACGGCCGCGGCAGCGTTTGTTCCGCCCGTCCGCCACCCGGTGCCGCGGACCGGCCCGCTCGACATCGCCGCGTTCCAGGCGTACCTGGACACAGGTGTCCGCGATGGGACCGGAGACGGACCGCGGCCGCTGGTGCTGACCGGTTTGCTCGAGGACTGGCCGGCGCGGCGGTGGTGCAAAGAGCACAGTGCCGACGACGAACCCGCCCACCCCTGGGCCGCCCCCGCGTATCTTCGGTGGTGCACGCTCGGCGGCCGCCGCCTCGTGCCGGTCGAGGCCGGCCGCAGCTACGTGGACGAGGGCTGGACGCAGGCGCTGGTGCCGTTTGACGTTGTGCTGCGGGCGCTGGAAGGCCACGACGACGACAACGACGACGACGACGCCACGGGCCTGCCCCGGCCGCTGTACCTGGCCCAGCACGGGCTCCTGGCGCAGATGCCGGCGCTGCGGCGCGACATTCGCGTGCCGGACGCGTGCTACACGACGCCGCCGGGGAGTGCGGACGGCGGTGGTGGCGAGGAGGACGACCCCATTGTCAACGCCTGGCTCGGCCCGGCCGGCACCATTACGCCGCTGCACACGGACCCGCACCACAACCTGCTGGCCCAGGTCGTCGGCCGCAAGTACGTGCGGCTGTACGGGCCGCGGCACGGGGCAGTGCTGCGGCCGCGAACGGAGGGCGCTGCGGTCGACATGAGCAACACAAGCCAGGTGGACGTTGGCGTGCTGGAGGGGTGGGATGCCACCGACGACGACGACGACGACGACGACGACGGCGACGACGGCAACGGCGACGCTGCCGCTGCCGCCAGAGCCCTGCCTTTCGTCGACTGCATCCTCGAGCCCGGAGACACGCTCTACATCCCGCGCGGGTGGTGGCACTACGTCCGCAGCGTCAGCGTCAGCTTCAGTGTCAGTTTCTGGTGGGATTGAGTCTTCTCTTTCTGTTGACTCCCAAAGCAAAAACAAAAAAAAAAAAAGACGATTCCGATGTATCACGGTTTTGGGCTCTGCAATCTTCCAGCCGGTTTCTTCCAAACGCCCCCCATTTTCTTTCGTTTCCTTTTCTAACCTCAACCCCCCCCCTCTACCACTCCAACGGCTCCTTCAGGGCCTCCCCGCGGTTCGTCTTGGGCACCGGCACCGGCTTCGCCTGCAGCTGCCCGTTGCGCCCGCGCTTCAGGTACGCCTTGCCGTCCAGCCACGGCGTGTCGCGCGTCATCTTCTGCTCAAACGCCGCAATCTTGTCATCGAGCTGCATCGTCAGCCCAATGTCGTCCAGCCCGTTGATCAGGCAGTGCTTGCGGAACTCCTCGACGTCAAACGCGCACAGCACGCCGCCCTGCGCGTCCCGGATCGTCTGGTTGGGCAGGTCGATCTCGATCTGGCGCCCGGCCCGCGCCTCGGCCGCCACCTTGGCCAGCGCGTCCGCATCGGCCAGCGGGATCATCAGCATGCCGTTCTTGAACGAGTTGTTGAAGAAGATGTCGGCAAACGACGGCGCAATCACGCTGCGGATCCCAAAGTCGTTGAGCGCCCACGGCGCGTGCTCGCGCGAGCTGCCGCAGCCAAAGTTGCCGCCCGTGCACACCAGGATCTTGGCCTGCCGGTACGGCTCCCGGTTCAGCTCAAACGCCGGGTTCTCGCTGCCGTCCGCGAGGTACCGCCAGTCGTTGAACAGCGCCTTGCCCAGCCCCGTGCGCTTAATCGTCTTGAGGAACTGCTTCGGGATGATCGCGTCCGTGTCCACGTTGGTCCGGTCCATCACCGCCGCAATGCCCCGGTGCACCGTGAACGCCGGCAGCCCGCCCACTGCCCCGTGGCCCGCCACCGACGTGTTGGTGTGCGGCGCGCCTGACGCCATGTCCGTCGGCTGGTCTGCGATCAGGTCCTTCTCCGTGTCGTCCACGGCGACGCGCTCGTCCACGTGCGGCGGCTGCGGCTGCGGGTGCGCTGCCTTGCCCGACGACGGCGCCGCGGCCTCGGCCTCGGTCTCGGTCTCGGTCTCGGTCTCGGTCGGGTCGGCCCGCTTCCGGAACGCATCCACGTGTGGGCTGGTCGTGTACTGCGTCAGCTTGCGCACGTCCGCCAGCTTGCCGACAATCGCTGCCGCCGCTGCCATCACGGGGCTCATCAGATGCGTGCGCCCGCCGGCGCCCTGCCGGCCCTCGAAGTTGCGGTTGCTCGTGCTCGCGCACCGCTCGCCCGGCGACAGGATGTCCGGGTTCATGCCCAGGCACATGCTGCACCCGGCCTCGCGCCACTCGAACCCGGCGTCCTCAAAGACCTTGTCCAGGCCCTCGGCCTCAGCCTGCGTCTTGACCAGGCCCGACCCGGGCACCACCATGGCCCGCTTCACGTTGGCCGCCAGGCGCCGGCCCTTGACCACCGCCGCCGCTGCCCGCAGGTCCTCGATGCGCGAGTTCGTGCACGACCCGATGAACACCTTGTCGATCGGAATGTCCTGCATCAGCGTGCCCGCCTTCAGGTCCATGTACTCGAGCATGCGGCGCGCCGCCACCTTCTTGGACTCGTCTGCAAACGCCTCCGGGTCCGGCACCGTGCCCGTGATCGGCACCACCGCCTCCGGGCTCGTGCCCCATGTCACCGTCGGCACAATGTCCTTGCCGTCAATGAACACGTCAATGTCGTACTGCGCGTCCGGGTCCGACTGCAGGCTCTTCCAGTACGCGACAGCGCGCCGCCACTCCTCCGACCCGAACCGCGGTGCCAGCGGCCGCCCCTTGAGGTACTCAAACGTCGTCTCGTCCGGCGCCACCATGCCCGCCCGCGCGCCGCCCTCGATCGACATGTTGCAGATCGACATGCGCGCCTCCATGCTGAGCCCGCGGATGACCGACCCGCAGAACTCAATCACCGCACCCGTGCCACCCGCCGTGCCGATCTGCCCAATCACGTACAGCACAATGTCCTTGGAGCTCACGCCCGGCGCCAGCTCGCCGTCTACCTGCACGCGCATGTTCTTGCTGCGCTTCGTGATCAGGCATTGCGTCGCCAGCACGTGCTCGACCTCGCTCGTGCCGATGCCAAACGCCAGCGCGCCAAACGCGCCGTGCGTCGACGTGTGGCTGTCGCCGCACACCACCGTCGTGCCCGGCAGCGTGAACCCTTGCTCCGGCCCGATCACGTGCACAATACCCTGCCGCTTGTCGCCCAACCCAAAGTACGTGATGCCAAAGTCTCGCACATTCTCCTCGAGCGTGACGCACTGCGTGCGCGAGTCCTCCTGCTCAATAAAGCTGGCAATGTCCTTGAGCGTTTTCCGCGACGTGGTGGGGATGTTCTGATCGTCAGCGGGAAACAGATACGAGAAAAGGGGGGGGAAAAACAGAGGGGAAAAAAAAAAAAAAAAACCTACGTGATCGGTCGTGGCCAGCGTGCAGTCCGGTCGCCGGACCTTACGGCCGGCATTCTTCAGGCCCTCAAAGGCTTGCTGTAAAGAAAGAAAAAAAAAAGGTGTCAATCAAAAAAGAATGCAACGTCGCAGCCGCGCACGCATCGCCGACTCGTCACGGGCTTGGGCACCGATGCAAGGCATAAGGCAGACAGAGGGCAGGGAGGCTCTGAGCTGTCGCCGTTGTCGGTCCGCCCACAGCCATCGTGCAGCACCCCCTCTCTGCTACTTACGGGCGAGGTGACCTCATGGACAAGATGCCGATCTGCATACAGCACGGTTAGAACAAAAGCCATTGCCCGATAGACGGCCGGAAAAAACGTACCAATGTACAGCAAGACAGTGCCGTCCAGCTTCTCGTCGACAATGTGGTCGGCAACGACCTTGTCGTACAGAGTCTGCGGCGCTTTCTCGACGGACGGCATGGTGGCGAAAAGGGAAAAATCGACGATACAAAAGGCTTAACGGACACGGCCCGAAACCGGTTGCTGCTGTTGGACAGGTGTCTCTGTGACCGTTGACAGTGGACAGAAGGACAGGAACGAGGCAAGAGACGGCTCAATCGGAGCAAACGAGGCAGATGAGGGGAAGGAAAAGGGAAAAAAAATAAGGACAACTCCGTTTTGCCTCTTTTGGGACCTCTATTATAGACACAGCTCTTTCTTCTCGGAAAAAAAGAGGGTACCCCGTCTGCGCGGGTTACGGGGTCCGATAACCGGAGGCCGGAGACCGGGGAGGCGAGCGGTCCTAGGAAAGTGTGCGAAATGCGGGGTCCGCTTGATTGAGAATGGGTCGACGCAGATTGGCTCAACCGCCGAGCGGCTCGTAAACTGCCGGCCGTGCTTGAGCCCTACGGATCGTCGTGCAGCGCACGTGATATTGGAACACCCCCGATGTCGGCCGTTGCGTTTGCTCGACTGCATCTCCATCTCCTAACCTCCTCCTCACTTCCTCCGGCAGTGTCTTCTCCGTATTGTGTTCGGTATTCGGATAACCGCCCACGGCGCTATTGGCCGCCGTCTGCTCTGCACCTCGAGTTAGCAGCCCAATTGTGCGCCACGACCTCCTATGCACGACACGGTCTGGTATAGAAATAATGCTTTGCGCAGGTCGGTGAATACGGCCGGGATAGATATGCTTTGCATAGGACGATGATGACCCCATCTGCCTAAAGGCCAAACAACATGCCGACCAGCCCCGCTACAACCTGCAGTATCACTCCCAGAGCTGCAAGTAACCGAAACGCCCACAGACCTGCCACGACCACAACCACGACAAACCCCCCGGCGAGCCCGTAGAGAACCCCGTCCCCCAACGTCGGCTGCCCACTCCGATATCTCTGCCGCACGGCCGACCGGTTATCAAACACAGGCCGCACAAGATGCCAGTACCATGCCATCACCATCACCAAAACCACAATCACCCTCCTGATCAGATCAAACCCGACCTCCAAATCGTTTTGGCCACCCACGCCGTTGCTCTGGCTCCTTGCGGCTCGGTTTGTTGTATTAGGCAGCGCTTTTCGGTGACCATTACCAGGCTGGCAAGGCTGGCGCGCCACCTGGCCGGGGCCCTGTCGTGCCTGTAGCTGCTGCCGCGAAAACCCCATCGCTTCCATCGCTGCCACTTTCCCGAGTGACTGGTCGTGAAAGGGCTGCGTCCCAGGAGAGGGGCGGGTCACGGTTCCAGCAAGCATCATCGCGTACGCTGCCCCGCGAGTGGCTCCTCGGCCGACCGCCCTCTGCACCACGACTGGCCCTCTCTTGTTGTTCGGTCTGGAATCCAACGGCCCACACTATGGCGATATCTGCTCCGGCAGTGGGTTCGGTGGCAGCCGGTCGTCCGCGTTGACTGTCCGCGTCCACGAATGGCCCGTCGACGTGACCTGTGTGCCGCCGCCGTCGCGCCGAGGGCGATTGCCGTCGCCCGGTTTCGGCGTCGACAGGGCGTGCGAAAGCCTGTCCGCCCGCGTCTTCGCAGTTGTCAGCTTCCGGGAGGACATAGTAACGCTGGTGGCTGTTTCGCGAGTGAGGCCGTCTGTCCTCCGCCAGCCGTTCGGTCTGCCACTCTGCGGGGAAGGCATCGAATGCTTTCGCATGCTGCGGTCCTGCAGGCTCAATCCCGCTGTTGCACTTTCTTTTCGTCCTCTCCGCCGGCCTAGTATATGTTGAGACGCACGGCTTTCTGGCTCCTCTGCCGAGCCGTCCGAGCTGAGGGACAGGTCGGCCCCCGCTTGGCTCGGTTCGGATCCAGTAATGGTGATGGTGGGTGTGTAGGCAGATCTTTCCCTCGGCGTCTTGTCCTGCGATGGACACGCTGTGTTTCTCTCCGCAACTATACTCTCCGATGTGGGGGATGCAGTTGGCCCATCTTGCTTCTGCGGGTAGTCCGGACTCGTCCCTCTGGCGTTGCTCTCGGAGGGACAAAACACTGTTGTTGGCTTGCACACAGCCGTTTCCATCGTCTTCTCCTTCACCGAAATAGGCGCTTCGGTCGCCCCTTCTCCCTCCTGTTTCGCATCGACTGTCGCGGCACTCTGCAAGGGAGCCCCGTCGTGCTTTTGCGGTTGTGGCGGCATAGGAACGGGGCAGTGACTGGTGGGAGGGGGCGGCATGCTCGTGTTGCAAAATGGCCGGTTCTGTCGAGTCTGCTGGATTCCTGGAATCGGACAGCTCTACTGCCTCATCCGACCGGGGGGGGAGTGCTGCATCGTGCCAGAAGTCAACATACGACTAGGTAACGCGGTAGTCGGAAAGGCCCGCTTCCAATGGTGATCGTTTAGGTTCCTCCTACCTCGCATGCCTAGGACACTGTCTGGTCCATGGCGGCCACCGAGTCCCGGCGTAGTTCCTATTTCTCCGGGTTCCATCAATGACCAGTACGAGTCCCCTCTCGGATCAAGCTGCCGCAGGCGGGCGGGCGACGGCCCAGCTTCGTTCTGACTTGCTGGTATCGCCGGTCCGGGACCCCGTACTCTATCGAGACCTTCGAAACTGACTCGGCTGCATAAGGACGGCGGGTTATACACCAGAGAATCCGATGCGGAATCCTGGACTTGGTTCACCACTTTGGGTTTAGAGCTGGATGGCACGTCCATTGGTAGCCGTTCCACTTCGCAGCTTGTGTCCAGCAGAGTCTTTGTCGGGTATGCTCCAGGAACATATGGCGTGAAGATAATGGTTTCCGATGATGCTCGGCTCTCGTTTGAAGAAAGCGAATAACGGGCAGCTTTCCGCAGTGCCTTCTTCTGGCCAAAGGAGCCTGGTGCTCCCGCCGGCAAATCAAGAGTGCTCCCAGACTGCGGGATAGGACTCAGCCTTGGTTCGCACACTGATGACCACTGGCCTGTTTCCTTGCGCCACGAAACCTTGCTCTGCTCCTGTCGGATGGCCTCCTTTTCCTTTTCGCGTTTTTCGAAGGCGTCTTGTCGTCGCTTCCTCCTCCGTACAAATCGCTGCAGCTCTTCTGCGTGCAGCCGCCGGGCCTGCTTATAAGCAGCTTCGGCCTCTTCGATACAGAGAGCGAGACCCTTGATCTGCGGCGACACGTCACTGCTTGCCAATGTACTGTTCGAACTAGATGTCGGCGTCAGTACGTCGAGTTGACCCGTCTCCGGGTTGACACCTTGGACGCCAAGATAGTCTCCGCTCGCTTTGAGACTCCGCCTCTGACGCCGCACCTCTGCCTTGGTCTGGAAAAACTGCAGCGCGTGCGGTGCGCTATCGTCTGTAACAATGGTCGATATGGCAGAATCGGCTCCCTCGCTTGTGACCGGTTTTCTGGTCACGCTTCGTGGCGATAGTGCCGGTGAGTCCAGCCTGCGGGGACCAGGGGAGTAAGCGTCCAAGCTGTATCGACGTCCTGCGGACGACACGTCGCAGGTATGAGAATGCGGCGGTGGCGGCCAGACTCCCCGAGAAGGGTGTGGTGCGACGGCGTGCGATGCCCGTCTTCGTAGGTTGGCGGTCTCGGACCAACGTAAAGATGGTATGCTCTCTGGAATGATGCGCGGCGTGTTCCAGGCTGTGATGAGGTTCGAGTTTCTCCTCCGGATTGTTTTGGTTTCGCCGGCGGGTGGTATCCAGGAGGGGTCAGGATCGGCGTCGGCTGCGTTACTTGTCGGATTACCGCCACCCCTAGTTGTGTGCGGACGGAGTGTACCGCCGCGCTCGGGCTTGTTGCTCGGGAAGAGGCCTTTGACAAAACCGACGAAAGATGGTGCGTCCTGTCGACTTTTTCCTAGATGGGAGCTTTTCGTCTTCTGGTGTTTATGAAATCGTTTCCTCGAACGGCCGCCACTGGCAATGTCAATCCTGGCGGAAGACAACGATACTAGGCTGTCCTCAGGCATGAGGACCGACACAAGACATGTTTGAGGATGGCGTCAGACTAGTAATGAGGGTTAAATATATAGGAGATGCTGCTTAGGAAATGGAAGACAAAACAAGTGGCATCACAGATAGGTATAAAATAAACGAAAAAACAAAATCGGGAAGAGGCAGCAGAATTCATATTTAAGGAAGGAGAAATCCCCATCGGCGTGACTTCCTTGGAGGATGCCAGGATTATGTATGGTGGGAAGGAGCAAACGGGAAATCACCCCTTTTTTCGATAAACAAAAAAAGAAACCCATTTCGTCACAAAAAGGGGTTCTTAAAAAACAGAGACCAAAAACGCCCGTGAGGACACGACAAACTGTCTGCTTTACATAACAAATATCAAAATCAGAAGGCCCAGGAAAGAGAAACAAAAAGAGCGAGCGACAGAACCATGCAGCCCCTCAATTCCACCCTATTACCACCGCGAAGGAAACCGCTCATACTTGTAGGCGTTCGACCGTGACCGGACAAACGGGTTGAAGGGCACAGGCGGCGATGCCATGTCCTGCGAATAAGAGCCAGTGCTTGAAGGCTTTTGTGCACTGCTTGGTGGCTGCTTGGTATCTTTGACAGGGCTAGCTGCTCGTTGCTGCTGTTGCTGCATTCGCTCCGCCGCCGCCCGCTGCTCAACCGCAGCCTGTTCACGCGAATTCCGCGGTGAGCCTACGTTGCCCAGCTCGTTCATGCTGATGGCTTTCTTGAGCGGTGAATTTGCGTGGCTGTACACACCCATGCTGCCACCAAAGTTGGGGTGCGTAGGTAGTCCGCCCGAGGTTAGCGGCGCCTGCTGCGTAGTTCCCGCAATCCCTCCTGCCGGAGTTGGTGTCGGTGCTGAGAGAGACGGTGTCGTGTAGCTTGGTGTCAGCCCAATAGAACCCGCTGCGGGTATGCTCTGCCGCACGGGCCTTGAACTGCTGCTGCCGAATTCCCCTCCGAGAAAAGATTCTGAGTGTCGAGCTGGTTTGTTGGCAGGTGTCAGTAGCCGTGCCGCCACTGCACTACTTCCGGATGGCCGCGACGCCGGGCTGCCAGCTGCTGACAAGCCATGATCGGGGTCAACATGTTTCAGATAGTGAGCGTTGGGATGCGTGTAAAACCCGCGGCGTCGGATAAGCGTGGTCGGCGTGCCACGCTCAACCAACTCGCCTCCTGCGTCCTCAGTTGCTGACTCTGCGTTCATGGACACCTGCGTGCCCATGTCACGAACAACTGGGTGCAGGCGCGGCTGCACAAATTTGGTGTCATACTCGTGCAGAACCTCCTTCTGCACAAGGGCGTTGTCGCGCTGACGCTGGTCGTTCATAGACTGGATAAAGTACAACATCATAGATAGTGCAGCCTGCAGCACGAGGCATCGGAACACGGCGACGCTGGGTCGCGGCTCAAGAGGGTCTAGCGGCAGCTCAAAGAGATACAGCAAGACATGCAGCGGGCTAAAGAAGGCGAACAGTGCCAGCGCCGCAGGGCGTGGGTCCCACACAGAAAGCTCCCACACATCACGGGTACTGTCCGGGTGGGCTCGAGATTCGGCCGTATCGAAGTGGGCGAGGTCGCCGAGAAGCCGCAGCGGCGAGCTAGAAGACGGTGAGGCCTGTACGCGGACGCGGTGGGCGGACGGAGTGCCGGGCTGGTTGTCGATATTCGCTTCGAACAGCCGGTAGTGGCGCTTGCGGGAGAAGACAAAGAATGCATTTAGGGCAGACAAGGCGAAGCCTGTCCACACGAGGAGGTGAACCTAAACGGAGAAAGAAAAGCGTTAGCACCGGCAACCACGAAGAGGGCACAGGATTCTGCCAACGCACCAGATAGGACAGCCAGCCATGCCCAAAGTCGTCCCCAAAGACATCATCGTCAGCACTGCGGGAGGAGCCCAGATTCGCCCGGGCGAGAAGAAACAGAAAATTGGACACCACGCCGATCTGCGTGCCAGTGGCGTGGGAGTCGAGCTCGCGTGTTTCAATTTCTTCGGAGAGCCACAGCAAGAAGTCCCACGGGTTAAACCCAGCCGTGATGCGCTGTAGCAGCGGCTGCCGGCGAACGAGTCGTGGCATCTCGTCTCGCGCTCAACACAGTATTCTGATCGCCTCGCGTAGCTTTCCCTTCGAGTCTCAAATAGTCCGCTTCATTTACTGCACCATGGCAGGTGCAATCGATTCGTCGCGGGAGGTCGGCATGCGCGTCTGCGATCGACTGGAAAAAGGAGATAGATTCTGGTCAGTCCAGGACGTGGCAACACTTTTCTGTTTACAACCCCAAGCAGAAGACCGTCTTAGGAATAGACAATTCTCCACAAAAATGAGTAATCTTCTAAAATTATGGGGCTATATCATATCGAAGAGCTACCACAACTGGTTGTGCTTGAGCCATTAAACCCACATCTACCACCTCAACGTCGACGCAATCCGAGCACGCCTCTTCTTCTCTGTCGACAGGCTACTCGGTGCCTCTTGTTGCGACAGCTTCTCAAATTTTTGGGTAGCATAGGCCTCCCGCTTGACCAGACATGTCGGCTTCGGCGGCGGACTTCAAGGACCGGCAGCTCCTTGCTGTGATCGGGGACGAGGTACGGCGGATTGATATGTCTTTTCGCATCCTCTTTTCCACCGCTAAGGGAAAGAGCAATTGGACTGATTGATATCTTGGGGATTAGGACTCGGTGACAGGACTTCTTCTGGCTGGCATCGGCGTAAGTTTTACTCCAAACCTGGTCTTCAATTTCTGGCCTTGAGGTTTCTAACGAGATGGGGGGGTTAGCATGTGACGACAGGCGCCGATTTGGAAAAGAACTTTTTGGTAGTCGACAACAAGACAGACACGGCAACAATTGAGGCCACGTTTGACCGGTTCACGACCGGCCGCAAGGACATTGGCATTGTTCTGATCAACCAACACGTGCGTGTGCAGTCGCCCTTAGGGAGGGACGAGGCTGGCTTTGTTGGGCGAGAGACATGCTTGCTAATTTGTATGTATACAGATTGCCGACCGTATACGGCACCGGGTCGACACATACACGGCCGCTTTCCCCACGATTCTCGAGATCCCAAGCAAGGATCACCCGTACGACCCAGAGAAGGACAGTGTTTTGCGGCGGGTGCGGCGGTTGTTTGGAGAGTAGATATTCTCTGCAGGTGGCTGCGGCTAGGGGGGCAGCGCATTGGAGTGTTGTGGCAAACAGAGACGGTCACTGAAGACGGCGACATTTGGGCTTGCAGCTGATACCATGATTGGAAGGGCGCTGGGGCGGGTGCTTTGTGGCCACACAATGACCACTGTGAATTTTGTATCCCTTCTACGACTGGGCGTAGTGTTATGTTGGGTTTGGGTATAAGATTGAAATTTCTCTTGTGAAATGCTATGGCCGCTCCTGCTTAAAAAACCCTCGGGGATGAGAACTAACTAGATGGGCGGTTGTAATAACAAAACGAAATGTCCGGACCTTCCAGCACATGGTGAGGCAAGCAGAAGAACCAAAAGTAAACGGGGAGAAAGACAAAAAGGACGTGCCAAATGCTGATACGCTCTAGACTATGAATAGCAAAAGCAAAGTAGCCAGGGAACATAGAATAACAAAAATCAAGCGCAACAAAAACAACACAAGCTAAAGCAGACAGTGCCGAGACATCTTAATACAGACTTTCTAGAGCTTTATTATGGAAGAGTTCGGTTTCTGTTTGACCAGCGGTCGCGCCGTTTACAGTTCCAGGTCAACAGCGGTATTCGGGCTGAAGACAACCGTGGCCGTGAGGCAGGTGATGTGTTCATCGTCGACCGAGTAGACATCGGCAAGAACAGTGTACTTGCCCTGGAGAGGTATTAGTCTCTGTTTATTGTATGGTGCCCGCTTTGCTAAATGACTTACGGGAGGGATCTCGCGCGGCAGCTCAACCGACTTGATGATCTCCAGCTTGCCCTTTGAAATAGGGCACTCGAGCTCCACATTCTCAATCTGCTCGCACAGATCGGCCTGAGTGTTGATAAGACGGATGAGGCCGTATTTGACCTGCAGGTTGACGTAGGCGCCCTCAAGAATGTCCTTGTGCACAACGCCAGAGGCGACGATGCTCAGATTAGTGCCACTGAAGAGTCAAGTTAGCAGCAGCCCTAAATAGGGGGGGGGGAGGGACAAAAGGAGTCGTACGCTAGAGGGGGGTTCGGTGACAGATCGACGTTTTGGATCTGGAGAATGTCGCTGGCGTGGTCCTCGGAGCAGTACTCAAGCGGTGACTCGCCAGGGACCTTGAGGGCGGCGTTTGTGCCAGAAGCGGCATCGTTGCCAAAAAAACTGATTCCTGCTGCCGAAGCGGTCGCCAGCAGCGAAAGAAAAGCGGTTGCGGTACGCATGGTTGCTAGAAATGAGCAGTATTCCGAGGATCGGTGAGCGACAATCGGAGGGCGGCTGGAGATGGGGTAGACAAGCTCAGACACAAGTCGACAACCCTGATCTCTAAACAAGAGTGATCTGGCGAGAAGGCGGGAGGAGAAGCTGCAACTATGGAAAGAGCGTTGTGCTGTTGCGAGCTTGCGTAATGCGAGTGTTGGGAGGAAATAAAGAGGCAGCACGATGGCGGAAGGAGGAGGCTGGTGTCATGGGGGGGTGGATTGGCGGCGTCTGGTTGGCTGGTTTCCTGTTAGGCTGTCCTTCTGACCAGTCACAGGTGGAGTTGGCCTGGGCAGTCAGAGCGTCGAGTCTACATACTATGATAGCATGCAAGACGTCACCGAGCGAAAAGAGCCTATCAAGTTGAAGCCGCCACAGTCACAAGCCACAGCGCGGTTTAGCGCGATGTTATTGGCTAATACCAGATGCTCGCAACGCATCCACACGGTGTTAGCAACGCATCGCTGCAGATTTTGTGCGCAAGACACAGTGCATGTGTCGAATATGTTACAATGTCAAGTTACAAGGCCCGCCTCAGGCAAATTCATAAAATTGCGCGCGCAGCCCCCCCTGTAACTTGGCGAGATAATACTACAGTCTGCTATCTTGGCTGGCAGATACCCCAGTACCGATACTTTGCCTCAACTGATGATCTGCCACAGGCGCTCAAAAAACCACCCCCTCTTCCTCAGTTTTTCTTTCATATGTTCTGTCTGCACTTTCATCTCTTTCATTCATCTTTTTCCCTGGCCCTGTTCTGACCACCTCACCGGTCTTCGCCACCTGCGATGCTATTCTCGACCGCTCCTACGCGAGACAGAACTGACAGTCAGCCTGAATGTGCTGTGCAAATGTCACTCTGCATAGGTAACCCCTTACCTATTCATTCACCTCCCCCAGGAGCAGACAGTATTTGCAGCCCCGAGTTAGGTGACTCTGCAAAAATGGTCTACTGCTTACGTTGTACCGGAAGTACCGGTACATTCGAGCCCAGAGCGTCGCTGTGTCTTCCAATGAAGAACTTGCGCTAAGAGGAAAACTGCACCGCGCCAGAGCCACGCTAAAAACCAGCGTCCTTCTTCCTTTCTTTGCCATTTTCCGTTTTTCTTGTCTTTTTCCCGGCCCTGCTGCGCGCCCATTGGCCTGTCGCCACGTCCTGGCTCCCCTGTCCCCCCCCCCCAATACGCAGTACGTATTGCATGCACGGCCGCTACTCCTCCGTTCCCCCGTCGTTCTTTCCTCTTGTTTTGGCCCCCTCTCTGCTCTTTCCTGCACACGCTTCTGGTTTTCTCTACTCCCTCTCTCTACTCGTACTCTGTCCGCTTTCCCTCCTCCTGGCCCTTCTTTTCTTCCATTGCTTCTTCCTCTCCCTTTCCACCTAACCAAACCGCACACCTGCATACCTCTTCTCATCCAATCTGCGCTTCTCCTTTTTCTCATCGTCCGATTCGTCCCGGCCACCGCGATCTCGAAAACCCGACACACGCTCGACGCTCGAGGCGACTTGACGCCCAACGTCGGTTTTCTTTTCCTTCTACGCGGATCCCGACAAGTCTTTTTGGGACCTGTACTTCGTCGATCAGACGTCTCGCATCGCTGTGCCCGACATCCTCCCCGCGCGTTTCCACGTTTCCGCGTCTCCGCGTCTCCACGTTCTCGTCGATTTTCAACGCGCGCTTTCGCCCGACAGCTTCCATTCGCATCGCGCCCTGTCACAAAGCAATCGCCCCCTCCTGCTAGACTTGAGATTTGTTTTGGTGCTTGAGCTGTTTCTTGCGCCGGCGGTTGTGTACGCTTTAGGGGCCGCTTCGTTTGCGAACGACGCCTGGCGCCTCCTGTGATCCTCTGGGCGGCTTCGACGGCGACGGTTCTGTGAAAGCCTTGGTCGTCTTTCTTAGTCGGTGCATCGACTCCTGCGCGCCCAGTCATGTTATCACAACCAAGAAGATTTTTTTAGTCTTTTCCCTCCCGTCGGAACCCTCCCCTATAAGCGAGGCCCCTCTTGGATTATGACAGAAAGGCCATCGCCGCCGTCGACACAGGCTGCGATTTTGAACCGATCTCTCCCCCCTCTTTACCCTCCTCTCTCTACGACTTCACTACATACATCGGCCTCTATCCCCCCTCTGACGGCCGCCTCCTCGGCAACCTCTGCCTCCGCCGGTGATGCTTCCGCTACGTCTGCCGTGCCTACAACATCGCGCAATGATGCGTCTGCTGAAAAGACAGATTCGGTTTCTGAGGAGGAGCCGTATACCATCAAATGTATATGCGGGTTTACCGGCGATGACGGGAACACGATCTATTGCGAGATTTGCGACTCCTGGCAACACATTGAGTGCTTCTATCCAAACAACAGCGAGGAAGCCACGCGCGAGGAGTTTGCGCATGCCTGTCACGAGTGTAAACCCCGACCTCTAAACATTGCGCATGCTGTCGAATACCAGCGACAGCGCATTGATGCCGCGTCCGCGGAGGCTTCTGCTAGCCACCTAAAGCCGAAACGACCGCCATCGAAGCACAACAACCAAAGTCACAGACGGAAATCAAAGCCAGGCGACCTCGTTGGAATCGGCCATGGAGCATCTGCCGGTGATACCCAGAGAAACCCAAATGGCTTTTCTCACGATCCAAGCGGCCAATACCCACACCACCCCAACCACGCACCCAAAAAGTCGAAGAGCTCACACAAGGCTAGCCAGTCACTAGGTGGCGGCGCATCACACACGAAGAGGAGCCCGTCATACAGCGTGTCGCGTGCCTCGGTCCAGCAAGGCCATCCCCTCAGTCCCGCCACGACGCCACCAGATCTACCCGACGGCATCGAGATTCACAACTACTCGAGCGATTTCTTGTCGCGATGCAACAATCAAGACTTGGTTCTCAATGTTCAGACAAACTCATTTGCCAGTCTAGCTGTCTCAAATGCAACCTCGGTTTGGCTGCGAGAACCAGCCCTGATGCTCAAGGAAACGGGCCACGAATATGCCGACGTTTTCCAGGCTTTGCCGGCGGACATGGACTCGCGCAAGTGTTCGCCTCGCATCGACGTTACGAAACGCATTCTCGGCCAGGATGTGGCAGTCCGCTGGCGGTATTTGTCCGCACCAGAGCCCGTTGACAAGGATGTTCCATTGATGGAGCTAAATGGCCAGGTCGGATTCCAGATGGACTATTGCGCCGTGCCATCAAATCGTTACGAAGAGCTTTCTGGCCCTCTGCCCTTTGTGTTCTTCCATCCTATGCTGCCGCTGTACATCGACACAAGGACGGAGGGCTCACTGGCGCGTTATGTCCGTCGCAGCTGTCGGCCCAATGCGGTTCTGGACACATTTTTGTCCGGTGAGTCTGAGTACCACTTTTGGTTGGTGAGCGATCGGCGCATCGACACGGATGAGCAAATCACCATTCCCTGGGACTTCAGGCTACCGCATGGGGTTAAAGGGCGCATGCTTCGTCTTCTCGGCCTACGAGACGACGACACAACCAGCCATGAGGATCTAGACTTGGGAGAAGTCGAGTACAATAGCATTGCACGCTGGGTTTACCTGATCTTGTCTGAGTATGGCGGTTGTGCTTGCGATTTGGGAAACGAGTGTGCATTTGCCCGTTTCCACCGCACTTACGGCAACAGAGCACAGCACACCCGTGCCATGTCCATGGGATCAAAAAAGAGAAGCTCGCGCAAACCGAAGTCACATGTCCCTTCGCCCACCAGTACTGGGCATACAGCAAACAGTCGCGCCGCTAGTGAGGGCCGCGCGGAAGAATCCCCGGAACATGACAAATTCTCGACAACGTCACGCAGCAAACCTCCAAGTCGAGATATGACACCTGCCCCACGACAAGGCTCGTTCGATACATTGGGCATTTTGACTGAGCCAACTGATCGGGATAAAAGGAAGGTTGCCATGGTGGAGGACTCGTTTCGTCGACTCGAGCAGCATGGGCCCCGGCCGAAGAAGAAGCGGGCCTCGGATGGGGCGGTCTCGGTTGAAAAATCCACTGCGACGCCGAGCAAACAAAAGGCCAAAACAACCTCGCCCGGCGTGCGCAGCCAGAACTACCCAGACCATTCAGACTTGATCAATGACAGTACATCACACCGTTACGTCGATGCTTCTTCATCTTCGCGCGGCAAGTCTGGGTCGCCAACTAGTGCCATGACGACTGGCATGTCGGGGAGTGGGTACAACCACGTCTTTACGTCGGCGGCAAACGGCTTTGCATCAACCTCCTCGGGATCGTCGGCTAGTTATTGCGATGCTGCCATCCAGACAGATCCTATGGAGGACGAGTGGTTTAGCACAAAGAGTTTACCCCCCCGCCGGATACGAAAGGTCATCCCACTTGCTCGGCGCTTGTTGAACAACAAACAACGTGCTCGTTCAGGAGCATTCGGCGATGCGAAGCAAGGTATGCCGCAGCCATCAACTCCGGCGGCCATGGATGTCGAACTTCATCCAAGTTCTGAGGTCTCCGACAGTGGACCGTTAGACACAGCGGCTGCTACTAGAAAGCAGGCATCGGCGGAAGAGTCTGATTTGGGTAGCTCCAAGGACACGCCCATGCCTGATGCCCCAGCAGCACCACCGTCCATCTCCTCTGAAGTGCCTCCATCCGATGAAAGCACCAAACTGAATTCGCCATCCACGACGAACGACCCGCAAACGGACGCAATGCTCAAGGAAGAGGCTGTCGAAGACAATGGCGATACGAAGCCAGTGGTCCCAAACTCGCCTGTCAAGAAGTCACCAGATCTGCACGTGGACCTTCCAAAGATGCCGTTGCTGAGTGATGTGGCATTGTCGACGGCGAACATCGAAGCCACACTAGTTGCATCATCCATCACGCAGTCGCCGTTTTCGATAACGAACATAAACCCGTTCGGTCCGCCGCTTGCAACGCCCAGTCCGATCAAGAAGAAGATGAGCTTGAGCGATTACAAGAGCCGAAATACGAAGAGTCGAAAGGTGGTGGCGGGCCAGCAAGTCACTGGGAACACACTGAAGCCACCGGCAGGTAGTGGAGACGATCCCAAACCGACGACAAACGGAAGCGGCGCGGATGGCGTTGAGTCGCCAACGGTGCCGGAACAAACAAGCGAAGCCCTGTCTGGCACAGTATAAATACTGGTGGGAGAAGGCGTCTTGGGTGTTGTGCAGTGCTCTGTTTGCGTGGTCGTATTCCTATTTTGTTTTGGCGCTTCTCTTCTTTGTACGCATTTTATGTTTTTATTGTTTTCATTTTTGTTTATTACAAAATGTTTCGGTTGCTCTTTCTGGAAGAAGGCATAGGGATTAGGATGCCACGGCGTTTGGGGGGGCTGGGTTCGGACAAAGACGAATGAAGGGGGGTGGATGAATATCCGGTCTTGGGGGGTCATCATGGCAGTCTCTGCTTTGTTTCGCTTTTGTTCCTCTGACACTAAAATATATGTGAGAAGGAGTTGGAAAGGGAAGAGGGAAAAGAATGCGAAAAGGCAGAAGACGATTTGTCTTCTTTTCCCATTGGGAGACACTACATGTTCTCTATGTGGCCATGTGATTTCATCTTCATCATCCAAACGCCGTGCCCATGTTTCCTTTCTCACATGCCACGCCCCCAGTTGTCTTCCTTAAAGATCAGCAGGGCCAGGCGGTGGCGTACAAAGAGGCCAAAGAGGCCGACCAGGGCCTGCATGGCCAGGACCTCGAGGGCGAGGCGGTCCTCGCGCAGGGGCCCGCGCCAGACGAGCCAGAGGTTGAGGAGGGTCAGGTTGGAGGTCTCACAAATGCAGCCGGGGTGGTCCGGGTCCTCGACAAGGCGCAGCAGGCGCAGGCGGGCGAGCAGGCGCAGAGCGGCGGCGACGGGGGCACGGGGCTGGCGGTCGGGGGCCCAGACGGTGACGGAGGGCTCGAGCTTGCCAGAGAGGGCATGGAAGTGCGGCATGCGGTGGCGGGGGCAGGGGACGAGGCCGAAGAGCTGGGGCGCGGAGTAAACAAAGTTGGCGATCTGGGGGAGCAGCAGCAGGATGAGCGTCTTGGAGAAGTGGCCGAGGATGCTGACGACGACAAAGACCATGCCGGCAAAGTAGCAGTAGGTGTCGCCGACAAAGACGCGGGCCGGGTACCAGTTGTGGGCGAGCAGGGCGAGGGAGACGCCAAGGAAGGGTAGCAGGAAGTAGAGGCTGAACAGGTGGGAGTCGGTGGCCGGGTGCGGGGGGTCGCGGGCCGGGTCGGCCAGCAGGTAGAGGCTGTCGTTGAGGACGAGCAGGAGGGCGACGACGACGGACTGGGCGACCTCGATGCCGTTGATGCCGGCGAGGATGTTGATGCTGTTGGGGGAGAAGATGGCGACGGCGGCCATGTAGGCGTAGTAGAGGGGGCCGAGGTCGAGCAGGTCGTGGCCGGCCAGCAGGGGCTGGAGCGGGACGGGGACGACGACAGAGGTGACGCCAAAATCGACAAAGTAAACGACGAGCAGGGGGATGGCGGCGAAGCCGGGAATAAAGAACTTGTGGCGCCAGCGGATGTCGAACAGGTCGTCGCCGAGGCCGAGCAGGGTGATGGACTGCAGCGAGAGGATGGCGGACAGGAACGAGGCGAGCTTGGCGTGGGGGAAGCGGCGGAGGAGGCCGCCCTGGTGGTGCTGTGCATAGGCGGCGGTGGCAGTAGCGGTGGTGGTGGCGGTGGCGGTGGCGGTGGCGGCAGCCGGCAGCACGACGTCGCGGTTGCCGCCGCCGCTGGTGGCAGCGACAATGTCTTTGTAGAAGGGCACGGGGATGAAGACAATGAGGGCCAGCAGATAGACGACGGCGCAGACGGCGCCCATGGCCTCGGGCAGGGTGCGGCGCTGGGCCTTGTTGAGGTCAGCGCCGCGGATGCCGGCGGCGACAAACGGCGGGCCCAGCCAGCGGATCATGGCGTAGCATGCGGCGAAGGCGATGCCGCTCAGCGCCAGCGATGCCGTCAGCGGCGCGCCGTCGTCGCGCCGCAGCGTGCTGGCCAGCACGGCCGCGCACGCAGCCGTTAGCGCCAGCAGGCTGCGCGTTTCGCTGCGCGACAGCGTGCTGGGGATGCCCGCGGCCAGCGCGGCATTCTCGGCCTTGCGGGCGTCGACCATCACGGCAGCGGACGTCGGCCCGCCGGAGCCGGAGCCGGAGCGGGGCCCGGATCGCGTCCTGGAGGTCTCACGGCGGCTACCTCCACCAGCAGAAGAGGACCGCATGGTCGTGGCTGCAGCTCGCTCTGCTCTCTCTCTCTCTCTCTCTCTCTCTCTCTTCAGCTCTCCGCGCTCGGTTCGCTTCTCCCCTTCTCACTCAGGCCTTCTCACAATCCCGGGAGACCATGCACTTGGGGGGGTTTGGGGTTGTCCGACGGGAACAAAACCAACAATCTCATTGAGAATGAAAAAAAAGAAAAAAAGAAAAATGCGAGAAAACGACGCCGCACAGGGACCAGGGCCTTGTTGCCGGGAGCTTGCAGGGGAGAGGGGACGCCAAACGCGGTCGACGCGACGTGGCTTCTGTGGATTTTGAGACTGGATTCGCTTGTGTGCCATGGTCGGTAGTAGTGTGGTCACGTTACAGTGGTTTTATTATTGTGTATGGCATAAATTGGCACTGTGCGAAAGGCATTCCCATCCGCGTTGCACCGGCAGTGCGGCACGGCACTGCGCTATGGAGCAAGAAACCCGGAAGCGGCTGGCGCATCCATCTACCCCAATAATAACACAAACAGCTGCAGACGGCGCAGGTCGCACGGGTCGGTTCTCCGTGATGGCGCCGTGCTGTGCGGGATACGGAGCAATGCGCCGAGGCGTCCTATGCCCCGGGAGCCCCACAAATGCCGCCTGGACGCCGTGTGGGCACCACGCGAGTGCTGTCGCATCCGTGTTGGTCAACAAAGAACTACCTTTCCCCCCCCCTCCCCCATCCTCCCCGGCCAGCCATGTCCCAACGCCCTCCCCGACCCGTCCTGTTCGGAGGCCGAGCACGCGGACCCACTGCGGCCGTACGATGGGAATGCACTAGAGGATCACGGCACACAAAGGCCGAGCTGGGACTCTCTGAAGAGACGGGGTTCTAGGGAAGGTGCAGGCGACACTTTTGATATTGAGTGTTTCCGATTGGATTTTTGTTGGGGTTGCACTTTTTTCTCTCTCGTCTCATCTTTTTGCCTCTTCTTTTTTTTTTTTTTTTTGTAGAGCGTCCTCCGTTACAGAGCATCGCCAACGCAGAGCTTCTCCGCATCCCTGCTTCTGTTGTTTACACCCCTTTCGCGGACATGGCAGACGAAAAAGCATTTGCCGGTGCACCGTCGCCAACATCGCCAGCAGGAGCATCACGACCGAGATTGCCACCACCGTCCTCTGCTGTCAATGTTTCCTACGAGAAGAGGAACAACAGCGCCGACGACGATGCGTCCACGGAGCCCGACCCGTACCAAGCGCCCTCCGGGGCCGACTTCGAGACCGGCGACGCCCACCACCGCAACTCCCTCGCCACCAGCCTCTCGCGCATTGCCAGCAACGCCAGCTCGACTGCGCGCCACCACCTGCACGAGCTCGAGGAGCCGCTAGAGCCCCTACCGGCGCCCAAGATTCCGCTCATGGACCTCGACCGTAGCATCGTCGGGTGGGACCACGTCGATGACCCGGCCATGCCGCTCAACTTCTCCAAACGCCGCAAATGGCTCAACACCACGCTGCTGGCCGCCATGACGTTCATGACCCCGTTCGCGTCGTCTATCCTGTCGCCCGGCATCGGCCACGTGGACGCCGACTTTCACAGCAAGAGCGAAACAATGGGGTCGCTGGCCGTCAGCATCTATCTGCTGGGCTATGCTGTCGGGCCGTTGTTCCTCGCCGGCTTGTCTGAGCTGTACGGCCGGTGGATTGTGCTCAGCTGCTCCAACGCCGTCTTCTGTCTATGGCAGATTGGCTGTGCCCTGGCCCCGTCCCTCGACAGCCTGATCGTGTTCCGTGTGTTTGCCGGCATTGGCGGCAGCGCCTGCATGAGCCTGGGAGGGGCATGCATCGGCGACATGGTGCGTGGGACTAGATAAGACATGGAAAAAGAAGAAATTCTAACTGTCCATCCAGTTCCCTGTCGATGAGAGAGGCGTGGCTTTGTCTGCCTGGGCCTTCGGGCCTCTGTGAGTCTCCTAGTCTCTATTCGTGTTTCTTTGCCCTTGCTCCCTAACCACTACAGCGCCGGCCCTTCCATCGGCCCCATTATCGGGGCCTGGCTGGCCCAGACCATGGGATGGCGTTGGGACTTCTGGATCGTGCTGATCGCGGGCACCGCCAACTCTGTGGCCCTAGCTCTCTTCAGCACCGAGACGTCCCACTACGTCCTCGTCCGCAACAAGGTCGCCCGCCTGTCCCGGGAGCTCCACCGCAGCGACCTGCGCAACTGCTACGACAACCCCAGCAAGCCCAGGGCCACCATGCGTCAGGCCCTGGCCCAGGGTTTGGTCCGGCCTCTGAAGATGATGGTCCAGTCCCCGATTCTGCTGGCCATCTCCATCTACATTGCGTTTGCATACGGCGTGCTGTACCTGCTGTTTAACACCATCCCCATCATCTTCCAGGAGGGCTACAGCTGGAGCATTGGCATCACCGGCCTGGTCTACATTCCTCTGGGCCTCGGCTACTGCGTCGGCCTCTACGTGTTTGCCCAGGTGTCAGACGCCACCATTCTGCGACTCACCAAGCGGAACGGTGGTGTGTACGAGCCCGAAATGCGTCTCGTCGACTGCGTCTACTTTTCCTGCTGTCTGCTCATTACCTTTTTCTGGTACGGCTGGTCTGCCGACGAGCGCGTTCATGTACGTTCTTCCTGTCTTTTTTATTTGTCCTGTTCGCCCTCGCATCTTCCAATGGCTCTAACAGACAGTGGATCGTCCCCGTCCTCGGCCTGTTCCCGTACGGCTTCGCCATCATGGGCATCTGGCAACCGGCTCAGACCTATGTCATAGACGCCTTCGACCCCTACTCGGCCAGCACCCTGGCCGTATTCAGTGTGTTGCGTTCCGCCGTCGCTGCCTTTCTGCCCTTGGCCGGCCCCCAGATGTACTCGTCGCTTGGCGTCGGCTGGGGCAGCAGCGTGCTGGGGCTCATTTGCGCGGCGCCCATCCCCGTGCCCGTCCTGCTGTACCGGTACGGCGGGTACCTGCGGAAGAAGTTCCTTTTGTCGCTGTGAGGCAGGTGGTTTTGATACCCTTTTTTCTTCGGTTTTGATAACTGGGCTTCAAGTAACGGAGCAAAAAAAGAATGCAGATACACAACGACGGAACAGCCCTCCAGACAACACACATATTCCTACAGCCGACTCTTCACCTGCGCCGGCACCACCAGCGGGTCGTAGATGGCCTGGGCCAGTACGTCCTTGGGCACGCCGTTGGAGTGGCTGGTCAGCGACCGCGTGTCGACCAGGTCGGGCCCGAGGTCGCGCAGCGCCGGCGCGCCGAGCAGACGCATGTCCATCTCGAGCTCGTCCTTGAGCAGGCTCATGGCGCGGTCCACACCGTCGACGCCGTACCCGGCCATGGCATACAGGAACGGGCGACCGATGCCAACGCCGGTCGCGCCTAGACACAGCGCCTTGAGGATGTCGGTGGCGCGCCGGATGCCGCCGTCAATGAAGATCTCGAGCCGGCCGGCCAGGCCACGCTGGCGCAGCACCGGCATCGCCTCGGCCAGCACCTCGAGCCCGGACCGCGCCATGTCCAGCTGGCGGCCGCCGTGGTTCGACAGCACGACACCGTCGACGAGCCCGCTCTCGGCCGCCCGCACCACGTCCTCGACCCGCTGCACGCCCTTGAGCACGATCGGCAGCCGCGTCACAGACCGGAACCAGGGCAGGTCGGCCCAGTTCAGGCTCGGGTCGATGAAGCTGCTGATCGCCCGCGCCGCACCCTGGCTCGTGTCTGCCTGCAGGCCCTCGCGCGCCTGCACGCTGCTGCCGCCGCTGCCACTCAGCGCCGTGGCCTTGGCCCGCATGTCCTTTTCGCGCCGGCCCAGCTGCGGCGCGTCGACAGTGATGAACAGCGCCCGGCACCCGCGCTTCTCCGCGTGCTGGATGATGCGCCGCGTGATCTCGCGGTCCTTGTTCACGTACAGCTGCAGCCACTGGAACGGGTTGCCCGGCCCCGCGGCCGCGTCCATGATCTCGTCAAACGAGCACGACGCCAGCGTCGGAATCATCTGCACCACGTTGTGCCGCGCCGCCGCCCGCGTCAGCACGCACTCGCCCTCCGGGTGCCCCAGCTTGCCCAGCGCCGTCGCCGTCACGTAGAACGGCAGCGCCACCCGGCTGCCCAGCATCGTCGTCGCCAGGTCCACCCGTGCCACATCCACCAGAACCCGCGGCCGGAACCACACCCGCTGGAACGCCGCCCGGTTTTCCCGCAGCGAGATCTCGTCGTCCGCCGCGCTCGAGTAGTACGCCCACGCGCCCCGCTTCATCACCCGCCGCGCCACCGCCTCAAAGTCCGCCAGGTTGTAGCAACTCTCCAGCGCCGGCATGCACGCCCGTGCCTCCGCAATCGCTGCCTCCTCCGCCGCCTCCGCCTCCTCCTCCGGCGTCCGCACCCGCGTCTTCTCGGCCGCCGCCACGGCTGCCATGTCCGCCACCGGCCCCAGATGCTTGGACTTGTCCAGGTACTTGTCCAGCGTGTCCGGCGGGTGCACCGGCTCAAACGCCTTCGTCGCGTCCCGGCCCGCGTACTTAAGGATGATCGCTTCGCCGCCCGGGTGCTCCGGCAGGAACTCCGTCACGTCGTATGCTTGGCCGTGCACGATGACCCAGCAGGACGCCCGGTCCTTGTGCTGGGCGATCTCTTTGGCGGTCAACTTCATGGTCGTGTGTAAGAAGAGGTCGTTGCTGGAAGAAGCGAGGGCTGGAGAAGAACAGCAGACAAGTTGCCAATGGGAATGGCCAGCACTCGCCTTTTATGCAGGAATGGGACCCGCTTCTTTTGCGGGGGAGACAGCATCCTAGCCAGCCAAATAGATAGACTCGATTGAAAACGGATCACAGCAGCCGAGGCTATTCCTAAAACGGCAGTATTGCCTTTTCTGAAAAACGTAGCGTAAAACGCCTTGAATAGGTATCCAGAACAGACGGTGAAATACACGACAAGAATAAGGGCAAATAAATAGACAAGACGGTTGTGGAATCAAAGAAGAAAAGAGGCCCGGCATCTCAGTGACTTGAAACCGTCGACAGGCTCCCGTCACTGTTTGGCCTTTTTGTGCTGGTGTTCTTCGCCGTCCACTTCTTGAACCGAAAGCCGCCTCCCGAGTTGTTGTTGCTGCTGCTCGCCGCCACACTAACCGACGCCGTCCGCCCTGAGCTGGAAATGCTGGCCGTGTCGCTGCTCGTTGTAGACTCCTTGATCGAATTCGGGTCCAGGTGCGACTGCGGGAAGTAACCCCATTTGCCGCGCGAGTTTGTCCCGGCCCAGCACCAGTGGCTCGGATGGGAGTCTGCATTGGGGCCGTTAGTCGGCCGCCCGAGGAGACGAACACAGAAGCAGCGCAGGGGTACTCACAAACAATGTTCGAGATGGTCTCGCCCTTGTCCATCCGCAGCCAGTCGGCGTTCTTGTACGTGTTGTTCGTCGCCCATTTCCACCGTGCAATCGCCTGCCGCGTGCTCGTTCCTTGCGTGCGCATCTCTTCGCGCAATGGCGGGTCCAGCCGCACACAGTCCACGAGGAAGGCCCCCCGCATGTTATCGTACCACCCCACGCCCCATTCGCCCTCGTATTTGGCCGGGAACTCAATGCCGACAATGCGCGCGCCCGCCGGGAATTGGAGGGCCGCCGCACCGTCGTTTGGCCGCCGCGGGGCGCGGAACATGGTTGTCGTGGCGCCGGTCGGCAGCAGCTGCAGTTCGCGTCGGATACCTTCCAGTGGTGACTTGAACGGCGGCCCCGTAAAGTGCAAGTCGTAATCGTTCATAAACTCAGGTGGGCGCTGTGGACCGGTGATTACCGTCAAGCCAGGGACATTGGGAAGCGGTCGCGGGTGGCGGCAAAGATGAGCGAAGAGCTGGGCACGCGTGAAGAACACCGTTGCGTCGCTTTCCTCGAGCGTGTGGCCATCCTGCACGCAGAAGAGACAGCTGTACAGCTGGTCGTCGATGTGTTTTGCCGGCATGTGCGACTTTGACAAGAAGCGCAGCCGGAACCAGAGCTGCTCATACTGAAAGTTGTGGCTTGCTATAGGGATTGTTAGTAACAGAACGATGCGGAGGCTTGTGGCCTGAAGCAGAGAGAAAATGAGAAGAGCTCACGGTCGTTCTTCAGGTCGTTCATCACCGCGTCCCATGAGAGCTCAAAGAAACAGTGTGTGCACTTTGCGATATACGGCGCGCTGTTACTGTAGGCCATCTTTTTGACCCGTTTCACGCCGGCACCGCCACGCTGAACCTCCTTGGCGCCTTCGCAGAAGCCCTTGAGAAGATAGAATGAGCTGCCGGGGCCAATATTGCAGATCGCAGGACGTGGCCGTGGGACGTACGCAGACGTCGCGTCGGTGGTAGCTGGTTGCGACCTGGCAGGGATCATGTCTGGATCGCTAACGACAACCTCCAGTCCGGGCTGTTCAAGATGCGGTTGCAGGGGCGTGCTAGCTGCTGCTGGCTGTGGCGCCGTCATTTCCTGGCTCGTCCTAGACGACGCACGGGACAAAAACCCAGCACCGGCGCTGGAAAACTCGGCGACCGGACTCACCGTATCCGACGCTAGGCTCTGTGACGGGCCAAATGTGACAACACTCTCTAGGAACGTGTCCACACTCACCTCAGAACCAGCTCTCGAGATTGGCCTGGCATTGGTCGCCTGTTGCCCTTGCTGAACAGGTGGTGACTGGATGGGAGGGTAGTGTGCAGGCGGCCATTCTTGCCCGGCGTTTGTCTGTTGCCGGGAACCGCGATGCGATGGCAACGAATCAGCCGCCTGGTCCACGGACACCTGGTACGCAGGGACGGGCAGCTGTCTGTTCTGCGACGGGGCGGGCGGGAAGCAAAGAAGTGTGTTTCGGTTGCTCGGCTGGTGAGGTGTGTGGAATCCTGACCGCACGTAGGTCGTCGGCGAGGCATTCGAAGAGCCCGTGGGCGAATGTGTTATATTGTTCGCCATAGAAAGGTGCGGGACAGACGGAATTTTTGGGAGTTTCTTCTTGGGCGGCAGGGTTGGCGAGTCCCCTCGCGTTGCGCGTGGTGCTGCACGAGGCCGCCGTTCGACGTCAGCCGTGTCGCTGTCGTCGCCCGATGGCTCATGCAATCCGAGTGCTTGAGCGGTCGGAGGCGCCTGGCCGACAAGCCATGGGTTTGTCTCTGGAATCGGCGGGGCAGGCTCCGGGACCGAACGCGGGACAGGCTCAGGGATAGAGCGTAGTGAGGATGACACGGCCGAGTGCTGTGACGTGCTCCGGGACGGCGGGTAAGGCGACCGAGAGGAATGTGCGGGGCCGTAGACGCCTTCGTCCGGCCCGCTCCGGATGCCCATGACCAGCGCATCGGCGCTGCTCCGCTGAGATTGCATGTCAAAATGCATGCTGTTATTTCGACCAACGGAGGTGGCACTGAGGTGCGGGCTGTCCGGGGCCAGACTATGCGCGGCATCGAGGCTGGAGACACGCGGAAGAACTGCGGTAGGGGCGGGGGATGCGACAGGCAGAGGCGTCGTCGGCGGCGTCGAAATGGGTGCTTGGGGTGGGGGAGCTTCCAAGATCATGCGCTTGAGGATGGGCGCTACGCTGAGAACAGCTTTCCGTGTCAAGGCAACGAGCTCCTCGTAGCTGGCGATGAGTTCTGCGCCGTCCTCCGAGTCGTCATCAGAGTCTTCGTCTGAAGAGTCGTCCGCCTCATCAAAGGCATAGGCTTTGTTGTGGAGCGCATCGATGTGTTCAGCGATCTCGGCTGGAGCGTGTTAGTGACACGCAGCTTGCTTTCGCTGTTGGCCAAATCAAAGAAGCCAAAAAAAATGAAAATTCCTACCATGATTCTTGACGGCATGTACAAAGTTGATGCCGTACAACGCTGTCTGGCGCTGGACGAGAGGCTCGATCTCCTTGCAAGCCTTTTTCGCTTCTTTGTGAAGGGCCTTTGCGCCCTTGAGCCGTTCGGAATTGCCCACCGCTTTGGCAGCATCAATGTGCGTCTGAGACCTTTGGAGGAGGTTTTTGAAATCCTCCAGGAGGTAGTCATTGACTTGTTCCTCCATTGCTGCGGGGGGGGGTAGAAGGGTGGAGCAGGAGGATGAGCAGCAGGGACAGGGCACAAAGATCAGAGATCACAACACGAGAGGCCGAAGCGAAGGAATAAAAGATGAAAAAAAACGGAGGAGGAGAGGAGGAGAGGAGGTGAGAAAAGGATGATGAGAGCGGAAAGAAGCAGAGGGTCGAGATAAACAAGACGGAAGCGAGAAGGGGGTGGCAAGCGTAACCAGTAGCAGTGGCATGAGACGAGGAGAGGAGAAGTCGACAGGGCTCGCAGACAAGCGTGCTTGGTCCGGAGTGGTCGGCCGACGAGAGGTGGCCTCGGCTGCCTGATGACAACAAGGATGAGGGTGGACGACAGGTGGGACAGGAAGGAGCATGCGCAAGACGGGCGGGCGGCCAGGTAGAAGCTTCGAAATTGCTTCGAAATTGCTTCGATGATGGGTGCCGAGCGACTTCTGACACTCCGTAGGCGCACCACCGTTGGGGGGGCGTTGGCCCGAGCTTGGCTGGCAATCAGGCCAGTTAATATCGCAATGCCTGGTCTTGTAGAATCACGGCGCAAGGGGAAACAAGCGTGGCCGGCGCGCAGAAGAACAAAGGTCGGGCGGCCAAAAAAGGCAGGCGCGAACAGTCCTCGGGAAGAATAAGCGCCGATAAATGTCACAGTGCCAGGGGTAGTCTGTGCTCGGGCCCGCAAGGCACCTCGAGAGGGAAAGAGGCAACTAGAAAACGCGCACACAATACACACAGGTGCAGAAGGCACGAATGTAAGATGTAAGGAGGGAAGGGGGGGGGGGGCGGTCGCAAAGTTGCACTGGGGACAAGCACAAAGAGGGGAAGAGAAAAAAGGGAACGCAGGAGGCAGGAGGGAAGGAGGAAAGAAAAAAAAGAATATGGGGGGAAGGCAAGGGAGCAGGGGGGTGGTTGGTGGTAAAAGCGACTGGTGGGTGATGCGATTCAATGGAGGGGGTGCGATGAGAGGGGAGACGGGGGTCTAATACGGAGGAGGAGACCTGCTGTAAAGCATGCTTGGTTTTTTTCGCATCGTCACCATTTACGGAGTAAGCCCTGCTTCTCTCCACGCCCGTTGATCTGTCCCGGCGGTTTACGACATCGGCTACCAAACAACCCACGCGAAAGAACGGTGAAGGACGGCATGGCCACACTCATTCCGTCCGCCCGGCTGCAAGTACTACAAACTGCTAACTCGCATCCACCCGCCCACGCTTCCTATCTGCCTTGACCGGCTCCGCCCCCCTCCGGCCCCCCCTCCGTTGCCACGCCCGGTGCTGGCGCCCAATGGTCTCCTTTGGGCGACCACCGTCGCATCGCCTGCATGAGGCTGAGAAGGGGAACACACGTGTGGTCTTGGGCGGAACCAACCGAGGAGGGCCCCGGAGCGACACCTTGTTTGCTGCATGCTGAAGCTGGTTTTTTCCTGGCATCTCTGTGGGTCTGTTTGCCAGTCGCCGACCATGTTGTGCCAGTCGACCGTTGACAGGATAATACTGGACAACTGGGGACAACAGGGGCAACAGGACGGGGACAACAGGGACAACGGGGACAACAGGGACAACAGGGACACTGGGGCTATACAGCATTAGCCAGCGCGCCGGTGCTGCTGTGGACGATAACGCCACTCGCTTCAATACAACGTGCACGTTCCGCGCGAAACCGCACTATTAGCTGCAAACTTCCAAAGCGGTTTGGCGCTATCGCCGTGCCCTCTCCAGCCAACCGAGGAAGGAAACTCGTTTCGCGTCCAGAGCACAGCGCACAGCGTTGTCCCTGCGCAGTCTGGCAGCCGAGGCCGGTGATCGGAGGGAGTCGAGCCAGAGACCCCGTGAGGCGAGTGGAAAGAGAGCGTTAAACTGCTTGCTAAACGGCCAGCTGAAAAATGCTGGCCTGCATGCACAGCCCCCTCATTCTTAGCAGCGCGCCGGTGTTTGCGATTGGCGTCACCCCAAGGCACAAAAGACGGAAACGTGCGGGATCGGTGTCCGATGGCGCTGCTGCGATGCATACGGTGTATACGATGTATACGATGTAAGATACGGGTACTTGGTACGATACTCCGTATCTCGCATCTGAGCAAGGCTGAGTTGCGTCGCACACAAGCGCCTAACTAACCCCTTACTGCGGCAGATCGTCATCGCCACCGTCACGGGGAAGCCCGCCAGACAGCCTCACGCCTCTCTTTGTTTTCAGTTATCACACAATCGCACGTCTGAGCTCCCGTGCAATTTCCCATACTTCGCTGCCTTCTATGGCCAAGATTGTTACCCATTAAATTTTTTTTTTTTTGCTCTCTCCTTATCGCCTCCTACTGCTACTGATCGGACGTCCCCTCACGGCACTTTCTTCTTCGCCGCGGCGACAAGAACGCTACAGTTCTTTTGTCGGGACTGCAGCCGGGCTGGGCCTCCCGTGGCCGCTACTAGTAGCCATTTTGCTCTTCTCGGCGAACTGCATGATGAAAAGAAGGACCGTCAGCTTTGAGCGCAGCAATGGACGATGGCAATAGAACCAATGGAAAAAGACGCACCTCTGAAATCAGCTTTCGGCCAATCTGAATCGAGTCTGCCGGACCGCGTTGGTGCAGCCAGAACCTAGTACATGTCAGCTCACGCACACCGGAAATTGAGATACGCAACAGACACAACGGCGCAACGCACAGTTCAGCAGGCGACCCTTCGCCTTTGGTGGACAGTCGGCGCGCCTCCTCCTCGAGCGATGCACGCGTGATCGTCTCCGGGCCCCTGCGCGCGACCATGGCGCTCATGGCGCTCGTTCCCGCGGCTGTCTCTGCCTCGGATGCCTTCAGCGCCTCGGCCAGCGCGCGCTTGCGCAGCGCAAACCGCTCTGCGCGCTCCTTCTTGAGGCCGGGGCTGTCAACCTTGTCGATGACGTAGCGGACGCCCAGCTGCACCACCAGGTAGAGGTGCTCGGCGCACAGTATGCTGAGCAGCAGCGCCCAGCCGTGGATGTCCATCTCGCCTGTCGGAGTGTCGGCGGCGTGGCGGAAGAGGTAAACGACGGCGGCGCTGGTCAGGCTGCCCAGCCAGGAGAGGAATCCGAGTGATGTCAGCCACGGGCCGATGGAGTCGCCGCGCCACGGGGTCGGACGCTGACTGCCGACAGCAATCTTGACGGCGTCGGACCGGGCCTCAACCCAGTTGTTGACCACGAACGAGCAGGCCGTCAAGGGCCAGATGACCGAAAACAGCGAGAGGTAGCCTGGAGGTTAGTGGCCGACAACAGTCCCCTCTCCCCCCCCCCCCCGGAAAAGGAAAAGACCTACCAAACTGCACCACCATCTCACGGTAGTCAATCGTCACGTCGTACACGTCCAGGGCGGCCTCAGCACGCACACGGTTGAGAAAAGCTGCCTCCTCGGGGGCGTCCTGTACCGCGGGGCCAGCCTCGCCGTGGTCTTTGCGATGAGAGATCTCTACCGAGACGTCCTTGACGACCTTGAAAACCTTGCGCTTCGCATAGGGCACGATGACCTCGGTGGCAAAATTGACAATCTGGGCAGTGACGGTAAAGTAGATGACCTGCTGCCGGAGCCGGTCCGGGTTGATGCGGAAGCTGGCGAAGACGGCGGCAGCGGTGTGCTCACCATGCTCACCGCCGGCAGTGATGTTGGCACTGCTAGTGATGTTGCTGACGCCTTTGCTGGCGGCGTCGCCGGCCAGGCGGTGGGCGGTGGTCTGGTAGACGCCGAGGTAGGGGACCAGGACCTTGCCAAAGGGGACGTAGACGAAGGCGGTGAGGAAGATGGGCATGTAGGACGTGATGAAGTTGATGACAAACATCTTCTGGACAAAGGCGGCCTGGTGGTTGTCCTGGGTCTCGTAGTTCTCCAGGACAGTGAGGCGCTCGGCGACGTTGGTGAGGGCGCCGGTGAGCATGGGCATAAAGACGGTGAGCAGGATTGTGGGCAGGAAGGTCTGTTTGTTAGACGGCGAAAAAGAAGGAAAGAAGAAAGAAGGGAAACCCCACCAAGTATTGCTTGAACGGCCCGCCGTAGAGCTCCGTGATAAAGATCTCAATGGAGAAGCACAGGGCAATCAGGCTGCCGAGGGCAGCGACGCAGGCCAGGGCAAAGGGCAGCTGCAGCAGCTGGACGCGTAGGCGGCGCAGGGGCGAGGCGACCTTGACGGACTCGCCGGTGACGGGATCGGGGGCCTCGCGCTCGTACTGGAACTGGGGCCGCGGCAGCTGCAGCTGCGAGACGCCGCGCACGCCCCAGTGGACGGCCAGGTCGACCTCGCGCTTCTTCCAGTACTCGAAGAAGACGACGGACCACAGGCTGTTGAAGACGGTGTACAGCCACGAGAAGGGGCCGATCAGGGCCCAGGCGGCCAGGCCGAAGGCGGCCGGGAACAGCAAGAAGGCAAAGTAGCTCTGCAGAAAGGCAAAGTAGAAGGCGACGCGCTCGCCCAGCTTGTCGCGGATGGCGTCGAGGTCGGCGGCGTCGAGCATGCTCTTCTTGCTCCAGCCCTGGATCCAGCGGCGGTTGAAGGCGTGGTCGTGCAGCGGGAAGAGGGCGACAATGTACTTGGCGGGCGCCGTCGTGTTCGCGGCCACGGCCTCGCCGCCCTCGGCGCCACTGCCGCCGACCGAGAGCCCGGCGCCGCCCTCGGCGCGTGGCATCGTGATCAGGCGGTAGGCCTGGCGCAGGCGCTCGGCTTCGGTGATGGGCTCGTCGGCAAAAAAGGCGTCGAGGCCGCCACCGCCGCCACTGCCGGTCGTGCTGCCACCGGCAGCCGTTGCCGCCGGGGCCGAAACAGCCGGCGGTGGCGGGGCGGACGTGCGGATGCCATACAGGTAGTCCTGCACCCGGTTGCGGTAGACGTGGGTGCGCAGCAGGCGTTCGGAGGCAATGCGGACAAAGACGAGCAGCGCGGCCGGGTCGGCGCCGGGGCGGACCTCCGTGGCGAGGCCGGCGGCGTCGAGGGCCTCGATGAGCTGAACAAAGGCGGCCTCGGCCTCGTCCCGCTCCGCGGGGGGGTAGCGGTAGTGAAGGACGTAGTCGACGCTGCTTGTGAGCGGGGGGAGGGGGGACAAGAAAGAAAGGGAGCAGAAGAGAAGAGACGTACTTGAGATTGGTGTTCAGCTCAGGCCTGTCGCCATGGCCATGGCTGTAGATGTCTGTGATGGTGGCCATAGAGGTTCTCAGAAGTTCACCGGACGAACGAGTAGGTCGAGACAAGAACGAGACGAGGCGAGACGAGACGAGGAGGAGGAGGACGAGGAGGACGAGGACGAGGACGAGGAGGAAGAGGGACAACAGAAAGGGAACCTCGCCTTCTCCTTCCAAAATCGGAAAGCAGAAGAGAACGGGAAGGGAACGGTCTTTCGGGAGACGTAAGATACGAAGTAGGAGACTTTTGGGGCCAACGCCAATGCGAGGGAGCAAGAGGAAAAAGGACAGCCGTTCAGCTCGGAAATCTTGGCAAAACGTCACCTACAAGACTCCATCGACCCCACCAGCCCGCTGTGCGATCGGCCGGGGGCCCTGACAAGAGCAGCTGAGTGCAACCCGCTAAAACAGATGGTGGGGTATGTGTGTGTGTTGTGGCCCGTGCGCAGACGGGAATAGCTTCAGCAGAGGAAGACGAGGCTTTGCCACAACGCACGCGCAGCAGACGGCTGGTTCGCGCGGAATGCCCCCCCTTCCCCCCCGGTCTAGAAACATGGCAGATCCGTTGCTGCTCTTCCGCCTCGGCCTGCGGCAGACGAACCCCTGGGATCCGCCCACGGTGCTGGACCGACTGCTGGCCTCGCCGACGCGAGTGGCCGCGCACTGGCTCTGGACGTGGCTGGCGACGGTGCGGCGCTGGCGGTGGCAGTGCTGGCGGCAGCGGTGGCCGGCACAGAAAGGACCGGTGCCGCCGGTCCGTGTCGTCTGTCTGTCCGACACCCACGACCAGATCGTGCCCGACGTGCCGGCCGGCGACCTGCTGGTGCACGCGGGCGACCTGACCAACGCGGGGACGCCGGCGGCGCTGCGGCGGCAGCTGGACTGGCTGGCGGCGCAGCCGCACGCGCACAAGGTGGTGGTGTGCGGCAACCACGACACCTGGTTCGACCCGGCGGCGCGGGCGGCGGCGAAGGCCCAGAGCAACGAAAAGGCAGAGGCATACGACGACGACGACCTGCCACCCTCCCAGCACGCCGGCGTGCACTACCTCGAGCGCAGCGCAACGACGCTTGCCTTTGCCAATGGCCGCCAGCTGACGGTGTACGGCGCGCCCGACATTCCGCGGTGTGGCGGCGCCGTCTTTGCGTGCGTGCATCGCGCCATCTTGCCCCTCTGTCGTGCGTTGCTGACCGACGTCCCAGCTTCCAGTACGACCGGGCCATGCCGCCCTGGAAGAACACCATCCCGGCCGGCGTCGACATTCTCGTCACGCACCCGCCTCCTGTCCGTTCTCCCGCTTCTCCTCTGCAGCCCGCTTTCCCGTGCTGACGTCCCAGCGCCACCACCGCGACCTCGGCCTCGGCTGCGCCGGCCTCCTGCAGGAGCTCTGGCGCGTGCGTCCGCGCCTGCACATCTTCGGGCACGTCCACTGGGGCGCCGGCCGCGAGCTGCTTGCATGGGACGCCGCCCAGGAGGCCTACGAAACGCTCTTGGATGGGGGTGACCAAACGTCCCTGTCGGCCGGCCGCTCCATCGTCCTGCTCGGCCGGCTGCTGCTCACAGCCGTCGTGTCGACGCTGCTTCTTCCTGTCCCGTTGCCGGCGACGACGACCACCACCACCACCACCCTCGTCAACGCGGCACAGATGCACGGCAACTCGGGACGTCTGGGTCGCAACATCCAGGTGGTGGATCTATAACGAACAAAGTGCTTTTTACCCGAGGAAGAGAAACGAGAACCAGAAAGGGCAAAATCCTACACGATCACACCATCACACCATCAACCGCCGCAGCCCCTCCGTGCCGCCCAGCACCCGCCGCCCCGTCACCGCGCACCGCCCTTGCCCACTCTCCCACCGCTTGGCCCGCGCCGCGTCGGCCTCGAGAAAGGCCTCCTGCCGCGCGTGCTGCCCGGCCACCCACTTGTGGATGCAGACGTAGCAGTACACCACGCCCGTCTGGCACGCTGTCGGCGTCGTGATCGGCTCGCGGCAGATGGGACACAGCGCCGAGTCGGCCGGCGCCGGCACCGTCAGGATCGGCCGCAGCGACGACTGCGCAATGGGTGCTGCGCGGGCGGCGCGGGCCTCCTCGCCGTCGCCGTCGCCGCCGCCGTCTTCGTGGCTGTTTCTGCTGTCGTCGCCGCCGGCCGCCGCAAAAAAGGACGACTCCTTTTTGAGGATGCCCTTGCGGCCGGCCGCACCAGTGGCCGCCGCCGCCGCCGCCGCTGCCGCAGCGCTCTTCTGTGCCGCCGTGCCTCCCGCCGCTCCCGGCAGCCCCGTCACCACGGGCGTGGGCAGGTCCAGGTGCGCGGCCGCCCGGCTCGACAGCTGCCGCGCAAAGTCGGACGCGTGCCACCACTCCAAAAACTTGAGCGCAAAGATGCTCGCCGGCAGCGCCAGCGACAGCCCGCCGAGCAACCGCGTCCCGACCGAGGCCAGGCGGCGGCGNCCGCCGCCGCCGCCGCCGTTGGCCTGGGCCTTGGCCGCCGCTACCGCCGCCTTCTCGGCCACGTCGATGGCCTGGTAGTCGGCGTCCGTCATGCGCCGCACGCGCGTGCCCACGAGCCACAGCAGCGGGCTGGCAAAGCGCGTCGCGTCAAACAGGTAGCCCAGGTGGAACACCAGCACGGCAAACCCGTACGCCGCGTGCACGCTCGGGTACACGTGGCGCAGGAACCAGCGCGCCGCGTGCCGCAGCCGGTCGCGCACCGTCGCGTTGGCCGGCAGCCGCTGGTACGCCGCGCCCAGCCGCGCCCGCGGCGCGTCGCGCTCGTACGCCTCGTCCAGCTTGCGCTTCAGGTACGGCACGCCCACGACGACGGCCAGGTTGCGCCACAGCGGCGATGGCGATGACGATGCCGATGGCGATGCCGATGGCGATGCCGATGCCGAGGCGGACGACGACGGCGGCGACAGTGCCAGCAACGCCCGCACCGCGCCTGGCGTGCCCGCCGCTGCCCGCGGGATCTCGGCACCGCCCGCCAGCACCCGCTCGCGCTTCAGCCCGTAAAAGTGCTCCGTAAACGTGCCGCCCAGCGTCCGCAGGTAGTAGTGCTCCACCACCAGCATCGCCAGCGCGTACAGCTCGTCAAACGAGTTGAGCACCCGCAGCAGGTACCGCGGGTACCGCTGCGTCGCCACCGTCAGCAGGTAGCGCAGCGTCGGCGGCAGCAGCCCGTGCAGCTGCTGCTCCGACAGCAGCTCAAACAGCGACGGCTTCTGCTCGTCCACCGCGTCCACGCCGCCAACGGCGCCGGCAAAAGACATGGCGGCTGTCCGCAAGGGGCGATCGGTCGGTCGTCGGGCTTTTCGCGTCCTTCGCGTCCTTTGATATCTTTGGTTTTTCGTTTTTACTATTCGCGTCCGTGTGTCGTTCTGTCGTCGTCGTCTGCAGGATCGCAACGCGGTTGTCGCTCCTCACGGTCTGATCGTTGAAAATCACGGCTTAGTCATTTCGGCTTACATTTGCCGAGGCAAAACACACCCCTTCCCCTGACCGTCGCCAAGCTACCGGCCGGCAGCTGCTTACGGTCCGTGACAGCCATTGCGCTGTGCTCTGCAATCGACGTCTTCCCGCAACCCAGCGGGCAGCTTCTCGGCTTCTTTTTTTGCTGTCCGCTTTCGCCGCCGTTTGCTTCCTCTCCTCCCACGCCCGCAGCCCCCGTGGCCCAAGCCAGGCGCCGCCATTTCCAGCCGAAGAAACTAGACTGGCCATTTTTCCCACCCAGCAGCCGCCATGACCACCCTGAGCGACCACCCCGTCGCCCGCCTGGTCCATGCCGTCCGCAAGGTCCATGCCAACGGCCAGCGTGTGAGTCGCCGGAATCTGCCTACCCACGCCTCCTGCCCTCCCCCGTGGCCCCGCGCTTACACACTACCCCCCCCCAGGACTACACGGCCTCCTTCTTGCCGCACCTCAAGGTCGTCGAGATCCGCGACAGCACCGCCGACCACCACCGCTCCCCCAGCATCGTCTTCGAGTACACCGTCCAGCCCGAACACTGCAACATGCTGTACAACCTGCACGGCGGTGCCGCCGCCACGCTGTTTGACTTTTGCACCAGCTTAGCCGTGCTCCTGGTCGAGACCGCCGACGCCGACACCGACGCCGACGCCGATGCCAGCGACCTGGCCCGCCCCCTCGGCCGCAGCGGCGTCAGCCGCACCCTCAACGTCACGTACGTGCGCCCCGCGCCCTGCGGCACGCGCGTCCTCGTCGACTGCGAGGTCCTGCACGCCGGCCGCCGCCTGTCCAGCCTGCGCGGCCTGCTGCGCCGGGCCAGCGACGGGGCCGTGCTGGCGTCGTGCGAGCACGGCAAGGTACAGAGCAAGATCTGATGGACAAAGAGAGAGAGAGAGAGAGAGAGAGAGAGAGAAGGCGTTCATTCCACTATATTGCTCTAGCCTTCTGCCCTCATACCGTCTCTCCCCTCCTGACGCCACACCGGCCCGCCCCCCTAATCGACCGAGCTGAAACTGCCGTCATCGGGAAACATAGGATGCCCAAAGTCGTCGGGATCGTCCAGAAACCCCAATGGGTCGGACAGCATCATGTCGGCCACCTCAATCGTCTGCCCAAACGGATTGTTGATGTTGACCACAATGCGGATCGCGCTGTCCACCGTGTTGGCCAGCAGATACGAAAACGCGTTGCCCCGGTTCAGCGACCGCTCGGCGCCCCGTTCGTGCATCTTCCAATACGCCGTCGGGCCGCTAGGCAGTCAGCACAGAACAAGAGTGGAAAGGAATGGAAAAGGAGAGGGTCCCAACGCACCATGGCCCTGCCGCGTTGTACTCGCTGTCAAACCAGGTGCCCACCACGCCGCGGCCGGACTTGTGCCCGCCAATCTGGATGCCCTCGCTGCGCCACCGCTGCTCGTCGTTGACCAGCGAAAACGTCGTCCAGTGGACTTGGCCCTCTTTTGTTGTCCGAACCTTGCCTGGAGATGTCAGCTAGCGGCACATACACACAACGAGACACGAATAGAATGCATACCTCGGATGGCCGAGTTGGCGTTGTCGTCCCAAATGTCGTCCATGGCATACGACCGGCCCGTGAAGTGCACAACCGGGTAGTCTGGGTGGTCGTCGGGGCCCGGCGGCTCAATGCGAGTGACATGGACCCGCATCGTGATCATCCGCAGTTCCTCGTCCTGGTCGAGCGGATCCATGGGCAGTTCCGTAGAGTAGATCTCGGTGAAGTTGAAGGCGAAGAATTCCGTGTAGTCCAGGAAGCAGACAATCTACATGCGTGTCAGTTGACAAAACACACAAGCAAGAGACAGACCAGACAAGACAGGCGGAGACGCACCCGCATCCATGTGCCGGTGACGCCATAGGGATCCTTTTCGTCGAGCGCGCGGATTTGCTCCTCGCTCATTTCGCCCTCGGCCGTGTCGTCCCCGGCGGTGCCGCCCGCGTCGTCGGACGCCTCGGCAGACCCAGCACCACCGCCGCGCAGCATGGGCAGGTAGCTCGACGGCCAGCTGCCGGCAAACGGTGTGTCCCAGTACTCGCGCAGCGCGGGGAACTTGAGCAGGCCCTTTTCCGTGACGTTGAAGCGGAGCACAATCAGGATGGCCTCGAGACGCTCCCAGTCGACGTTGCCGGACCCGTCCGACTGGAACGGGCCCCAGCGCGTGTGCAGCGTGTTCTCGCGCATGTCGTACACCTTGGCCGCCGCCAGCGGATACATGTTGCGCAGTTGCGTGTCGTGTTTGCCTGACTGCCACCGCCGGCTGCGACTGTGATGGTGATGGTGGTGGTGATGTTGATGATAGCCGTCGCCAAAATCATCGGCTTCGCGGTCGTCCATCCCCTCATCGTCGTCCTCGTCTCCGTCCTCCTCCTCGTCCCCCGCATCCTCGGGTTCGTCCTCTTCGCCAACACGCTGGGGGCCGTGCTGTTGTTGGTCGACCGCATCACCTCCGCCAGCACTCCCGTGGTCGTTCTCGGGGTCGTTGTCCTCTTCTATATCTTCGTAGTTGTCCTCGTAGTCGAAATCGCCGTAATCCTCATAGTCCTCGTAGTCCTCGTAGTCCCCGTATGCTTCTTCGCCGTACTCGTCTTCGTACGCGTCCACATGGTCGAATACGAACTCGAGTTCGCCCCGCTCCTCTAATTTGTCGTCGCCCGTGCTCGACTCGGGCGGGCAAACCAACGACGGCATGCCGAGCAGACACTGCAGCTCGGCACTCCGCTGGCGGCGCGCATGGGCTTCTGGGTCGGCGCCAGGCGGGCGAGGCAGGCAGAAAGGGGGGCGGGATTCCTTGCCCTTGGCTTTGTTCTTGTCTTTGTTGCGGCTGCGGCTGCTCCGGCCATGGCTGTGCCCGTGCCCGTGCCCGTGCCCGTGCCCGCCACGCCTGCACGCGCAGCTAGGCCCCTCTTCCTCCTCTGCAGACGACGGGCCCAGGTGGCGGGCACGTTCAAACAGCCACGACTGGCAGACAAACGAGTCCTTGTTCGGATATGGGCTCAGCAGTGTCGCCAAAATGCGGGGGTTCTGGAACGTGCGGTGCTGGACCAGGGTGTCCGGGTCGGTGTCGGGTTGAATGGGCCGCGAGTGGCGGAGGATGCGCTTAGCGGTCTCGTAGACGAACGGGAGCTGAGAGATCTGGACAGGTCAGAAGACAGCGAAACGAAACGACGGCCGCGCGCAGACGCCGCACGCGTCTGGCATACCTTGTTGGGACTCTTGCTGAGGCAGATGCTCTTTAGCCGGAGGTAGTCGCGGATCTCCCGCTCCCAGTCGAGGCTCAGTCCCTTGGGTGGCGGGTCCTACGGTTCCGTGGTCAGTCCCGGCTGCACCGCAGCGCCGCAGCAGCGGGCAAACGGCACGCACAAAGTAATTGTTGTACACGGCCCGGTGCACGGGCCGGTTGCTGGACACGCAGTCGTGCAGCCGGTGGCAGACGCGCTCGACGGCCGCTAGGTCGTCGGGTTCGACGTAGCCGAGCACGCTGCTCACGATCTCGAGCGGGAGATCGATAAAGACGACCATTGTCGTCTGCTGTATGGGGGGGGGGCAAATCGCAGCCGTGGCCGTGTTCGGTTTCTGTGGGGGG
>PCDN01000003.1:222581-261212 GCA_002778105.1 Ceratocystiopsis brevicomis
TGCTAATAGAAATACTTATTCTGTGGGCTATTTTTGTGGTACATGATAAGTATCTTTGTTATTTTTTTGTCGGTATTATTGTCTACCCACTGTAGTACAAAGCCGTATACAACAAAAGGCAAGCGAGAATGACAGCCAAACAAAACAATGGACTGCCACCTGCCACTCGCAAATCCGTGTGGCTTGTTTTCCCAGGCCAAGATGAAATGCCAATTGTTACATACTCGTCGTAGTCCGGACGCGAGAGAAAACCACAGGAGGCAGATGAGACGAAAGAAGGTCGGCACAAGAAGACAGGAAGACTAGAAAGCCATGCGGTGCATCGGCCGGTCACGGGACCGCCTGCGCCTACACGGTAGCAGCACCGCTAGCTGGGCGTAGATGATTCTCCGGGACGGGGACGGGCAGCGCATCACCGCAGGCGCGGTTCCACGAGGCTGTATGCAGTGCTGTTTCTGTGCAGCAGCGGCACGAGCTGCTTCATTGATCGTCATGGCGTTATGCACGATGCGCGATCTACGAGTGCGCGATGGCGACTGGGTTACAGAAGCATCCAACCACACAACCAGACAAAACACAGAAACCATTCGCCCTGCCGGCCTTCCAGACGGGCAAGATGCCAATCTCCTCGTATCTTCCTTAACACGACCAAGTCGTGCTTCCCCCTCCCTACCCTGGCTCAACTCCGCCGACGGCACGTGGTCGTTCGCCACACGAGCGTTCAAGATGCGATCATTGGCCTGCCGATCGTTGCTCTCGATCCCGCATGCATTTTGGAAAGAGAAAAACGAAAAGGGGGCAGGGGAGCGCGGAAAGGCACCGTCTTCAGGCGGCGCGCTCCGCAGGCTGCGCGTGCTGTGCGTTGCGTGCGAGTTCGTATCGCAAATCGCTCTGCATCGTATCTTACTCCGTATTCTCCTTCCTTCGCCAAGACGATCGCCATAGTTCCCGTGCGTATCTTACCTTTTAATACGAGGCTTGTTCATCTCCTGGACAGGCCACCCGTGAGGGTGTTTTGCTGCCGCTGCCGCTGCCAATCGGTCTCCCTCCAGTATGCCAGTCTGCCGCCAGTCTTACCGCCATTTCTGTCGCTATCTGCCTGCCGCCACCGCACACCGTATCCCCCCCCACCCCCCTCCAAACCCAAACCCAAGGAGATGAACAGGGACAGAAGAGGACGTAACAGGACAGATTGGCTACCCACAGGATCCAAAATAGACAAAATGCAGGGGGGGGTGCTGTGGCAGAACCATGCAAGGTGGACGAAAAGGGATTACGCAAGGAGGAGGCAAAGAGGAAGAAAGGGGAAGCGAGGTGGAGACTGCTGGAGACCCGTGCTGGAAGTCAATTAAAGCCCTGCCGATGGTGTGTGCTCTGGCGCCGGGGTGCTGCTGCTGCAGAATGGCCAATATCCACGGGCGATCTGGTCTGGCATGGAGCGCCAAACAAAGGACGTGTTTTCCAGCGAACTTTTGCAGCAGGAGCGTGCGTTCCTGCATTAGCGCGCTGTCTCGCCGCGGGTGGTAGCCTCAGTCCAGCAACGCCCGAAGGATCACTGCATATCCTTTCCTGCTCGCATCCTTGATACTGTGTAAGAAAGATGCCGGCATTGTCCAATGGCGTGCTCGTTCACGGCCTCCGAGGAAAAAGACGCATTCGCACTCCGTCCTTCATGTCGATCCCCAGGAGATTGCCCTCGTTCGAATCCCGTCGCATAAGCGCCTCGGCCCACGTTGACAGACTTGCCCTGTCGAATGAGGCCCCCCCCCCCTTGTTGCTCCCTCGTTGCCCCCTCCCCGGCCAACGCGCACAGTGGGCTCCAGCGAAGGACACTGGCCCGTCCGCGCCCCCCCACCAATCAGCACCGCCATCCGCCCCCCGGAAATGGGCGCGGTGCCCCTGGATTAGCGTGCGGCCGTCAGGCACGGGGGGCGCGTTCAGTAGCGCCCAGTAGTAGCGCTGGGTAGCGCTGTTTAATTTCCCGGACCAGCATGCACCTGCCCGGTAGGTCGCGCTGATGGGAGATGAAGGACAAAGTGGGAAAGCAACCAAACAGGCAAGAAGGAAGAGCGTATGGGCATGGGGACCAGAAAAAAAAGAGGGGGGGGGGAGGTTGGTGGAGGACAAGGAGCAGGCAGAGAGAGATAAGGGACGGACAATGGTTTTGCTGACCGGGCAAATTCTATTTAACACGCGCCCTCCTCCTCCTCTCTGCCGCCCTTCTTCTTTCTTTTTCTCTCTCTTCTCCAGCCAACAGTCCAACTTCCTTCTGCAATCTTCTGCTCAATCTTTTGACTTCGGTCGTCCACTCTTTAAACCACTTTCCAAGCTTTTTTGCTTTGTCACTCTTTAATCCAAACTCTCACCACCTCCATCTCTCACCACCCCTCCCCAACAAAACCCCCCAAACAGTCAACATGCGTTTCACGATCGCTGCCCTGTTCTTTGCCGGTGCCGCCCTGGCTGGCACCGAGGTCTCGACTGCCTACAGCACCGAGTACCTGACCATCACCTCGTGCGGTCCGGAGGTCACCAACTGCCCGGCCAAGGTCCACACCAAGGTTTACCCCTTTGCCAACGCCACGGCCCCGGCTGCTGCCCCCACTGGCACCGCCCCGGCTCCGGCCCTGTTTGCGACTGGTGCCGTCCCTGCCACGACCCCCGCTGTGACCCCCGCCGCCCCCGCGGCGACCACCCCGTGCCCCCCGGAAGGTACCCCGGCGGTTGCCACCACGCCTGCTGCTGAGGTGTGCCCGACCTACTCGGTCAAGACCATCTCGACCTCGATCACCACTGTCGTCCCGACCGTCATCTACGAGACCGTTGCGGTCGCGTGCCCTACCGCCACGGTGGCTGGCTCCGGTGTGGCCCCGTCTGGCGCGGCGGCTGCGACTGGCACTGGGTATGTTTTCCTCTTATATATACGACTCCTACTTCCCAACGAATTTCAGTCTGCTAACAAACAAGTACCTACACCGCCCCTGCGAGCGTCGTGACTGCCGGTGCTGGCAACGTCGCCTTCCCCGGTGCCCTGGCCGCTGCTGCCGGTCTGCTGGCTGTCTTCCTGGCATAAGCAGATCGCCAACAGGGGTTGACAATCTCCAACGTGCACACCCTTGGGATTTGCCTCCTCTGTCTTCCTTGTTTTCTGTTTTCTTAAGGCCTGGAAGGCTATGCCAATTTTTATGACCGATTCCCAAGGCAGCTCTTTTTCGTTTCTTCGGCCGGGACTGGCAATTGTTGTTCTGTTTTTCCTTCTAATCTGTATTTTTTGGAGTTTACCTTATTTTCATGCACGATTCCGATATCTGAGAATTTGGTTGCTTCTTTTTTACCCCCTCTTTTTGACTCGAATGAAATTGCGCGTGATGTGAAAAGCATTGTTGGCTAGAGTCCCACTGGAATGAATGACATGGATATCCGCGTTGCAGACGCGTGTTGCTGTATTGTTGTTTGTAAGACACCCCCCTTTTTCTGTGTAAGATTGCAATGTGCGTGCACTGCCTCGGTGGATCGGCCGTTGTTTCATTCCGGCCCACTCACGGGTGAGTTGGTGCCAAGAAATGCTTCTTGCGACGATCTCGTCTCGCGACGACCAAAGCGGGCAAATGGTCAGCCGATGGCGGTGCTACAAGTACTCGTATGTCGTGATTTGTTGTGCGATGTAGGACGCGCCATCGGTTCGAACCTTGGTTTGAACGTTGCGGATCCGTCCTAGTCCGTCACCGACGACCGTCCTTCGTCTTCCTCGGGAATCGCACCCACAGGTCGCCCCTCGTAGCCATCGTGGTGGTGGTCGTCGTGTTCGTCCTCCGTAGCCGTGTCGGTACGTGTGTCGCTGCTGTCCGTGTCCACCTCGCCGTCCTCGCCAAAGTGCCGTGCCAGAAGGGTGTCCACGTCTGACGACGAGGTCATGTTGTCGTCCGACGCAAAGCCCAGGCCCAGGCTCGCGTGACCGCGCCGCAGGTCGAGACTGTGGTTGCCGCCGGCGTGCCGTCCCCGCCCCTGCGCCCGCCCCTGCGCCAACAGCCGCTCGATCCGCAGCCGGTTCGAGATGAACTTGAGCGGCGGAAACACCGACTGCTGGCCCTCGTGCAGCATGCGCGCCAGCCGCGGCGGGTCCGGGTCCGCCAGGATGCGCAGCAGCACGTCGGCCGGGCGCACCGCCTGCGGCCAGATGGTGATGGTGCCGCCAAACGGCTGCAGCCACAGCTGCGACCAGTCCTGCCCCAGCAGCCGCGGCAGCAGCTCCAGGTTGCGCAGCAGCTTCAGCCACTTGCGCAGGTCCTGCTTCAGGTACTCCTCAAACGCCGAGCCCAGGTACCCGCCGCGCCACCCGCGGCCCTTGCGGTGCGTGACCGGCTGCCCGGCCGAGCCGCGGCTGCTGAAGAAGAAGAGGTTGACGTGCGGGTTGACCTGGCTGACGACGGTGAAGTGCACGTTGAAGTACCGGTTCAGCGCCTTGAGCGGGATGTCCGTCCGCAGGCTGCCGTCCTTCCACTTGTGCCCAAACGCGTACGGCGCCAGCCCGCCGCCGTCCCCGTCCCGGCGCTTCATCATGAGCACCACCGGGTTCAGGATCCCCGGCACCGCCGCCGACGCCAGCACCGCCGACCAGATCACGCAGTCCGGCGCCGTCCGGTAGTTGCACAGGATCGTCGGCGAGTGCGGGTCCGCCGGCACGCACGTCACGTTCAGCACCCGCCCCGTGCGCGCGTACGCCTCCCGGAACGTCATCGACCCCCGCGTCCACCACGCGCACTGCCGCGCCCAGTCCACCGAGTCGAACCGCGCCCCCGTCCGCCACCACCGCGGCAGCCACACCCGCAGCGGCTCGCTGCACGCGTTGATGTGCGCCGCCAGTGCCGGCACCAGCAGCTGCCGCAGCTCCTCGTCCGTCCGCGTCGCCACCAGCGCCGCCACCAGCGCGCCCCCGCTCGTCCCCGTGATCACGTCCGGCAGCAGCTCCGCCTCCAGCAGCGCCCGCACCACCCCAAAGTGGTAGTACGCAAACGACGCGCCCCCCGACAGGCACAGCGCCGTCCGCCCGTAGTTGGCGTACAGCCGCTTGAACAGCGCCCGCTTCGCCCCCGCCTCCATCTGCCGCGTCTGCAGCAGAAACGCCAGGCTGCGCTCCGTCTCGTCCACAAACGCCTGCACCAGGTTCTTCGTCCCGTAGTACGTCCGGCTGTACAGGTGCCGGTTCTCCACCCCCGCAAAGTTGTTCTTCACGCACGCCTCCACCAGCGCCGTCAGGTCCTCCACGCCCCGTGCCCGCTGCTGCTGCGCCTTTGCCGCGTCGGAACCACCACCACCACCACCGCCGCCGCCGCCCGCGCTCGTCTCGGCGGTCATGGCCGCTTCCGCCGCCTCCGCCCGCACCCGGCTGCGCCGCAGCTGGTCCGTCACGCGCCGCACCGTCCGGTAGTCGTAAAAGGCAAACTCGTTGTCCTCCTTCCACCGGTCGTTGCCCAAGTACGCGTCCATGTCCTGCGCTGCCGCCACCCAGTCCGCGTACCGCGACGTGCTCCGCATCCGGTGCCGCAGCTTCTCGCGCCGTCCGCGCCACGTCACCAACTGCTCATATGCAGCAACGTACAGGCGCGTCAGCAGATACGCGACCGACAGGCCCACCAGCCACCCAAACACCCCGAGCAGGAACGGCCACTTGAGCAACCCGTACAGGTAGCCCTCGCGCGTCTCGTCCTGTGTGCGCCGCCCCGGGCCCGGCTTGGCCCGTGCCCGCTTGCCGGCCGCCGTCGACGCCGTTGACGCCCTTCGTCTTTGCTGCTGCTGCTGCTGCTGCTGCTGCTGTTGCTGCTGTTGCTGTGGCGCCTTCCGCCGCCAGCGTCTGGATGTGCTGGTCGGCGTCGCGCTGTCGCCGCTGGCGGCCGCGGTGGACGACGACGACGCAGCCGTCGCCCCTGCCCACCTGGGCCGGATCGCGGAGACAAGCCGTGTCGCCAGGCTCTTCGGACCGGCAGCAGCCCCTGTGCCCGCTCCGGCGTCCGGCACGACCCGCTCGTAGACCGGCGCCCAGTCGTTCTTGGCCGAGATAAACAAGGAGGGTACACTGGAAGCAGCAGCAGGGGCAGCCGCCGACACGGAGGACGCAGCAGGCGCACCGTTGCCGCCCTCGGCTGTGCCGCCGCCCCATACCGCCGAGTTCCGCTTGGACAGCGCACCGACCGGCGTGGCGCCGCCCCCCGTTGTCGTGGCCACCGGCGACTGCGGCTGCAGCTGCAGCGGGTCCGGCGTCGCCAGGGCCTGCACGAACGCGTCGAGATCCTCGGCCGCGAGAAAGTCGGTGTCGAAGTCGGGCAGGGAGGACGTGTCGTAGAGCGCGTCGGCGGGGAACCCGTAGTAGAGAGAGGAGGGCGACGTCGATGCCGTCGTTTGATGAGCGCCTCCGTCCTTGGAATCGGAGGTCATGATGGCGTGTCTGTTGGGCTCAGCTGCTGCTGGAAATCGAGGCTCCTTTCGAAAAGTATTGTCGTAGGAAACGAGGAAATTCGTCAGGATGGACGTAGCCCAGCTGTGCTGCTCTGCAAGGTCATTTCTTGTCTTCCGCTTACTTGGGAGCCTTCAAATTGGACCCGCCACGGCCATGGGAGAGGAAAAAGATGATGCTTTTCGCAGGATTGCCGTGGTGGAATGACGTCGCATGAGCTTCCGTGGCGTGCGTGTGGGCTGAAAAGTGGACCATCTAGATAAGGTGGCGCCGGCAGTCTCCACACGCAGAGCCTCTGTAAAACGCCACATCGCCACACCACCAACCATCGCGACGAAAAAGGAAATTGTGTAATTTTTGAATTTTGAATTTTGAATTTATTATTATTGCATGTATATTCAACCCCGAATCAGACAAAAAACAAAGAAAGCCCATTCTTTCTTCCAACACCAAAACTCCAGATGGACAAACTAGAATACGACCAAGGGGAGACAGGAGCAAAAAACAAAACAGAACACAGCTGCAAGGAAGAAAAATGCAAAATGCAAAAAAAAAGCAAAACAAAAACCCCACCCGCCGAAATGAACACCTTGCTCGCTCAAAGAGGCACCCCTTGTGTCCTCCCTTCCCTCTCCTTTGGTATTCTTTTGCTGTCCGCCATTCCCACGCTTTTCCTTTTCTTTCCTTGGCCAAAGGTGCTGTGTTCCCTATGTGCAACCCTCATAAACAAAGCAAAAATTGTCAAACAGACAGAAGCCACCCAAAACAGATAGACCCCCTCCTCCCCTCTCAAAAAAAAAAAAAACAAACTCAACGATGGCAAGGGAAAACCAATCTGAAAACGGAAAAACGACAGCGAACAAACTGATGGGCAAAAAACAAAAAAGGGTATCTAGAGGAAAATCACAAATTTGCACGGCAGATCTGTGGGACGATAGGACGATGGGACGATGGGACAATAAGAACAAACCAAAGAAAAAGCGCTGTAAAACAAATGAAATGGGGGTAGAGAGAGTGTGTGTGGATTGAAGATAGAGCGGTCGGGTAACTGAGTGGTCCGAAGGAGAGAGGAGAGACTTGGTCGATAGAATAATAGAATAACGAGGAGCAAGAGCACAGAGGCAGAACGGAAGAAACAGAATATGTCTGGCTATCGTGGAGGAGGATGGCCACCTTGGCTGTATGCCGGGTTGGACGGGCCAGACAGGTCGGTCGAATTTGGTGGTGGCTTTGACGTGTTCGGCGGTGCATCTGTTGCCCACCCAGCCGTCCTGCGAGGCCGTGCGTAGGCTGAGGACCACGACGGTGCAATGGCCTGCGGCGGCTGGTCATACGAATAGGGCTGCTGCGGCTGCATAGGCGGCGGACGCGCCAGCGGCCCCGACCCAGTCTCGGGTGAGGCCAACGTCTCCATCCGCAGCCACGGCAGCGACGGCACGGTGGCCGACATCATCGGCAGCGACGGCAACCGTGTGCTACCTGGCGAGCCGGCCGTCGTCGTCGTCGTGGAGGGTGCTGCCGCTGGTGCTGTCGCCGTGTTGTATGCCCGCACGTAGAAGTCGGCGCTAGTAGACGGCCCGGAATCTGTTCGTCGACGCTGGGCTGGCCGCTCGAGACCGGGACGCATGTCTGTTGTTGTTGCCGACGCGTGGGGGTGGCTGACTGGCGCGGAGGCCAGGGCAGCAACCGGCTGAGTTTCTAGCTGTTGCTGCCGTTGGCCGCCGCCACTGCTGCTGGTGCCGCCACCGCCACCTCCGGCTGTTGCAAACGGGCTGCCCTCGGGCGCAAACAGCGAGCTCGTGCTGAAGGACGTGGCGGACACGGCCGGACTCGGCGGCGAGGATGCGAGCACGTCGCCGAACAGGCCCGGCTGGTGCTGGGCAAGCAAGTGCCGCAGCCGGTTGCGCTCGTTGCGGTAGAAGTCGCGCTGCACCTCCAGCTCGCGGACGTGCTTCTGCAGCGCCATGTTCTGCGACTCCATCCGCTGCATGCCCATCTGCACCTCGCGGTCCTTTTCCTTCTTGCGCGCCCGGAAGCGCGCCGACGCGCCCGCGTTGCGCAGCCGCTTCTCGTCCGCCTGCTTCGACGCCTGGTGCACGTCGACCGGCACGTGGATCTCTTCGCCCACAGAGGGCGTGATGGTGATAAACTGCTGCCCTTCCGACATGGAGATCGTCCGGCCTCCTGCTGCCGCTGCTGCAGACGCAACGATCGCACCCGGGCCCGGACCGTACATCGGAGGCCAGGACTGTCCCTCCCCGCTGCTACCGCTACCACTAATACCAGCACCACTTCCCCCAGTTGAACCGGCTCGGCCGCGCTGCGTAGAAACCCCATATCCGCCTTGCAGCGGAGGTTGTCGCTCCCAGTTCGAAAGCCCCGTCGGCGGAAAGGCCGGCGGCGGCCGCTGCTGCTGCTGCTGCTGCTGCTGCTGTCCCGTGGCTACAGACGACGGCGGTGGAAGGCCAGGCCCGGTAGAAAAGAAGGGACGAGAAAGCGAGGACGATGGTGTGCTCCGGTGACCAGAAGGTGTCCGGGTGCGGGACGGTGGTCCGAGAGGCGCGGGAAGGCCGGGTGTACCGCCGCTACCACCACCGCTAGAAAAAGCAGGCTGCTGCGGCGATGGATACGACGGATGGGGAGCTAGAGTGGGTGCGCTTCTGCTTTGCGGCAGCAGTGCCGGAGGAACCGGGGGAACTGGCGGTGATGCATCTGAGCCGACACCAACGCTCCTGCTGAGCGTTTGCTGCTGCTGCTGCTGCTGTTGCGAAGGTAGCGTGCCAAACGAGGACAAAGACGCCGCGCGCCCCTGACTTGGCCGGCGCGGGGACCGCGGCGTCAGCATTCGCCGCGGCGCCGCTAGTGAGGGTGCAGTCCGTTGCAGGGGTGGTAGCAGCGGCAGCAGCGGCGGCGGCGGCGGCGGCGGCGAATTTGTCTCAAAGCTGCGGTCACCACCCCGGTTACGGCCAGAGTCTGCATCCGGAGCAGACATTGCCACTGCTGGCACCGCGTAGCCATCCGAAGGACTTTCCCTAGTGGGAGTTGCTATGGCTTGGGACGGGCTGGGTGCTGTCGATGGCGGGCCTGGTGCCGGGAGGATGGACTGGCTGCTGCTGAAGTGGCTCGCAAATGCTGGACTGCGTGATGTCTGGCTGTAATGGTCATATGTGTGCCCGAAACCTTGCCCATAGTTGCTGTGCAGGGCAGGGCTGTTTCGGCTCCCTCGCCGGAGTTTTGGGAGCGGCTGTGATGCACCAGTGCCCTGCTGCTGAGACACGCTGCCCTCAGCAGACTCCCAAGTCACCTCACCCGCCGCTCTCGTCGTGGCCGCCGCTGCAGCAAAGTGCGTCGTATGGCCGGCAGCGTCTGTCTGGTTGAGGATGTTGTGGACGTCAGATGCCCGCGAGGGACGAAGCTGAGGATGCTCTGCATGCTGCTGCTCCTGCTGCTTCCGCTGCTCCTTTTCTAGTTCCCGCCCATGATCTTGCTTCTGTTGTTGTAGCGCATCGTCTTCTGCACTGGCGGGTTGTCGTGGTGGCTGCGGTTCTGCTTCTAGCTGTCCTTCTTCTGTTTTTGCCTGTTGCACTTCCGTGGTTGTGTCCATGGCGTCTTCGTCCTGTGCTGTAGCTACTGCTGCTGCCGGAGAGGTTTCCATGCCGCCGCCGCCGCCGCCTCCGCCAACACCACCGCCACCGTTGTTGCTGCTACTCCTCGAATTGGGGCGGACCCTGCGCTTCGCGGAGGCCCTTCCTGCCTGCGGCTTGCGGCTTCCGGAGCTGGTACTACTGTTGCTGTTGCTACCTTGCCCGGCCGATGGCATATGTCGGGGTGTCCCAGCCGGGTCATAGCGGTGGCGTTGGCAGCGCGGTGTCCCGGGTGGAGAGGAGCGGAGATTTGGCGAGGATAAATCTGCAGCGGCGGTTTGAATCGCCTCCTCTCTGGACGGCGACGAGACCGGTCTGTTGACCGGCGAGGACGAGTGCGGTGACGGCCGGGCAGGCTGGGACGACGAAGCAGGACGCGGCGCAGGCCCTTTTCGTTTCATGGAAAGCGGCTGTTGCCCTTCGTCTCTCAGGTCCCAGTCCCAGGGACCAGAGCATGGACGGTTCGTGGTCGTGCCGGTACTGTGGCTATACCAGCTATAGTTCTTGCCGTTGCTGCTGGTGCTGGTGCTGCTGGTGCTGGTGCTTCCAGTGCGTCTGTGGTAGACCCTTTGTCTGGCGGCGCGCCTTTCGTTGCTGCGGCCGCGCTGCCTCTTGTGTGTTGTAGCAGGCGAGGCCGCGTGGCGGTTGATCGTGGGCCGTGGTGGGCCGACGGTACTCGCCTCAGCTGCATCCACAAGCACAGCTGCCGTCGTGGCAACCGCAAAATGAGAAGTGCCGTAGGCCGTCGTCCTTCCTGGAAACACGATGCCCGGCAGGTAGGGCGTGACCGTCCTGGCCACAGTGGCCGTTGTGACGTGGGCCGTAGTCGGTGGTATGTTGCTGTTGTCGACGTGGGCCCGTCTGCGTGGAGCCACCCCGGAAGCGAAGTTGGGAGATGAAAGACGAAGAAGGAAAGCAAAAAAAGAAGAAACAGAAAATAGAAAAACGAAAATAAAACCCCAAACAAGAGACAAGATATTCGAAGTGAATGCTGACAACGATGAGCCAGCACCGATAGTGGGAATTGTATTTAGACAAATGGTGACACCGGAGAGTGATGGCTTGGCTGTTGCAGGCTTTCCGGAACACAAAGACGATCTTCAAGGATGGGCCAGGTCTGACAATTTTCGCAGCGAGACAGATGCAACGGTTGTTGTGAGGTGCTCCAGGAAAAGGGGGACATACAAATAGACTGATATACCAGAAAAGAAAAAGAAAGAAAAAAGCAGCGGTCAAATAAGTTTTGTCTGGCCTGGGTAGGGTCTATTGGTAGGGGCGGGAAGCCTAGAAGGGGAGGGGGAGTGAAGAAAGGGGGGGGGGCGTGCAAAATAAAGGTCCTCAACAAGCGGATTCAAGGTGGTACTGGTGGCTTCCCGGGCCTCAAGCAACACCGAAAGATTAAGAAGAATAAAGAGAGGGGAGCAAAATCATAAGAGAACGGCAAAAACAAAACGGAGAAAGAAAATCATGAAGAGGGACCGGAGGCTGAAAAAGCTGAAGAAAGTTGAAAGGGCACTGAGATCCCAGATCCTGGTCTGCAGAGGCAAGACAGGAACAAATAAATGAAGACAGCGGTGGTAGGACAACGTCGGGTGCAGGGCGTCTCTTCGGACCGGACAAACACTCTTATTGAGCTCTGTGGCAGCAGCTGGGTTAAAGTGCGAGATGCTGAGGCTGTAGTGTCCGTCGATCGGGTGCTGGTGCTTCCTTCAAAGTGAAGGCCTTAGCAGCAGCTTGGCAAGGATCGATGGCGTAGTGTGGAAAGAAAGGCAGTGTGAGGTGTAGTAAGGTGTGGAAGGCAGGAGGCTTGGGCTGGAGAAAGGGCTGTAGAAAGAAATGAAATGAGAAAACAAACAAAAAATAAATAAATAAAAACAAAGAGGGAGCGCATACTATGAGTGTAGGGTATAATAACACAGGAGAAGAAATAAAAATAAGAATAACCACCCAGTAATACATTCGTATCAGACAGCTAGGGTTAGAGATACGCCTGCCCCCCCCGCCCCCTGCTCAAGCGGATTCACAGTAAGATACGGAGTATGATACAGGCACGAAGTATATAGACAGTAGGCGGTACGACGTAAGATAGAACGGTCAGGTAGTAGAGTTAGTGCACGTTTATAACGTGAGCTCCATGTTACTCCATAAACCGATCGTCAACGCAGGAAATGACGGATGCTCCGTAGGGAGGTGTACGTCATGTCTCCTGCATCAGTGGCAGCGGTAGCGGGTGACGGGTTTGCTTCTTCGTCCTTGTGTGCTGGGAGGACGACGAAAAGGGAGAACGAGATGAGGCCGGATTACCCGGCCAGTCACCGGATGGAAGCGAAGCTTTGTGCAGCCAGTGTACAAGAACTTTGGGGGTGGGCAGAGCAAAAAGACATCTAGATGAGTTGAGGGAGGGGGGGGGTGAACAGGAGACAATGAAAAAGAATTAGAATAAACGGGTATAAAAAAGGGGGGTGGCAACTGTGATGCGCATCGTCCAGCCCTCGTTGGGAATCCTGCTCTTTTTAGACTGATCCGGAGGGGCGGAAGCACCGACCAGAGGAATGGGCATTGTAAAAAGGCAAAAATGAAAAAAGAAAAAAGAAGAGGAGACAGTGTGGACAAAAGAACGAGAATTGGGGAGGGGGGGAGGGGGGGGGGGCTGGTCAGAGCTCGCCTTGTTTTACTCGTTGATCTTGTTGGTCCTCACCTTCGTCAGTCTCTCCAGACGCATCACTGGATCCGATGCCGGGTCAGACGCCGGGCCAGACTGTCGATGGCTCTTTGCGTCTTTGCACGAGACAAGGAGCGGCACAGAGCGACGTTGACGCCCGCAGGGTCCTTCTCTATCCATCCATCCAACTGCGGCCTCGGGTTGACCTGTGCAGTGCAGGAACGCAAGGATAGCGAACAGTTTGTCGGCAGTTCGTTAGTGGACACACGCGTGCTTTGGATGGATGGAAAGGGGAAGGGAGGGAGGCGCCCACAATAGCGTGTAAGTCGTCGGCGGAAATGAGCAGGGTGCAGGGGCCGAAGCCGGCTATTCGTATTTGGCGCATGCATTCGCGGTGCGACGCGTGTTTTCGGCCCACACGAGGCACAACGGTACTTCGTAGGTGAATGTGAGCCGTCACCTGTACCGGGGCCTACCATCTCACAGCCAGCCGCTTTACGGACATGCCTGGCGGGATGTCGTGTGGCACTGTAGCCAATGCGGACGCTGCAGAATCCTGGCCGGTGGCGCCGGCGTTTTGGGATGAACAAGTATTGCCCGCAAGATACGCTGTCGTACGTGCCTAGGCTGGCCCGTCGACGGTGGCCGTGCTGATCTTGCCGGCGGTCCTATCGTTGTTGTGGAAATGAACAGCCTCTTCAACAACGGCCCCTGTCCCTCCCTGTACGAGTACTTACTTTGCATGTGCCCGCTGAAGACCCGTCGCTGCAGACGCTGCTGCGGAAGGACTTCTGCTAGTTCCGGTTTTCGCAGCAGGGCGAAACAGACGTGTTCACAAGGCGCCCTACTCGTGCTGCGCCTGCATTTTCGGGCTGAACCGCAGTGGATACAGGTGCATCATACGGAGTACTCGTAGTGCTCCATCGCAAAGCTATTACTTCGTACTCGTACTCGTATCGTACAGAGCGTTCCGTTTTTTGGTCATGTGTAAGTACCAGGGCTGGTTAGTCCTTTGCGGGAGGCGCTCCGGAACGCAGAAGACGCAACTGGCCTTGCATGGACAAGGCGCATCAACCCCTCGTGCATCGTAGCGTAGCGAGGTTGTTGCTACAACCTAGGTTGCTCTGTCGCGGGAACGTGCATGCCTGCCTGTGTCTATCTGTGCACGCGCTGTCTGGTAATACTGTGCAGAGAGGGGGGAAGGGAGTGAGGGCTAGACCTGTCACTTTTTTATGCCGGTGTTTCGCTGGCCTGTCATAAAATCAAGGTTGTTTCTGCAAGAGGAAGTCGGCAAGCAGCTGTGCCACAGATGGCTCCATCTGTCCGTGTCGTCCGTCTGTGTCTGCCTTGGCGTGGAGTGCGGTGTGTCGCACGGCAGCGCAAAAAGGGCCAAGGTGGGAAAAGGAAAAAAGACCGCCGGTGGGATGCCGGGACAGGAGAGACCAGACCACACACAGCAGGACACGGCAGCCCTCCGCCTCGTTTCGGCTGGCAATAATAAGATACTCCGTAAGATACTTCGTACAAGTAGGAGGATGAGGGACACACCTGGCCCTCGGTTGTTGTTCTCCCCCGTTCAGCCCAGGTGATATATCATATAACTGGAGGCGCCAGCGTCTCCGAGCGCCGTCCCACTGGTTCTTCTCGCCCTGGGGGACAGGGGTGCAGTCGAGGAGGGGGCAGACCCTTGTTGTGGCATTGACTCGCTCACGCGTACGGTGTACCAAGGAGTGTGTAAGGAGGCCGGATTTGCTGCAGGCCCCGTTCCTTGTTTTCGCCCATCCTGGGTTGCTACTCCGTAAGATATCTTACTTTTGTAACGAGCCAGACTCTCGCCTTGCCGGGGGGATTGGGAGACAAGCGATCTCCACACAGATAGATGGACGGCGACGTGCTCGCAGAGTCCAGGGAGGCCGAGAGACGCCTCTTCTTTGTCCCGTATGCAGGACGGCACATGCACTCCTTCTTATTTCGACCCTCCTCGTCCGTGAAGAAGAAAAAAGAGGCTGCCTCATTGTTGTGAGTACCGAGGTCGCATTTTTCTGGCCAAGCGAGCCAGGGGAAAGGAAAAACTAAAGACAAGGAAAATAAACCTCCGAGGAGAGTCGTCCAGAGACCGAGCCAAGAATTGTGTGGGCTGGGTTGGGGTGGGGGCTTACGGACTGCGTATCAGGGGTCGGCTTTTTTTTTTTCTAATTTGGCAAGCGCCACCGTTGCAAAAATGGTGGCCTAGTCCGCCCCGAAGGAAGGAACAACCCGGCGAGAATGCCCCCTAACGGACTCAAAAAGGATAGCTCGGCCTTTTTCTTGTCCTTTCGGTCTTTGCTCTGCTGCCCAACGTTGCGGGGCAAACACCAGGGCTGAGGACCTTGTTGCCCATGCAGGCAGGCAGTGTCCTGCAGAGGCTGGCTCTTTCGCGCAAGTGCTACGCGTTTCTCGTCCAGGCTTATCTGAGGGACATCTGCTGAGGGACATCTATCTGATAAACGAAGGAATGTGCCAGGGTCTCTACCACATCAAACCGTCCACGTTGCGAACGAAACGAGTCTGTGTTGGTCACACCGCCGGAAATGCGGATCGGCCCAACAAACACTAAAGGGGGGGGGGAGACTGGTGAGATGGTCAGGCCTCGACGGAATCTTGGCTTTTGTTTCCTTCTGCATTTTTTCCTCTTCTTGTTGAGTATGCAGACTTGGTTTTTGTCAGGGGAGAGAGTCTCTGACGAGTGCGTTTCGTTTTAAGATCGGACGCGATCTGCGCCGACGCCCCACAGAGGACTCGTAAGATACTTCTACTCTTGTGCCTAGACCCCACCATTGCAGCTCCGCCCTGGGCCGTATCTTAGCTGTCAGGGTCTACGGAGTATGGCGTAGCATTGACGCCCAACCATGGAAGTAGAATTATGTGATTGTGATTTGCCTTCTTGCGGAGTAAGATACGCGTACAAGTAAGATACGGTGTATTCGCAGACAACACCGGGATGCTCGGAAAATAATCGGTCCCGGAGACATCTTCCAATGTTCGCATCGCCCAAATGCGCACTCCATCTTGCGTCGCATCTTGTGTCTGCACGTAAAGCATATATCCCCCCACACACACGCACACATGTTTTTGTTGACCTGCGGCCAAAACCGTGGCCATGTCTTCAGCGTCGGATTTATAGGAGGAAGACGCAGGTCCATAATGCAAGGTTGCATTGGCGTTCCTGTTGGGCTGGTGGTCACTGCAATTGGTGTGTGATTAGTGGGCCGAGTATACCATTTTCAAACACGACCGCGCTGTGCACGTCCGCCTTAAGGCATCAATCAATATGGTCAGCTGCGCATGCAAAAACTCTTGAAAAAAACATGACTATCCCGGAACGCTCCCCGCTGAGAGCTCGTATAATACTTAGACGGTCAATAGGTGTGCGTGGATTACAATACTTCAAGCATTGCTCTGCGGGACTTTTTTTATCAAATAAAAAACTCTGTATGTCCATACTCGTATTTTGTGCTTCACGATATTTGAAGCCTTCGGTGAGAAGCACACAAGAAAACTATGGCTGTGTTGTTGCGTAAAAGAGGCATATCATATGACAGTATTCGTGCACAAACACGTAAATAGACATCCCTATATTGGCGCTGTGGGGTTGTCTTGGCGCCAGAAGGAAGGCTTGCGAATCTTACGAGTATTTACCAAACCCGCAGCATGCACGGGCCTTCGTTTTCTGGAGGGCACGTCTAATCACCAAAATCACGATATTAGAAAGAAAGTACGGAGCAGATATCTTACACGTATGACGAAAACGGAATCCCGCGGGGGGAGGGGGGGCGAGTTACACGAAACGCCTATGGCCGGGGCTGAAAGAGGCGCCCACAGAACGAAAAGGGATGCATAAAACCTTGAAGGTCGCCGTTCATTTCTTTTGGGGCCATGATCTTCAAGTGACTTGCATAGGAACCTACGAGTCTGTAAGGGCACAGTGGGTCACCTTCTGACAGAAATACTCGTAAACCAAAAACAAAAAAAACAAAAAAAACAAAAAACAACCTCTGTCCCTCTCGGACCTTTTTTTGCTTTTCAAGGCGGTATGCTGTTTAAAACCTCCGCGGGACGTCTACGGTGCAATAAGCGGTGTTGAATCCTCCGCGGCAAACTCCTTTTTCTTCTTTTTTTCGTTTTTTTTTCTCTTTCTTTTTCTTCTGTCCCGCAGGAAAGCGGTCGCAGCTGGAGGCCTCTTCGCCGTCGTGATTGTGCTCACACATTCATCACATGCCGTGATTCGTATTGGCGCTGCACCAAATTTGCTGAAGAAAGATAAAAGGGAGGGAGCAGGGATATGGAAACCGCAGGGGGGGGTGTATCTTACGAGTACGTACGCGTGAATTATATTAGATTACTCCGCAAAAAAAGAGGAGAGGAAAGACCAATACGAAAGAAGTCTGCTCTTACACCCCCCATGGGAAAAGAAACTACGTAAATCCCTCGAAAAATGTGATACAGCATGCCTCGCGACGGACCGATACGGAAAGGTGAGCTAGAAAACCTGGAGTTCTCGGCACCGGTAAGCGAGACGGGCCTGACGGCGTCCGTGCATTGACCCTCGTGATGCCGTGAAGCGTAGTGGGCAGAGGCGGGGGATGATATGCAGTGCGGCAAGTGCCGTAAGATACTGAGTTGATAATTGTTAGTGCTGCGCATACTCTCTACGACGTACTCGTATCTTGCGTGCGTGCATGCATGCAGAGCTCGAGCCATCCACACCCACACCCACCACACCCACAGTATGGGGTTCCGCGTAGCGCCCGTGCGGCGGTGAGGATACGGAGTAGGCGATCAGAGCAGAGGTCAAAATGACGGTCAGAGCGGCGGTCAGAGAACGGCGGTCAGAGCGGCGGTCAAGAGTAATAGCTCGGCCGCGGCCAAGACATATACATGGCCGCGCTGTGGCAGAGCATAAGAGCTGAGGCTGTGTGCATTAGACAGATCGATGCCTGCATTCAGGAGGGTAAAGGCCGGTTCCGGTCCTTACTCGTATCTTACTCGTATCTTACTTGTATTGCTCTCTTTATTACCCTGTACTCGCTCTTTGTGTCATCTGACGTTGGCCGTGAGTATCTTACTGCGGCGGTATCTTACTCCGTACGAGTACTGTTGAGCCAAAGCTATAATCGAGGAGAGCCAGCCGCCCCGCATCGGCTCCGTATTTTTGCACACCGAGTATGGGTCTCCGTCTCCAGGGCCGCCTGGGACGTATCTGTAAAGTACAGGATATTATAAGCGTCCGCAGCCGGTCGATACTTGACAGCAGTAGTGGGTTAAAGGGATATACGAAAACAAATCTAACAACGGAGTAAAGGGAGGGATTCGGCGCTTGCTGAGCGGCCAATGGTCAGTCACACTAGCCGCTCCTTTTTAAGGTCAAGGGACCCAGCCACAACTGCGTCGCATCGTGCCCGGCACGTCTGCTCCGTTATCGCTCCATGACGCACTCCGGTTCAGGGCTAGGGCTGGGCCTGGCCCTGACAGAAACTGGCTTTTTTTCCTTTTTTCCTTGCAGGCAGTCGTGCCTGAAACCGCTACTGCTGCAAACCTGCCCACAAAAAACGGGGCATGTGAGGTAGGCACGGCTGCACTCCCGATTCGCTTACGGGACGACCACGAGCGCTTCATCCGCTTGGTCCCGCATCATAGGGCCACTGTGCATCACATGACCGCGCAAAATCGTATGCTTCTTACCCAATACTGCAGGTGCTTCATGGGGTATATGCACAGAGATCGCCTATTTAGGAAAGTGGTAAGAGGAAAGCGTGGGAGGAAAGCGTGGGAGGAAAGCGTGGGAGGCAAGCGCGGGACACAAGCGCGGGAGGCAAGCGCGGGTGGCAGCGTGGGAGGGCGTGGGAGGCATAGCAGGCCAGTCGCAACAGGATACTCTTAAGAGAAAGCGGGATCGGGAAGGAAGCTGAGGCAGGTGGGTGAGGGAAAGGGCCCCGCGGATCTGCCATGTTGCGCGACTCCTCTTCTCTCGACACTTTGGCTGATTTGTGATGCCAGGCCACCGCCTCCATATTGCTGCGGGTTTTTCTGTGCCCTAGTTCGCCGGGTCAGTTAGCTAGAGAGAGGTAGGGAGAAAGAGCGGTCAGGCCGCATGCCAAAAAGAGGAAAACCGGGGNGAAAGAAGGAGAAGAGAAGGGAAAGAAGAAGAACGAAAAGAGACGAAGACGGTTGTTGCGATCACGATACGGTCGAGGGAAATCGTGGAGAGGCGGGGGGCAGAAGAAAAAGAAAGACGAAAAAGAAAAAGAAAAAAAGGGGGGAGAGAAAACGAAGAACTGCCACTTACCGGAACCCCACACAATGGAACACACTTCCGGATCCTAGGGCCGACCGCCGGCCGCTGAAGTCAGTGGCAGGGACGCCGACGTCAGCGAGGCTGCCGCCGACCGGCTAGAAGGAGCCGGAGGCGCGACCGCGAAAGCCCGGAAGCGGCAGATTACCACCCCGCAGGCGGCGAGGGCGCGAAGTTGCAGGCAGGCAATGTTGGGTTGGCGGGCCACTGTCGGTGCTGGTCCCTTTTTCACTTTCATCAAAGCTAGTCTGGCCACTATTACGAGTAAGTACGTTCCGGGTAGGCGACCGCGCGAAGAGACGGCGAGAACCTGTCGACCATCAAGAAACTGCTTCAACAACCACAGCAAAGCAACAAGCAGCAAAGCACAATGTCTGCTACATCCGCCACGTCAGCAGAGAAGCCAGAGGTGTGGGAGGTCATGGAGCCGTACCTCAACGGCCACTGCCTCCTCGGCGAGGGCCCGTTCTACGAGGCGGAGACGAACCGCCTGCGCTTCGTCGACATCCGCCAGCATCACCTGCACACGATTGACCTGGCGGCCGGTCCCTCGTCGCTGCACACACTCGTGCTGGACACGCCGATTTCGGTCACGGCTGACATTGAAGGGGTGGATCCACGCGAGAAACTCGCCGTCGGCCTCAAGTACGGGCTCGCCGTCCTGGACCGCGCGACCGGGCAGTACACGTACCTGCGCCGCTTCAGCGAGGTGAGTGCCGGCGCCACGCCCAGCAGCAAGATCGACTACGAGCGGGTGCGCGCCAACGATGGCGGTGCCGATCCACTCGGCCGCTTCTGGCTCGCGTCCATGACCGACTTTCCCTATGGGGACTTTGCGGCCGAGGGCGCGCTCTACGTCTTTGGCCACGGTGGCGCCACGGGCGAGCTTATCCGCCCGGACCTGACGATCCCCAACAGCGTTGGGTTTGCACCCGACGGCCGCACAATGTACTTTACGCACACGGTGCAGAACACCATCTTTGCGTTCGACTTGGACCCGGTCAACGGCCGTCTGTCTAACGAGCGCGTGTTTTACCACCATGCCGGCCCCGGCTCGCTAGACGGCTTCCGTGTCGACGTGGACGGCAACATCTGGCACGCCGTCTATGGCGGCAGCCGCGTGCTCAGGATCGCGCCCACCGGCCAGGTCGTGGGCGAGGTCCGCCTGCCGACGGCCAACATCACCTGCACGCAGTTCGCCGGCACCGCGCTCTTCATCACGTCGGCCGAGGACGACGCTGCCGTAGGCGGCGAAACGAGCAAGGCCTTTGGCGGTGCGCTGTTTCGCGTCGACGTGGGTGTGGAGGGCCTTCCGCTCTACAAGTTCAAGCTTGGGCCGTGATCGCAGCTCTCTCCGCCCGGGGAGACCGGAGACGAACCGGCACTTCGTGCACAACAACACGGTGTGTAGGATCGGCGGCCGGTTTGTTTCCGTGACGATGCTCATTTGACGGCGGAGGCGAGATAGACAATATATACGGATACGGATACGAAAGAAGAAATGCAATGCGAGGGCGTGCAGAGCCGGCACCGGGCCACCCCCCCCTCTTTCATTCCCCCTTTCCCATCCACACCGGTCACTATCGTGAACGCATTTAATTACTCGGCACGACACAATTTAGCAAAGCTGGCGTTGCCTGATTGCAACGGGACGTGTGCCTGCGGTTGGGCACCAGTGGGTCGACGGTTGCAAGAAAACGAAGACAAGAAATCATTCGTGCTTTCAAAAAAGCACAAAAGACAACAACAGCACCAGTGGCAACCAGAGAAAAGCCCAACACGGATAGCTAAAGGCTGCATGCAATGACAGCAAACTGTGTCCAACGCAATGGCGACGTGGTGCCTCCCCCTCCCCTCCCCGCGAGACTAGGCACGGTATGCACTACGTGTTCGTGCGAGATACGTGCTGCTCTGCCCTGTTTTTTTCGATATGTGTTGGCATCGTGAGGCTTGTCCGACCAGGATGGCAGCTATGTGCAAAAGTGCATCTCCATCGCCCCAGGCACAAATGTGCTGCTGCCTCCCCTTTCCGTGCCACTTGCTTCTTTGCCTAATTCCTTGGGTCTTTCAACTGGTTATCGGCGTTCCAGCACCGCCCCCCGCCCCCCCCCCCCTTTCAGAAGGTTTCCAACAATGACACCCTCAATTTCATTCTCAAGAGTAACCTTTCTAGTTCCTTAAACAGAAGTACATATACTTCCCGATACATGGCCTGCGTGTCCTGCATGTCCCATAGGACCCCCCCCCCCCTTCCTTCCAGCCGTCACAGTGTCGACGCGGACGGCAGGGGAGGATCGTGAGTGGCCACGGCAACATACGAGAATACGAAGTGATCTGACATGATGACGCTCACTGGCCTGCCAGGAGCCAGTGATCTGCCAGGACGGGAGTCAGGACGGGCGAGTGGCGTGGCTGACGATGAATCCAATCGTGAGAAAGAATACTCCGTATATGAGGCTAGATGCCGTGCGTCGTTGACGAGTCCCGGGATGCGCCCTGTATTCGCAGGCTGCAGACAAGAGACGCGGCAGCCGCGCCTTGCCTGCCCTTCCCCCCTCCCCTTTCCCCCCTTCTTCCCATGGCCGACTCCGTCCTGCCGGTAAGACACATGGAAATGTATCCGCGCCATTATTTTTGGAGAATCAGACGCACACGAGGCGAAAAAGGTGACTCCGTGGCCCATGGGAAAAGTGGAAAGAAAAGGGGGCATGGCCGATAGTAGTGGAAACACAACAGCGGTTGTCACGCTCCCCCCGAAGAACGAAGCAGAACCGAGGCCGGCTCCAGCCCCTCTGCCACGCTGTTGAAAACCCATGACTGCCGGGCGAAGGTTATAAAAAGAGGATCGACCGTTTCAATTTTCTTTTCCAGCGCCCCCCCCCCCCCCAGGGGGCCCTTGCTGGGGATCTTTCGTTGTTTTTCGTCTTCCTTTGTTTCCCAAGCGGAGAATTCCGAGGTGTGACAGGAATACAACCACCCTTGTTTGTTGCCGGATGCATCCGAGAAAGGGCAGAGACCCTCCTTCAGTCACACGATGCCTGGTTCATTTTACGACCCTGGTTCCTATTTTTACTAAGATACATGCGGCCGTTTGAGCAGCGGCACAATCTGGCCGCGCAGCTGGAGACGGTGCAGTCGAAGGCGGTGTGAGGGACGAAGAGGAAGCGCAGAAGAAGGGAACGCTTCAGGATAGGGTTGGTTGTTCTTGTATTGGAACAGAGAGTGTGTGTGTTTCGTCGTTTGTTTTTTTATGGGCCTGCAAAGTAATCAGGCCATTTTGGGAAGAGAATTTCTGTCGGAACCTTATTTTGAACCTCCCACCTGCAACCCCTCTTCCACCGCCACCATGCCGCCGAAAAAGGTCGAAGCCGTCAAGGACAATGTCGTCGCGTTTGGGCGTGTTCGCCGCAACCTCAAGATGGGCTGCGTCGGCCTGCCGAACGTGGGCAAGTCCAGTTTGTTCAATCTGTTGACCGAGCAGAGCGCCGCGGCCGAGAACTACCCCTTCTGTACGATTGAGCCCAACGAGTCGCGCTGTGTGGTTCCTGATGCGCGCTATGTAAGCCGATGAAGCAGTGGTGGGAAGAACGAGCGGGAGGGGAAAAACTGACGGGGGGCGTGCCTGTAGGACTTTCTCTGCGATCTGTGGAAGCCGCCGTCCATGTACCCGCCGTATCTGCAGGTGACGGACATTGCCGGCCTGATCAAGGGCGCGTCGCAGGGTGCAGGCCTTGGAAATGCCTTCCTGTCGCACATCCAGGCGGTGGACGGCATGTTCCACATTGTGCGGTACGACACGGCGCAGCAGCCCACGGCACCCCACGGCTACGGCTGGCCACATGCTGACGCGCGAACAGGGCCTTTGACAACGACGAGGTGCTGCACGTCGACGACTCGATCGACCCGGCGCGGGACTTGGGTTGGTTTCTCCGTGCCTTGGACCTGTCGTGCAAGAGGAGCGGCTAACCGTGCTGTGGCAGATACCATCCAAAGCGAGCTGTGCAAGAAGGATCTTGGTATGTTTCTGGGCTCTCTGCCCCCGGGTTGTGCCAATTCCGCTAACCCCCCCCCCCCCCCCCCGTAGACATTTTGCAAAAGGTCGTCGTCGCCGAGGAGGCCCTCGTTAAGAAGGCGGGCGGCAAGTACAAGATGCTTCCTCTGTTCACCGAGACGACGACAAAGATCCGCGAGGTGGGTGCTGGTCGATTCCTCCTTCGCCTCCTACGCCGTTTTATGCTCACAAAAGCAGATGCTCGAAAAGGACAAGCCCGTGCGCGACGGTAGCTGGACGCCGGCCGAGATTGCGCTGATCAACGAAAAGGTCCAGCTGATCACGACCAAGCCGGTGATCTACCTGGTCAACCTGACCATGAAGGACTACCTGCGCCAGAAGAGCAAGTACCTGCCGGGGATTGCCAAGTGGGTGACAGAGCACGGCGGCACGCCGCGCGACATTATCCCCTTCTCGATTGAGTTTGAGGAGAAATTGCACAGCCTCAAGGACGACCCTGAGGCAAAGGCGGCGTTCCTGAAGGAGAGCAAGGTCCCGTCGCGGCTCGACAAGATCATCACCGAGGGCTTCACCAAGCTTGGTCTGCAGTACTACTTTACTGCGGGCGAGAAGGAGGTGCGGTGCTGGACGGTCCCGGGCGGCTGCCTGGCGCCGCAGGCTGCGGGCGCGATCCACACCGACTTTGAGCGCGGCTTCATCAAGGCCGAGGTGGTGGCGTACCAGGACTTCCACGACCTGTGCCAGGGTGGCAAGTCCATGGCGCCGATCAAGGCGGCGGGCAAGTACCGGCAAGAGGGGAAGTCTTATGTAGGGCATTTTTTTTCTTCTGAACCCCCCCTCCCCCCCCCATTGTTTTATTCTGCTGTTACAGCGCTGATTCTCTCCAGGTTGTCCAAGACGGCGACATTATTCATTTCCAGTTCAGTACGTTGCATCTCAAGGACAGCGACGCCTTTTGGTTTGTTCTTCTGCTAACCTGCATCAGACGTCTCCAACAAGAAATAGAGGGGTCGTCGAGCAGGGAGTTCAGGATGCCGTTCATAGCGAGAGTCGAGGACAATGCAAAGATTGGACCGCCGATGGACAACGATGCGCCGTGTCACTCCGCCTTCCAGTGGTACTGGGCTGCCGGGTGGTCTGCGCGCGGGTACGGCTGTCCGCGCTGGCCGGCCAGGTTTTCGCGGTAGGTGCCGCCGTCGACGGCGTAGTCGTCCCAGAAGAGCCCGCGGCGGCGCAGGACGGGCAGCAGCAGGTCGATGATGTCGGTGAACGAGCCGGGGAACAGGGCGTACGCGAGGTTGAAGCCGTCGACGTCGGCCTCGGCCACCCAGCGCTGCATCTCGTCGGCGACGCGATCGGGCGTGCCGACGACGGTGGCGCCGAGGCCGCCGACCTTGATGTGGTTGGCGACCGTGTGCTTGGTCCATTTCGGGATGCCGGGCACGGCGCGCGACCAGGCCTCGACGGCGGAGCGGATCGCGTTGGACTCGACGTGGCGCAGCTCCTCGTCGTCGGCGTACGTGGCCAGGTCGATGCCGGTCCAGCCGCCGAACAGGGCGAGCGCGCCCTCGTCGGAGCCGTAGCGCAGCAGGTCCCGGTACTTGGCGTCGGCCAGCTCCTGGGTCGCGGCCAGCACGGGGCACAGCAGAGCCAGGAACTTGACGGAGCGGGGGTCGCGGCCGAACGTGACGTGGGCCGTCTGCCGGATGTCGGCGATGTTCTGGGCCACGACCTGCGGGCTGTGGCCGGCGACGAAGATGGCCTCGGCGTGCTTGGCCGCGAACTGCTTGCCGGCGCGCGACGTGCCGGCCTGCAGGATGACGGGCGTGCGCTGCGGCGACGGCTGGCAGATGTGCGGGCCCGGGACGGTGTAGTACTTGCCGCGGTGGTGGATCTCGCGTACGAGGGCCGGGTCGGTGTAGACGCGGCGCGCGCGGTCCAGCTTGACGGCATCGTCGCGCCACGAGGATTGCCTGGGGGAGGATGGTGTGAGCGTGGGTCGAGGGGACAGGTGCTCGCGGCTGGCCGCCACCTACCACAGCTTGTACGTGACGTCCACGTACTCCTCGGCTATGGCATAGCGCTCGTCGTGGCTCGGCTGCTCGGCGTGGCCGAGGTTGCGGGCGGCGGAGTCGAGGTAGCCGGTGACAATGTTCCAGCCCAGGCGGCCGCCGGTCAGGTGGTCGACGGTGCTCAGGCGGCGGGCCAGGTGGTAGGGCTGCTCGTACGTGGTGGCGACGGTGACGCCGAAGCCGATGTTGCGGGTGGCGGCGGCCATGGCCGGCACGGTGGCCAGCGGCTCGTTGACGGGCCACTGGGCGCCGGACGCGATGGCCGGGGCCGGGTTGTTGGGGCCTCTGTAGACGTCGTACGGGCCCAGGACGTCGGCGATGAAGATGCCGTGGAACTTGGCCTTTTCGAGCGTCTGGGCCAGCTGCACCCAGTGGTGGATGTTGTTGAACTTCCAGGACTCGTCGTCCGGGTGGCTCCAGAGCCCGGGCGACTGGTGGCCGCTGCAGGACTCGACAAAGGCATTGAGGATGAGCTTCTTGGACGTCGTGGTCGACGTGGGCGTCGTGGTCGACGCAGCGTCCTGTGTTGAGGCCATTGTCGCGGGTGAGGAGGGATGGTCGGTGGGCGGCGCGCAGAGGAACGGGTTGGGATCAACGGACCACGGCTCTCTGAAGCACCCCAAGTGTCCCGTTCCCTTCCCCCGGATCGACAGAACGACCGGCGGATGGCACCATCGTCTTTCTTTGCGGCTCCCGCGTTTTTCCATCTAGAGCTAGCCCCGGGAGGGGGTGTTCGTGCTGGCTTCACGGCGTCGTCGTGCTCTCCCATTGGCCGGTCTCTGTTCGTCACAACCGGGCCGAAAGACGCAATCTGTGCTTGGGGCGCGGCCGTCCACGATACGCAAGGCACATTCTCTGTCCAGGGGGAGGGGCACATGCACACGAAGATCGCATTCGCTATAGCAGTGGGAATCAGCGTCATAGATTGCGACGGCAGTTCTCGGCTGTAGAAAAGTATAAGTAGAAAAGAAAAAGAAAAAAAAGAGACGAAACAACAAATCCCCCCCAAAGAAGACTACCGTACCTTCAAGAGACCCCCTTCCCCCGTGAACAACAATGTCTCCCCCTGCAAGCGACCCCGCCGTGTACGCCGCGTACCAGTCCAAGTGGTCGACGTTGCCGGCGGACGGCCCGGCGTGGATCCAGCGCGCCCAGGACGTCGCCGCCGTGCTCAAGACGGACGCGGCCGCGCGCGAAAAGGCCAACAGGTCGCCCCTGGCCGAGGTCACGCTGCTGAAGCACGCGGGCCTGCTCAAGGTGCTGGGCCCGGCCAAGTACGGCGGCGGCGGCCAGCCGTGGGACGTGGCCTTTCGCGTGGTGCGTGAGGTGGCCAAGGGCGATGGGTAGGAGGGACCTGAACGCGGAACGCGGGAACACCCCCCCCCCCCCCCCCGGGGGCAACCAGCCAAGCATTTGTCTGACAGAGCAGGTCCATCGGCGCCCTCCTCGGCTACCACCTGGTGTGGACGGTGACGGCCAGCGTGTTTGGCTCGCCCGCGCAGGCGGACCGCACGCAGGAGCTGATCATCAGCAACAACTACTACGTCGGCGGCGCCGTCAACCCGCGCGACAACGACCTGGCGATCCAGGCCGAGGGCGACCGGCTGGTGTTCAACGGGCTCAAGAACTTCAGCACGGGCGGCGTCATCTCGGACCTGACGGTGCTCGAGGGCGCCGTGGCCGGCTCGACGGACCACGTGTTTGCCCTGGTGCCGACCCAGCAGCCGGGCATCCAGTTCCTGAACAACTGGGACAATGTCGGCCTGCGCCTGACCGAGTCGGGCGGCGTCCGCATCCAGGACGTGGCCATCGCGTGGGACGACGCGCTGGGCTGGGACGCCAAGACGAAGAAGCCGGACCCGGGCCTGCTCGGCATCCCGCTGACGAGCATTCTTCTGCCGTTGTGCGTATACTGGACAAGACTTGCCTCTTCTGTGTTTCTGTGTTTCTGTGTTTTTTTTTTTTTTTTTTTTTTTGCGTTCGACACAGCCTGCCGCTGACAAAAAGGCAGCATCCAACTCAACTTTGTCAACTTCTACCTGGGCACCGCATGGGGTGCGCTCGAGTTCGCCAAGGAGTACACGCGCAAGAGCACCCGGGCGTGGCCGTTTGGCGGAGATGTAAGAGACACCTCTTTTTTTTTTCTTCTTTTTTCCGTGTCCGCTGCCAGCTAACCAACTCTTTCTCTTCCAGCCCAAGGAAAAACCCGAGGACGAGTTCTACATCCTGCAGACGTACGGCAACTTCTTTGCCCACCTGCGCGGCGCCACCGCCCTCGTCGAACGCGCCAACCAGGAGGCGGCCCGGCTGTTCGCGGCGTACATCCAGACCCCCGGCGCGCGCGCCCAGTTCACGGCCCGGGAGCGCGGCGAGTTTGCCGAATGGGTTGCCAGCGCCAAGGTCGTCGCCACGGACACCAGTCTGCGCGTGACCGCGGGCGTGTTCGAGGTCACGGGCTCGCGGTCGACGGCCGCCAAGGTCGGGCTCGACCGGTTCTGGCGCGACGTGCGCACGCACACGCTGCACGACCCGGTCGCGTACAAGAACCGGGAGCAGGGCCGGTACTATCTGCTGGGCGAGCACCCGGCGCCGACGTGGTACACGTGATTGTGGGCATTCCTACCCCGCAAAATAGGCGGGTCCCCGGTGCGGAGGAGTAAGGGGTTTCTTATGTCCGTCCCACCAGGATGTCCCTTTTCTGGAATTCCAAATCAACCTTTTATGTTTGAGGATGATTTTTTTTTTTAAAAAAAAAAAAAACTTGCGCAGGAAATACGGTTTCTATGCAGCGCATGGTGACAAATGGCGTTGTGCTTGACGGTCTTGGCGCTGTCGCCCTACGGAAAGGCTGCGAGGCGCTACGATCTAGAGGTCCGGGCGCTGTGTGCCCCTGTCCAACCATCGCGACCCAGACGGCAGATGTCCTCGTCGGCAATTGCGGAGATACGGGGCAACGGACAAACTGCGGAGTATGCGTCAGCGCTTGCTTGGGTGCAGCCCTGTTGTGCACGGGGGGTATACGATCCTTCCGGCAGGCAAACAGCAAACGAACGCATCCTTCTGTCTGTCTGTCTGTCTGTTCTTCCTTCTTCCTCCATCCACCATGCCATCGCCCATTTCCACAGCAACGCCCGACGGCCACAGCCGCATCCCGCCCATCGACCTGGAAAAGATGGGCTGCGCGGCCGACGAGGGCAACGTCGACGACGAGACCGACCACGGCGACAAGAGCGAGAACGCGCCCACCGTGGCGCCGGCGGCCGGCATGCCCCCCGGCCTGCGGCCGTCCGACTTCCCCGACGGCGGCCGGAAGGCGTGGCTGGTGCTGGCCGGCGGCTTCGCGGCGCTGTTCTGCACGTTTGGGCTGGTCAACTGCATCGGCGTGTTCGAGACGTACTACGTGCACGGCCCGCTGGCCGCCTACTCGCAGGGCACCGTCAGCTGGATCCTGTCGGTGCAGGTCTTCTTCATGAGCTCTGGCGGCATCGTCTACGGCCGCGTGTTCGACCTGTACGGGCCGCGCTGGCTGATCATCGGCGGCTCCGTCGTCTTCGTCTTCGGCCTGATGATGACCAGCCTCGGCCGCGAGTACTACCAGTTCCTGCTGGCCCAGGGCGTGTGCGCCGCGCTCGGCTCGTCCGCCGTCTTCAGCGCCATCATCTCGAGCGTCATCACCTGGTTCCACCGCCGCCGCGCCGCCGCGCTCGGCATCCTGGTGTCGGGCTCGTCCGTCGGCGGCGTCGTGCTGCCCATCATGATCAACCACCTGATCGCCCGCGTCGGCTTCCCCTGGGCCATCCGCACCGTCGCCTTTGTCTTTGCCGCCCTGCTCACCCTGACCGCCCTCACCGTGTCGTCGCGTCTGCCCCCCCGCCCCCAGCCCTTCTCGCTGCGGCCGTACGGCCGGGCCTTGCGCGACCCGGCCTTTGTCCTGGTCGCCGCCGGCAACTTCTTCTTCTTCTGGGGCCTGTTCCTGCCCTTCAACTACATTGAGCTGCAGGCCACCCGCGCCGGCATGGACCCGAAGCTGGTGCCCTACCTGCTGTCAATTGTCAACGGCGTCAGCATCGTCGGCCGCATCGTCCCCGGCATCGTCGCCGACCGCGTCGGCCGCTTCAACATGACCATCGCCACCATCCTGCTGTCGGCCGTCATCTGCCTCGCTCTCTGGATCCCGGGCACGTCCACCGGCGCCATCCTGGCCTTTGCCGTGCTCTTCGGCCTGTCGTCCGGTGGCTTCTTGAGCCTGCAGGGCGCCGTCGTCGCCCAGATCTCCGACATCCGCGAGATCGGCGTCCGCACCGGCATAGCCATGGCCCTCTCCAGCTTCGGCGCCCTGACCGGCTCGCCCATTGCCGGCGCCATCACATCGCGCGAGAACGGCAAGTACCTCGGCCTGCAGCTGTTCAGCGGCATCACCATGTTCATCAGCTTTTCGTTTTACGTCGCCGGGCGCACCGTCCATGGAGGGGCAGATCCACGGAAGAAGCTGTGAGCAACGGCACCTCTCTCTGCACTAGATCGTTTCTCGCTTCTCTGTTTTTTCTCTGCTGTTTTCATGTCTCATGTGTTTATAAATTTATGAACCTAGATAAATTTTTTTTTTTTTGGGGGGGGGGGGTTGACCTAACATCTGGATCAATGACCAAATCATCATAATGAAATACAAAAAAACATTCCCCCCCCCATTTGTTCCCATCCTCATAGTTGGATCTCTTTCCAGTTCTCGGCCTGGTCATTACTTTCCAGGGTTTTCCATCTGATTTCTCACCAAAAAAATGCATAAAATAAAATAGAAACACCACCAGGAGGAACAGGAAGGGGAAGGAGGTCCACCCTTTCCATTCCAACCAATAGGGAACGAGTTTCATTTCTTTGGTTTCTCTTTTTTTTTTTTTTTTAAAAAAAAAGAAAAAGAGAAAAAAAGAAAAAAAAGAAGAAAAAAAAAAGAAACGGGCTCGTACGAGACTCGAGTCTTTCTTACTGCTCTCTTTCCTTTCTCCAACACGCCCTTCTCCTCATTCTGCCCACGTCCGCCTACTTGCTCACACCCCTTCATCCCCCCTTCTGACCAGCCCACCCCGGCCTCGTCCCATTTCCCGTCGACGCGTCTACGCGTTTCCATTGCCATCGCCGCCGACAAAACAAGGAAAGAACGAACCTCATCCCTAACGCGCAACAACCAGCCGCGCCTTCCTAACCCCCCCTCCTCCCGTTTGCTTCGTCCCAACCAACGGCACGTGCGTAGTCGAGATTCACTTGTTGCCTCAAGACGAAACGCCGTTTTCACTCTTCTATTTTTTTTTCCTCCTTCTCCCTAACCCCCCCTCCCCNCCTCTCCCCCCCCGGTCTTCTTCGCAAGACACTTTTCTTCGTTTCCCTCCTTTTTCTCTACCCTTTTTTTCTTTCTTTTTTTTTTCTCCCTTACGCACCCCGCTTTCTTGAGCCGCCACCTTTTTCACATACACATTCGTTTTTCTCAATTTCTCAATTTTTCTTTCTTTCTTTCTTTCTTTCTTTCTTTTTCTCTCCTCCGCATTCATTACTCTCCTTTTGTCTAACGTTTTCACCTCCCTGCTTAAGTTCATTCATCGCCTATTTTCTCGCCCCCCCTCTCCGTCTTGATCGATCTTGATTATTCTTTACCTCTTCTCTTCATTTCCATTTTCCTTTTCCCTTCCTCCTTTTCTTCTCTACCTTTTTTTTCTTACCTCCTTTTCTTTTCTTTCTCTTTTTGCACGACTTTCGGCACAATGCCACCAAGAGGCCGTCCCCGCAAGGATGGACAGCCTATCCGGCTAAAGAAGCAGCTCAAGACTCCCAAGGCCGCCCTGTTCCGGAAGCTAGTCAACAAAAAGCCGCCGCCGTCGCCATCGACGCCGGCGGAGGGCGAAATAGAGGTCGCGTTCCCCCCAAGCGAACTGATGGACGACGAAGACGACAGGATCGGAAACGACACGGAACATCATGCAGACGTCAGCAGAAACGAAGAAACAGAGGACGAGGTCGCCATCGCAGACAACACCGTTGCGACGCTGGACGACGACGACCGCTCAGCCATGCCCGATGTGAGCCCGACCCCCGTTGATGCTGCTGCGGAGCCGGACCTGGAGTCGGTGCCAGCGTCGGATTTGCCGGCTGTTGGCAGCGCTGCCCCACCACGGACGTCTCTTCCGCCGATCCAAGGCAGGGGCACTGGCGCCAGCGGTAGCGGCCGCGCGGGCCCTGTGCGGGGGGCCCGGGCTGGGACCAGCGCATCGCTAGGCTACACCGCAAGCCAGGTTGACCTGGATGCGATCAGCTATCGGCAGCTCACGGAAGACGTCTTTGCATACACAGCGGATCTGGAGTTTTGTGACCAGCAGCTGGCGCTGTCGGACCTGACGCCGCAGGAGGCGCGCACGCTGCAACTTCGCCGTCTCGACCTGAGCCACCAGATCCGGTACAGCCAGCACCGCCAGGAGTCGCTCCAGGCGCGGCGGCTGCTGAGCGGCGGCCGTCCGTTTACTGCAGCGCAGCAGCTGTTCATGATGGCACCGCCGCCGGCGCCTGCAGGCGGCGGTGTCGGCGGCGGCGGCGGCTCGTCCCCCGTGCGCACCACGTGGGTCGCCATGACCGGTACGGAGAGCAGCACGCGCCGCAAGTCTGGTGCAGCAAAGGGCAAGCTCAAGCGGACGCACGCAGAGCGGGCGTCGGTGTCGATGGAGGACCGCAACGGCGTCGCCGTGGCCGGGTCGCTGGGGCCCAACAAGCGTGCGCGCGCCGGGTCGGAGGTCAGCGTGCCGGACACGATCAGCCTGCACAGCGGTGGCAGCAATGGCGTACCCACGGTCGGCGTTGGCATCGGCGGTGACATCCACCAGATAGACGACCGGTCCGACGCGGAGGACAATGCAGACGACAGCCGCGTGCACGGCAACGGCTACAATAACGGGCAGAGCAACGAGCACGGAACGGCATACGGACAGGGAGAGGAGAACGGGGCCGGCTACACTAACGGGCATGGCAATGGACACGGCAATGCACCGGCTAACACCTACAGCAACGGGCTGCGGCCCGGGCCCGACGACGCCCAGACGCTGCAGCGGCTCGGGTTCTGGAAGTGCCGGCTCTGCGTGTCAGAGAAGTACCTGTATGCGGGGCCGGAACGGCAGCCGAGCGCGCCGTCCAAGTGGCCACTGAAGGACATGGGCAAGCTGATGTCTCATTACTTTGACATGCACACCGAGCACGACCCGGAGGAGCGGTGCGCCGAGCTTGGCGCGGCACTGGACCACAACCGTGAGTTTTGGACTGTGTCCCTCCACCTCCTCCACCTCCTCCTCCTCCTCCTCTTCCTGTCTGTCTTCTTCTCTAACACCACAGGCGGCCCGTTCGAGTATTGGCTGCGCAAGTCGCGCGCCCAGCGAATTCCCGATCGCAACGTTATTGACGAGGCGATTTCGCTGCTGCAGGCCGGCCGCGTGCCGACGCTGCTGCGCAACCTGTGCCGCGCTGCTGCGGCATTTCCACGATCGGAAAATGAGGCGAGATCTGAGGCCTAATGCGCAATGGACTACGGCCGATGATGCCTATTTGCGCGGCCTTGTTCCCAGTTCCGTTCCCAGTTACGATATCATCCGCGGCCCCTCAAATCTCATTTTGCCTCGCAACCTTCCCCTCTTGTCCGGCCCCGTCGTCGTATCCAGCTCCGCTTTCCCTCGTACCTGTGCTTTTAGATCGGCACGCCTTTGCCTTGTTCTGGAAGGCCATCAGTTCTTTTTTTCCTTTTTCCTTTTTTCCAATCGGCCGCCCCATACTGTCCGGAAACACAGTGCAAGGTACCCGGTTTTGGCGCCGATGTGACGGTGCTTCCCAACTTTGCCGGGGCCTGTTATCTGGCTTGTGCTGCGACCTCCTCTTTTTGTCGTGAACTGACATGCCCATTTAGGCAAGTCTTTGGCGTTTTTACGACCCCCCCCCTGGGCCGCCTGAAGGTTTGTGCCGCGCCCGTGGTCGCGAATCTTCACCGTGGCTTATCGTCATGGTGGTCGGATAGGCCTCGGCGGATCCGGTATCATTAGGAACCAACTGGACCTCTGTTGTTCGTATCTTACGGGGCATGCCGCAAAGAACTCACTCGCCTTAGGGGAGGGGGCGGGTTCCACTGGAACGTGAATGGCCTCTGCCGTCTGATCATGCTGTGAAACAGCTCGGCGCACTGTTGCACTACGTCCTCGCCGTCCTAGACCGAGAGCAAGTACATAAACGCCGGCTTTTCCCTTCCTCTTGCTTGTGTCGTGCTGTGCCAAAGTTGTCTTTGGGATCTCCGTTGTCTCTTGGATCTCTGTTGTCTTGAGTTCTCTCCTTGGCCTTCTTTTTCTCAACACACCCTCGTTCCCCTCACTCTTTTCGCCATGGCTCGCAGCTCTCTCCGCTGCAGCATGGTCGCCATGGCCGCTGCTGCCGGTCTGCTGCTGCAGATGCCTGCCGCCCAGGCTGCTGTCGTCCTCAGCAAGATCGACGCTGCTCCTGCCGGCTGGGAGGTGGTCAGCAGCAGCAGCAGCAGTGATGCAGCAGATGCCGCCTCGTCCAAGAGAAGTACTGGGTACCTGAGCGACACCCACACCTTCACCATTGCTCTGGCACGCCAGAACGTCGACAGCCTGGAGAGCGACCTGCTGGCCGTGTCGGACCCGCGCAGCAAAGCGTACGGCGCGTACCTGGACGCCGAGGCGGTGGCGGCGCGCTTCGGCCCGTCCGACAAGTCCGTGGACGCCGTCGGCAGCTGGCTGGACACGCACAAGGCGGCCGGTACAGTGCAGTCGTGGACGCGGCGCGGCGCGTACGTGGACGTGGTGGCTGACGTGGCGGGTGCCAACACGCTGTTCAACGCATCGTACCAGTACTACAAGGCGCCGGCGACGTCGTCGTCGCACGCGACGCTGGTGTCGGCCTCGTCCAAGGCAACCGTCACCAAGCTGCGCACGCTGTCGTACGCCGTGCCCGACGAGCTCGCCGACCACGTCGCGCTGGTCGACCCGGGCAACTACTTTGGGCGTGTGCGCGGCATGGCGCCGGCGACCCCGCTGACGCCGAGCCTGACGGAGCTGGAGGAGCGCCTGGCGGCCAAGCGTGTGCCTGTGGCGGCGCGGGCCGCGGTCGACAGCGCGACGAACTGCAGCAATGTCATCACGCCGGCGTGCCTGCGGCAGATGTACGAGGTGGGCGACTACACGCCGGACGCGCGGTCCGGGTCGCGCGTGGGCTTTGCGTCGTTCCTGGGCGAGGCGGCGTCGTACGCGGACCTGTTCCAGTTCGAGACGCTGTTTGGGCTGTCGTTCCAGAACATCACGACGCTGCTGCTGCAAGGCGGCAGCGATGCGCAGGACAACACCACGTCCATTGGCGAGTCCAACCTGGACGCGCAGAACATCATGGGCCTGGTGCAGCCGCTGCCGGTGACGCAGTGGATCACGGGCGGGAGTCCGTACGTTTTTTTTTTCTTTTCTTTCTCTCTCTCTCTCTCTCTCGTTCTTCCTCTAACTGGACAGCCCCTTTACCCCCAACATCGACCAACCCACGGAAGCCGACAACGAGAACGAGCCGTACGTGCCGTTCTTCAAGCACCTCGAGAGCCAGTCCAACGAGGAGATTCCACAGGTCATCTCGGTCTCGTACGGCGACGAGGAGGATGTGAGTTGACGCCCTAAACAGCCATGCAAAAGCTCCTTCCTAACAAACTAGTCGGTTCCCTTCAACTATGCCGTCGAGACGTGCAACACGATTGGCCTGCTGGGCCTGCGCGGCATCTCGGTGCTGTTCTCGTCGGGTGACAACGGTGTTGGCGCGGGCTGCCTGGAGCCCGACAACAAGACGGTCGAGTTCAACGCCATCTTTCCGGCCACGTGCCCGTACCTGACGGGCGTTGGCGGCACGGTGGCCGTGGCGCCCGAGTCTGGGTGGCCGGGCTCGCAGGGCGGCTTTAGCAAGTACTTCCCGCGGCCGGGCTACCAGGACAACGCGGTGGGCACGTACCTGTCATCGCACATCAGCCCGTTGACGCGCGGCTACTACTCGGCGTACACAGACTTTGCGGGCCGCGGGTTCCCGGATGTGGCGGCGCACAGCGCCAGCCCGTGGTACGCGGGCGTCTACCACGGCCGGATCCAGGGCAACGGCGGCACGAGCGCAGCGGCGCCGGTGACGGCGGCGCTGGTGGCGCTGCTCAACGACGCGCGGTTCCGGGCGACGCCGCCGAAGCCGGCGCTGGGGTTCCTGAACCCGCTGCTGTACGCGTTTGGGGCCGAGGTGCTGACGGACATCACGACGGGCCAGTCGGTGGGCTGCAATGGGCAGAACTACCAGAGCGGCCAGCCGGAGCCGGCGGGGGCAGGCATTGTGCCGGGGGCGTTCTGGAACGCGACGGCGGGCTGGGACCCGGTGACGGGGCTGGGCACGCCCAACTTTGGGGCGCTCAAGGCCAAGGTGCTGTCGTTTTAGGGCGGAGCACGACGAGAAGGGCAAAAGCGAGTTTGGTTCGAAGCATCTCTAAAAGTAATTTTATGAGCGATTTCTATCGGGTTTTGGGCTCGTCGTCGTCGGTGATGTCCTCGGCAGGGTCTTCGATGTCGACGTCGTCGATATCGATGTGTGTTTCCTGGGCTGATGGATTTTGTTAGACACTTGTGAGGGGGACAAGACAGGGGAAAAAAGAAATGAAAAAGAAATGAAAAAGAAATGAGAAACCGACCACTCCATAGCTGGGCGTAAACGCCGTTGCGGTCGACGAGTTCGCGGTGGGTGCCGGTCTCGGCGACGCGGCCGTCTTTGAGGACGATGATGAGGTCGGCGTCGTAGATGGTGCGCAGGCGGTGGGCGACGAAGACGCTGGTGCGGGTCTTGTGGTGGTCGCCGCGCAGGATGGCGTTGATGCTGTGCATGAGGGCCTGTTCGGTGTGGGTGTCGAGGGCGCTGGTGGCCTCGTCGAAGAAGAGCAGGGGCGGGTCCTTGAGCAGGACGCGGGCGACGGCGAGGCGCTGCTTCTCGCCGCCGGAGATCATGAGGCCGCGCTCGCCGACGCGGGTGTTGTAGCCGTCGCGCCAGCCGGCGATGATGTCGTGGATCTGGGCGCGGCGGGCGGCGGCCTCGACGCGGGCGGGGGGCGCGCGCAGGTCGCCGTAGCGCAGGTTGTGGGCGACCGTGTCGTTGAACAGGGGCGTGTCCTGGGGCACGACGCCAATGTTGGCGCGCAGCGAGGCCAGGGTGACGTCGCGCACGTCCTGGCCGTCGATGGTGATGCGGCCGGCGTCGACGTCGTAGAAGCGGAAGAGCAGACGCAGCAGCGTGGACTTGCCGCAGCCGCTGGGGCCGACGATGGCGACCTTCTTGCCGGCCGGGATGGTGAGCGAGAGGTTGTTCAGGATGGGGCGGCCGGCGCCGGCGCCGGCGCCGTGCTTGTCGCCGCCGTGTTTGTCGTAGGCAAACGACACGTTCTCGAAGCAGATTGTGCCCCCGCCCCCACTGCCCCCACTGCCCCCACCCGGTGGTGCTGGCAGCTGCTGCTGCAGCTGCAGCGGGCGGGCGCCGGGCTTGTCGCCGACGGTCACGTGCACGCGCTGGAGGCTGAAGAGGGTCTCCATGTCGAGCAGGGACTGGCGCAGCTCGCGGTAGACGGTGCCGAGGAAGTTGAGCGGCACGGACAGCTGGAAGACGAGCTGGTTGATCATGACGAGGTCGCCGACGGTCAGGTCGCCGCCGACGAGGCCGCGGGCGCCGAGCCACATCATGGCGGTCAGGGCGGTGCTGAAGATGATGTTCTGGCCGGTGTTGAGCAGGGCGAGCGACGTGGCCACCTGGATCGAGCTCTTCTCGTACTGGCGCAGGGCGGCGTCGTAGCGGGCGGCCTCGTGGGCCTCGTTGTTGAAGTACTTGACGGCCTCGTAGTTGATGAGCGAGTCGACGGCCACGGTGGACGCGCGGTTGTCGGCGGCGTTGGCCTCGCGGCGGAAGCGCGTGCGCCAGGCGGTCGTGGTCACGGTAAAGGCCGTGTAGGCGACCATGGTCAGGGCGGTGATGGCGGCAAAGGCGCCGCCGTACTGGTACGTCAGCACGCCGCACACCATGGCGATCTCCAGCGCGGTCGGCAGCACGTGGAAGACCATGCTGGACAGCAGGAAGCTGATGCCCTTGGTGCCGCGGTCGATGGCGCGCGTCAGGCCGCCCGTCTGCTTGGACAGGTGGAAGCCGAGGTCGAGGTGCAGCAGGTGCGCGAACACGTTGCCGGCCACGCGGCGGATCGCCTTCTGCGCCACCGACGCGAACACGGCGTTGCGCAGCTCCTGGAAGAGCGTCGCGCCGATGCGCGTCGCCCCGTACGCCAGGATCATCGACCCGGCCACCGTGGCCACCGTGCCGCCGGCGGCCGCCATCGCGCCCGCGTCCAGGTTGAGCGCATCGATGATGCTCTTGAAGTAGAAGGGCACCTGCACGTTGAGCACCTTGGCGCCCACCAGCAGCGCCACCGCGATGCTGACGCGCAGCTTGGTGTCCAGCGCGCCGTCCGTGCCGGCCGCCGGCCACAGGTAGTGCGCCATCTCCTTGATGATGGTCCAGTCGGCCTTGCGCTGCTCCGACGCCGTCTTGTCGGGCGTCGCGAGGGGGTCGGGAGGGGACAGCGCCTTGTCGGCCCCGGCGCCGTCTGGCTTTCTCCCGGGAGGAGGACTGGCGCGCGGTGGCGAGGTCGAGAAGAAGGCGGCAGGCAGCACCACCGACAGGGCCGGCGGCTGCCACCGCACGGGGACCGCGCACGCGGTGAGACGCGCAGCCGGCCGCAGCCGCGGCGGGGGACCCGGTCTGGTGCGGCCCGGGGGCACGCGTCGTGCTGGGCAGAGCATCGACGCCGCCCGGGGCGTGCGTCGGGCGAGCATGGCGAAGAAGGCAAGAAAGGCAAGAAAGGCAAGAAAGGAAAGAAAGGTAAGACAAGGCAAGGAGCGAAACGAGACCGCGCAGATCAGGCCCTGGGGGGGAGGACGAGACAGGGCATGCTGCGACGGTGCCAAAGCGATGTCGCAAAATGATGCAATTGCTCAGGGGGGAGGGGAGGTGCGGTATTTCAGTGGGTAGGTATTATAGGGCATATGTAAGCGCGAAAAATCCAGCGGGAAAATAAGGATCTTACAAGTTCATTCACCACCGCTTCGGGTTCACAAACACGGCCGCCTCGTGCGCCGCCGCCGCCACCGAGCTGCCGCCCGCCGCCGCCAGACGGCCCAGCTGCTTGGGCACAAACAGCAGCAGGGACGCGAGACACCGCGTCAGTGCGACCACGACCCGGCCGAGGCTGCCGAACACGCTGGCGAGCGCGTCCGCCGTCGTCGTGCCCAGCTGCCGCAGCACGTGCACCAGCCACAGTGGCAGCCCCACAAACAAGGCCGCCGCCGCCGTCCGCAGCCCGCGCGCCACGTCCGCCAGCGTCGCC
>PCDN01000003.1:271673-332042 GCA_002778105.1 Ceratocystiopsis brevicomis
TTTTTTTTTTTTTTTTTTTTTCTCTCTTTTCTCCATAGAAACGGCTTGGCTCTTGAGTTCCGACGTATCTCCGCTGGCAACGAATACGGCCCATGCGTCACTATTAGGCTTCCGAAAAGAGAAGGTGCGTTTGGTTGTCTTGTCCTTGTCAACTGTCAGCTGTCAACGTGTCAACGCGTCCTTGGCAACTGCCAACCAACTGCCAACTGCCAGCTGCCAAATGCCAACTGCCAGCTGCGCCTACAGCACAATCACCGCCCGTCCCTTGAGCTGCCCCTTGGCCAACTTCTCGTACGCCTCCGGGATCTGGTCCCACGAAAACTTCTCCACGTCGATCTGCAGCTGGCCCTCCTGCGCCAGCGCGCACACCTCGACCAGGTCGCTGAGCGTGCTGCCCACCGACAGCATGAACTGCGCCGTCGTCTGCATCCGGTTCCAGCCCAGCGCCACCGAGCCGCCGCCCATGCCCGGCACCGTGATCACGCCCATCGGCCGCACCACCTCCGCCGCCAGCTGCAGCGTCGCGTCGATGCCCACAAAGTCCACCAGCCCGTCCACGCCGCGCCCGCGCGTCAGCTTCATGATCGCCGCCGCCGCGTTCGCGTCCGACGGCACCGTGAAGTCCGCGCCCAGCGCCCGCGCCGACGCCAGCCGCTCCGGCGCGTTGTCGACCGCAATCACCCGCGCCGCCGTCATGCGCTTGATGAACTGCACGCCGTACGCGCCCAGCCCGCCGATCCCGACCACGACGGCAACCTGGCCCGGCCGCAGCTTCGGAATGAAGGGCATGCACGACGCGTACGCCGTCACGCCCGCGTCCGTCAGCGGCGCGTACAGCGCCGGGTCCACATCACGTCCCACCGCAATCACCTCTGTGCGCGGCACCACCACATACTCGGCCAGCCCGCCGTCCGTGCCGCAGCCGCGCGTCACCGGGATCGCGCCGCGCTTGTGCCGCGAGCACAGGTTCGGCAGCCCGCGCTGGCAGAAATCGCACGCGTCGCAGTGCCGCATGTGGTGCAGCACCACCGTCGTGCCCACCGCCACGTCGTCGTCCCCGCCGTCGCCCGTATCCACGTCTGCGCCGACGGCCTCGACCACGCCCGCGATCTCGTGGCCCAGCGTGTACGGCAGCTTGAGCACCGACGCAAATGGGTCCGTCCCGGCCTTGCTGTGCATCATGTGCAGGTCAGACTGGCACAGGCCCACCGCCTTGACGCGCACCAGCACGTCGTTGGAGCCGTACGTCGGCTTGGGTACCTCTTGGTACTCGCCGGGAGCGTCCCACTTGACAATTCGGTAAGACTTCATTGTAGACATGGCGACAGTCGTAGCGTAGGGTCGGTTGGATGGAAGAGTCGTCGAGGAAGAAGAAGAAGAAGAAGAAGAAGGAGAAGGTGAATTCGAAGAGGAAGAAAAAAGGGACAGGTAGCGGCGAGGAAAGCAAAAACAGATAAAAGAAGAAGAAGAAGAAGAAGCAACAGCAGTGAAGAAGAACTATCCGTTTCGGCCGAGGCTACCGTCAGTTGTAGACGGAAGTACGACGCTCCGAGAGCTAGTCAACCCCCCGCCCCTTTTCGAACCGGGCTTCCGACGCCCCGCGCGCCGGCACCTGCGCGCTAGTAGTATGTGCTGCTCAGCTGGCCTCTTTTTGCTGCAGCAGAAACATGCGTGGGCCCCGTGGCGCCTGGTCAAAGCCGACCACCAAGGCCGAGGCCGAGGCTGAGACCGAGGCCGTCGACGTCACCCGCCCTCGCCCAGCAATGGTCTCGTCGTCTGCCACCACCGTCCCATTGACAGCTGTCACGGCACGCGCGTACAGCGGCGTGCTGTCACGCCCAAAGGAGAACACCTGGCTGCTGCTGCCGAAGCCGGTGCTGGAGCGGCCGTCGCCCGTCTGCGCAAACGACGCCGTGCCGTTGAACCGGCTGCGCAGCACGCTGGCCGATTTCCCTGCCCCCACCCCCGCAAACGCCTCCAGTCCTGCGGGGAACACGCCGGTGCCCGTTACATTGAGCATCAGCCCCTGGTCTAGCGCGGCCCAGAGCGTCAGGTTCCCGGCCGGGGCCATGCCCATCGTCTGGTTGCAGAAGAGCGGGTAGCTGTAGTCGGCGCTGTAGATGTCGTCGTGCCCTGCGGTGGCCCGGTCGCGCCCCGTCAGCGAAAACGTGTTGAGCTGGTCAAAGCCAAAGCCGGACACCACGCCCTCGTTCTTGTACTCCAGTACCTGCGTCCACTCGGTGGTCCCGCCGCTGCCGGCCCGTCCCGCCACTTGCAGCGCGCGCGTGACCGACACGGTCGAGTACAGCGTCTTGAGGGCGCCCGTCGGGTGCGGCTCCCGGCGATGGTCGACCGTGATCGAAAGCTCGTTGAGCTGGTACACGGGCGGCGTCCCCGGGGCCCGCCGTGCAAGCTCTGCACGTGCATAACCGTCGTCGCTGCCGTCCCCGCTGCCGTCCCTGCTGCCGTCCCCATCGACCCACACAAACACCTTGCCCGTGACGTACCAGCTGTTGCCCACGGCCTGCGACAGCACGGCCGCCCCCGTTGCGTTGCTTGCGCGGTCGTCGATGCCGACCACGTGGATGGAGAACGTGTGCGGCTGTCCGTCGCCCAGCAGCGGCAGCCACGGCGTCAGGTCGATCTCGTGCTCGCGCAGCGCAAACACGTCCTGGCCGACAATGGGCCGGTGCAGGCTGGGCACGACACCGCCCGTGAACACGACGGGGAACGGCCACTGCACGCCCGCCAGCAGGCCGTCCACATACACTTGCACCTCGCGGAACGGACCGAAGCCGGGCAGCGCGCTGCCCAGCGTCGGACGGAACGCGTCTGCGTCGCTCGACAGCACGTTGGACCACCAGAACTCCTCGTCGGCCTGCCCGTTGGCCGACACGGAGAACACGGCCCGCCGCGCGTGCTGCGGGAAGTCCGCCACCGTCACCGTGGCGTTGTCGTTGGGAAGCGTAAAGTGCGTGGCCACGCCGTCGGCCTGCCGCGACGAGACGGAGATGATCCGGTCGCTCGCACTCTCGCTCGCACCGCCCTCGTCCTCCGGCACGGAGAAAAAGGTGGCCGTCAGCGTCGTGTTGAAAGACCCCGTGTACTTGTCGTTGATCAGGTTGCCCAGATGGAAGGCCAGCGTCTGCGGCTGGCGCCACAGCGACAGGTACGGCGTGGCGTCCAGCAGATACACCCAGCGGATGCCGGGTGGCGCCACGGGCTCGGCCGTGCTGGTGCGCCAGATCTCGGCGTCACCCAGAAACAGCAGCGCTAGGCGGTCAAACTGGCGGCCCTCCGACACGGCCGTGAAGTTGAGCACCACGCGGTTGAACGCGCAGCCGGCCGGCGGCGTGTACTGGCCGACGAACGGCGTGCCGTAGCTGTTGCCAAAGACGTGGTCCATCAGCGTCACCGTGCATGCGCTGCCGTTGGCAGGCGGCGCCTCGTCATGGCTGGTCGTTGGCCCCGCAGGCGTCAGTACCGGCTGCGCCACCTGAAAGCACTCCAACACGGAGGACGCGGCGGCGGCTGCGGGCCACAGCAGGAGAAGTAGGAGAGGCGCCAGCGTGAGATGCGCAGACCGCCGGGAGCGTGGCCGTAGCAGTGCCCTGGGCAGCCGGTCGTTCAACAGAGCCATTGGCCTGTCCATTGCATCCTCTCTGGGGTTGGACTCGACCAAGAGGAAGAGAGAGAGGGGCAGGATAGACAAGAAAACGAGCAACTGGAAGGTCAGAAATGGTAAAGAAACCCAAGTACTATTGCAGAAAACCAAAATCTATACACAAAAAAAGAAAAGAAAACTGCAGACAAAAGAGACACGAAAAGGAACATGGGGGGGGAAAAAAAACACAAGAACGCTGCAAAATGGCGAAAGTGAAGCTTGACAGAAGAGGAAGCTGCTGACAGACCCCCCTGGCGATCGGCGGTTATGTATGGCACGCTGTCTCGGAAGATTCATTCTCCGCGGGACAGCGCAGGGTCCACTGTAAAGCCCGCACTCGGCAGCGCTGTATTGCTTTGTATATCTTGCAAGAAAGAAAACGCCACGGGTGTATAGCCAAAACCCTGTTGTCCCAGAAGAAGAACAAAAAAAAGAAAACAAAAAGAAAAAAAAAGGAGAAAATGAGCAAACGAGAAAAAAGGGAAAAGGGGGAAAAGAGAAAAATGAACCTTTGGGGTTTTCTTCTCGCCGTTCAGGAACCAAAGAAAAAGAACCCCGCCCCAAGATTAAAAAAGACATGGCCAAGAAACGAAAAGACCCCAAAAAGAGAATAGTGACCGGATAGAGCTTCCGCTCAGGACACGCTCGGCCTCGCAGACCCATCCGCCGCGTGGCCGTTGTTCATCACCACGACCGGCTTGGCCGTGGCCTTTTCTGCCGTATCCGGGCCCGCACCCGCTCCCGTACCGGCGCCGGGGCCGACGACGCTCACGCCCACGCTGCTCTTTCCGTTCGCCTTGGCCGCTGCGGCTGTTGGCTTTGCCTTGGCCAGCGGCGTCTCGGGCTCCTCCGGGATCGTCGCAAACTTCTGCAGCACCTGCTTGAGCGCGCGCCGCCGGATCGGCTTGGCCAGGAACTCGTCCATGCCCGACTCCATGCACTCCTTGACGTTGCCCTCCTCCGAGAAGGCGGTCAGCGCCACGATCGGCGCCGAGTAGCCCATCTTCCGGATCAGCCGCGTGCTCTGCAGCCCGTCCAGGTTCGGCATCTGGATGTCCATGAAGATCACGTCGAACCGCTGGCCCTTGTCCATGTTGGCCTTGACCAGGTCGTACGCCTCCTGCCCGTCCTTGGCTATCGTCACGTCGTAGATGTCTTCCAGCTTCAGCATCCGGCTCACCACCTCCACGTTGGTCGAGTTGTCGTCCGCCACCAGCACCCGCACCCGCCCCTGGCCCTCGGCCTTGTTGGCCGCCGCCCGGTTGATCGCCGCCATCTGCACCTCCACCACCGCCGCCGCCGCCGCCGGCGGCCGTGCATTGCCCACGAAAAAGGGCTGGCTGAGTCCGACGAGCCGTGCCTGCTTGTCGATCCCGTCGGGCGCCGGTTGAGGTTGCGATTGTGGCTGCGCCGGTGCCTGCTGCTGTGACTCCTCCAGCCCGTCCTGCTGCGCCGTGCCCGGCTGCATTGGATGCCCGCTGCACCCGCCGCCGTCCGCCGTGGGTGCCACTGGACCTGGACCCAGGTCGACGGACGTCACGCTGGCTGGCCGCGACCTGCGGCTGCTCGACGCCGTGCTCGACGCCCGCTCCCGGACGTACTTCAGTGGGATCCGCATCGTAAACGTCGAGCCCTTGCCGACCGTGCTCGTGAGCTTGATCGTCCCGCCCATCAGCGTCGCCAGCTGCTGGCAGATGCTGAGCCCCAGTCCGGTGCCGCCAAACTTCTTGCTCAGGCCGAGATCGCCCTGCACAAACGGCTCAAACACCTTCTCCTGCATCTGTGGCGCGATCCCGGGGCCCGTGTCCTGCACCTCAAACTCAAACACCAGCGTCTTGGTCCCCGGTGGCGGCGGCGTCGCCGACCGCTCGTGAAGACCAATGTGCTGTGTCACGGCGACCGCCTTGGGGTCCAGCGGGTTGATCGCCAGCGCCGTGCCCGTCGATGTGCCCTTGTACAGCGGCATCACCGCCCTGTTCGTTGCCGTCGTCCCCGAAATCGAGGCCGCTGCAGACGTCTCGCCTCCGCCTTTCGTGTTTGCCGACAGCGCGATCGACGGGAGCCGTGGACGGGAACGGCCCCCGCGGTGCGACCCGCCTCCCTTGGAAAACGACGACGCGCGACTGTTGCCGACCGCGACGACCACCTCGCCCAGACACCGGATGCGCAGATCGACACTGCCGTTGGCGGGCGTGAATTTGAGCCCATTGTTGACAAGGTTGATGATGACCTGCAGAATCCGCTGCTGGTCGCCCCAAAGGCACATGTCCTTAAGACGACCCATGCCGGCCGGCCCCAGCGCGGGCGGCTTTGCCTCTTGCCCCTCCAGCCGATCCAAGCTCGCACGCTGGGGGGGTGCGTTGGCGTCGCTCGTTCCAGCCTCGGTCAGGGCCGGTGCGGATGTGGATGTGGATGTGGATGCGGATGTGGATACTGCTGCTGGCGCTGGCGCTGGCGCCTGCGCCGACTCGGTTCCCACGAAGCTGACGGTAAGAGTGATGCGGCCTTCGCGGACCTGCTTGTCAAAGATGGAGAGAACCTGGGACCGGATGTCGCCGAGGCGGAACTCGCGCTCCTCGAGGCTGATCTGGTGGCCGATCTGGTTCTTGGAAAAGCTGAGCAGGTCTTCCAGGAGGTGCAGCAGCAGATCGCCCGACTTGTACAGCGTCTTGAGCGACTGCTTGATGCGCACAATGTTGTCCTCCTCCATGCAGACCGCACACATGCCCATGATGCCGTTGAGCGGCGTCTTGAGCTCGTGCGAGATGTTGGCAATGAAGAGCGTCTTGCTCTCGTTGGCCGCCTCCGCCGCCTTTTTGCTGATTTCCAGCTCGCGGGTGCGGTCAGCCACCTTCTCGTCGAGAGACTCGTACTGCTTGTAAAGCTCGTCGCTCATAGCATTGAAGGTTGTCGTCAGCTCGGTCAGCTCGTCGGTAACCAGGTGGCGGCGCTCGGGCACCCGGCCTGGGATCTTGAACACGCGCGGCGTGGCGCCACTGCCATCCTCGCCGCCATCCTCGCGCGGCTTCTTCCGGCGGCGCTGCGGCGTGAGGCCGAGCGTGCGGCGCAGCCGTATGACCCAGGGCTTCTCGCTGAGCCAGGAGCGGGAGGAGCGCGTGGCCGAGCTCGGCAGGTCGTCCTCGTAGCCCGGAGGTGCAATGGACTTCTCGGTGGCGTACTTGAGCTCGCGGATCGGCTTGACGCTCAGATGGGCAAACGGGGTGACGATGAGCAGAATGAGGCCAATGGTGCCAAAGACACAGCCGAGCAGAATCTGGCGCAGGGTCACAATGGGGTGGTGGGCTTCGCTGTACGCCTGCTCGACAACAATGGCCCACGACACCAGGGTGGACTGTGGCCGGGCGTAGCCGACGGCGACCTTGTCCCCCTGCTCGTTGGTGGTAGAGAGCGTGGCGGTGGCATTGTTGATGGTGTCGACCTGGCTGGAGAAAACGTCGAAGACGGCGGGGTACATGTCCATGGAGAAGGTGAGGGCAAAGGTCCCGTCCGAGAAGTCGTGCAGGTTGTGGCGGTCGGAGCCGTCGCCGCCGGCTACCGGGGGCAGAACAAAGTGCATCTCCAGCTCGCCAAAGGAATCCTTGTCGGGGGGCTTGTAGGTGGAGTTGCTGGCCGGGCGCGACACGTTGAAGCGATTCCAGGCGGTGTTGGGGCCGATGATGAGCACGACGCCCGAGTTGCCGAGGCCTTCGGGCGAGGTCTGGATGTCGATGAGCGTGGCGGCCGAGGCAACAATGGTCATGTAGCCCAGCACAAAGCCCGAGTCCTGACGGACCGGCACCGTCAGGGAGATCAGGGCAAAGCTGCTGTTGACCATGAGCGGGCCGAGCAGCAGGCCGCCGTTGTTGGTCAGGGGCACGTCGGCGAAGGCGCTCGCGATGAAGGCGTTTGTGGAGTTTTCGACGGAGCTCGGGCGGCCCGTGTCGTTGTAGGTGATGTTGGGGTAGAGCATGGGCGGATAGCCAAACTCGGAGTCATCGCCGAGAACGACACCGGAGCCATTGGGGGCGACAAAGGGCAACTCGATGGGGGCGAAGTCCTGGCCGGTGATGTTGAGCAGGCCGGCCGCGAGGCCGCTGGTGTTGCGGGAGTAGAAGCGGGCCTGGAAGAGGGTGGCAAAGCCGGACGAGCTAAGCGCGCTGCTCATGTCCTTCCGGGCCAAATCCCAGTTGGCGGACGAGGTGTCGCCCTGGTAGAAAGAGCTGAAGGCGCTCTGCACGAGATAGCGCGACGCCACGGCTTGGCAGGATGTCTGGACCAGGTTGATCTCGGACGAGATGCGGGCGGCCTTGAGCGATGCGGTCAGGGCCAGGCCGTTGGTCGCGACCTTGCCGACGTAGTGGTTGACAAAGAGCCATGTTGGGATCGACACGACGGCGAGGGCGCACATCACCGCAAAGACGACCAGCGCCGCAAGCTGCTCGCGGATGGCGATCCGCATCGTGGCTGGCAGGCGATGGCGGGCTATTGCGAAGAGCAGGAGGCAGGCCGGACGCCTGTCGCAGGCATGGTAAGGGGGGAAGGGTTGCGCCGAACGGCAAAGCAGCGGCGATAAGGCGATGCGGTGATGTGGTGATGCGGTGATGCGGTGATGTGGTGATGTGGTGATGTGGTGATGCGGTGATGCGGTGATGTAGTGATGCGGTGATGCGGTGATGTAGTGATGCGGTGATGCGGTGATGCAGTATCGATGCGGTGTCGATGTGGTGTCGATGTGGCTATGCGTTCGAAGCCAAAAAAAAAAAAAAAAAAACACGCTGAGCAGAGATCGACAGACGCGGCCGAAGCACGGGAAGGAAGGCGCGGCCTACGAAAAAAAAGGAGCGTCCTGCTGCGGAACGCGAAAGCGGAGGCCGTACACTCCGTTTAGTGGCCTCGCCAACAAGGAGCGGCAAAGGAGGGAGCAGCCTATCCAATAGAACGAAACGAAACACAAAGGTGAGGGAACAGAAAAACCAAAAAAAAGAAAGAAAAAGAAAAAGAAAAAAAAGAAAAAAAAAGGGAGCGCGTATCTTACCTCCTGTTTTTCCGTCTCTCCGTTTTTTTCTTTGCTTCGGGTTGATGACATGTTCCAGACCGCGCTAAGCTTGATAACGGCCCCTGTAATGGCTAATGTTATGGGGCTGTCACTGTGGGGCTGTCAATCTGCCCACGAGGACTAGATCGGCGGGACAAAGGGCAGAGAGGACTTTCCAGCTGGGACGGACCCTGCCCACCTACATATCGCCCCGAGTCCCGGGACGCAAAAGGCACTGCTAGCGGTGTCTTATAAGATACGAGCAAGGTGCTGGCTGGAATCACCACACAGCGGGACGGTCCCCACCCATCGGCCCTCGGCGGCTAAATACGAAGCAAATGCCTGTCATTGACGGTCCCATCAAGAGAGAAGAGTTGCATTGCGAAACTATCGAAACAGCATCGTCGTCATCATCGTCATCATCATCATCATCATCATCATGAAATACACCCTCATCCGACACTCAGGCAACACTGAAAATCAGCGGCACTACCGCCGACTGGCTGCTCTCCATGCTGTGATGCTGGTGGCGGTACGAGTAGTCCACCGCTGCCGCTGCCGCCATCGACGGGGACACTGGCGGCATGTCCGCCAGCCCGTAGCTACCTCCATTATCCGTGCCTCCTCCTCCGCTCCCGTATGGCAGTGGCAGCGGCTCGCCAAACAGCCGATCCCGCAGCCGTAGGCCGCCCCCGCCCCCGCCCCCGCCGCCCGTCAACATGGAGAGTGCAGCAGACGCCGACAGGATGTTGCTGCTGCTATTGCCGCCACTCCTTGCACTGCCACCCAGGCCCAGCCATCCGTGTGGGAGCGGTGGCCCGGACACTGCCGCCGCAGCCACCGCCGCCGTGGCTGCCGTCGCAGCCGCCGAACGCTGCGTCGCCTCGCGCTCCATGCGCTGCTGGAACTCCCGGCTCAACTTGGCCAGGACCGCCTCCTTTGCCTGTTTCAAGGCGTAGGTTCGCGCGTCGACGTCCTCGGCCATCACAAGACGGCGCCGTTGTTGCGCGGCTCTTTGTTCCGCCGCAGCATCGTCTTCTTTCTGCTGCTGCTGTTGCTGCCGCTGGACGTGCGAGGGGCTGTCGCTATTTTGTCTGCCACTGGGACGACGCACCAGCAGCGGTGGTGGAGGACGCACAGGGGATGAGCACACCGAGTAGGAAGACAGATCCGAGTCCCTCCTCTCCAGAGATGCTGGTGCTGACCCTGTTGCGCCCGGGTTGTACACGGCCGGCTGGAGCAGCACCGGGGGCCGGTCACTGTTGGACACAGGCGTCGGCAAGCGGAGAGGCGCGACCATGGCAGATGCGGCCCTCGGACTCGAAATCACAGGCGCGACCTGCGGTCGAGAGATCTCTTCGTCAATGCTCCGCATGGTGTTTCCGCTATTGCCGCTGCTTTTGCGGCCGAGACCGTGCACTTTGTGGCGGTCTCCCACAATGCCGATGGCAGCAAGCCACGACGGGGAATGCTGCGGCACCAGGGCGGGCACCGGTGGCGGAGGTGTCCGTGGAGCAGCATCTGCCTGAGAGGCGGCAGCCAAGGGTGCCTTACGGCTGTGGCTGCGGTGATGACGGTGTCGCCGTCCGTGAGATGCCTGTGAGCGAGAGCGTGAGCGCGATGCCGAGCGGGGATTTTGCTGGTGGTGGCGATGGCGATGGCGATGGCGATGGCGAGAAGCAGACCTGCTGTTGTCGTGGTCGTCGGTCTCCAACTCCCGGCCGCGTCTGTCCTCATGCCGGTGAGTATGGCGGCGTTTCCGACGGCGGGGCTTGTCGTGCTTCTTCTTTAGCCGCATTGTAAAGGCCATACTTTCCTCCAGTGCGGTTGCAAAGTCAGAGGCGAATCCGCCCTCCTCCGGATCCCTGTTTCCTCGCTCTGGTGTCACATGAGTCCACTCCTGTTCATCCTGTTTGTCTTCGTATCCCTCTCCCCACCCAGGTTCGTCGTCCTCGACGTTCTCTTCCGCGTCTTCCTCCACAATAGGTGGCGGTGGTGGCGTGCGCACAAATTCTTGTGTGTCGTGGCCTGTCTCGAAAACATCGGATAGTCTGTTCGCCACGAGAGAAGGCTCAGACACCAGGCCCGGGTGGCTTTCCTCGTCATCCGTGTCGATATCAAGCAGCTCACGAGATACTGCAGTCACGGCTGCCGACGGCGAGGAGAGCTGCACATCATCTGGTGTGGCCACAGCCGCTGGGCCATAGCGAACAGTAGACAAATTGTCTGAAAAGGAGCTAACTGGCGACCCGGCAGCCAAACGAAAACTGACATGGTTGGGATGGCTTGAATTGGCGTCTCTAGATTCTTCGGTAGGGGGCTCGTTGCAGTCCCGCCCACTTCCGATGCTGGTCCGGCTCCGATCACCACCTGGTGGTCCACTGCGTGACCAGACATTGCTTTCCCTGTCGCTCACTTCGCTGAGAAGGTCCGCGAATGCCTCTTCGTAGCTGCCGCCATCCGTCAAGGAAACATTTTCAAAGTCAAACTCGCGGATCATGTTCTTGTGTCGGCACACTAGGTCTCGCAGCTGTGGCGTGTTCATCATGCAGTTTCGCAGCCGGAGGGAGCGCAGGCGCGCAAACTGCATCGGCTCCCGGCGCGGTGCTGGTGGAAGCGGAGACATGGGACCCGTGATCTCGTTGAAGAGCTTCTTGGCCTCGCCATCGCCGAATGGCACCAAAAGTGCATCGCCAGAGAGGGCAATTGGGCACGGCCCTTTTCGAGCAACCCCGACGCCATTGCCACACTGGCCGTCGAGCCACGTGAAGGACAGCTTCTCGAGGTGAGGTGTCATGTTGCGCACGTAGTCGTCAATGATCTTGAGATGGTCCAAGCCGGGCGATGGTCCATAAAAGTCCCATATGTCAACAGACACGTACAGCTTGCGAATCTGACGCCACCGGCGAGCGGCCGATGGATGGCTGCCAAAGCCGGGTACATGCCGCAGGTAGTTGAAGGCGGCCGGGTGCACGCCAGACAGCGAGAGCTTGTTGAGCTTGGGCAGCGGGCACCGCTCAACGGAGATGCGCAGGCTGATCAAGGCGTAGTCAACAATGCTGCGGCGGTAGCGCTCGCTGGGATCCTGGCCGGGACACTTGATGGTCAGGTGGCGGATGTTGGCCATGTGCTTGATGGCATTGAGAAACGAGGGCACATTAGTGGCTGCATGAAAGAGTGGCGGGTACTGCTGGGTCAGGATGCCGCCGAGCTCGGTGTTGGCGTACTTGGGCCGGGTCAACACAGAGGCCATGCACGTGTGAGGCGTGTAGAGAAAATTGATCTCTCTGCCGGTCAGAGGGTGGATGAGAGGCGGCAGAAAAGTGACCTCTGAGTGGGCCATGTAGAATGTGAGGTGCTCAATGTGATGACCGATGCGTGACAGGGCCTGGACGCGGCTGGACTTGGTGAACGTATTGGCCGTGAAAGTGACATGGGTCCGCTTGAAAAGCCGTCTGGTCACTAGGTTGCAACAGGCTGAGTTGGCAAGACGGACAGAGCAAACGTCCTCATTGGACAGGAGCTCGAAGAGAGACTCGCGAATGCGGTCTTCCTGCCATAGGCAGTAAAAAATTTGAGGTACCGTAGACATGACTGGCACATGACGATGCAGCTATGAAGTGTCGGGAAGTGGCCGTGAGATGACAGGTGTACTCTTTTGTCTCTTCTTGTTATGAATAGACGGCAATGTTGCAATAGCAGGTCCTTTAGATAACAAAAGTATTTTCAACTATATCTGTGCTGGAGGGATAGAAAGGGTTGTGTAGACGTATGCAAAACGAGACGAAAGATGAAGATGAAAAAAAAAACAAAGAACAACAAAACAAAACGGAAAACGGAAAACGGAAAACAAACGGAAAATCAGCGAGGAATATCTTCCTGTTATACTCACCTGCCCCCCCCCCCCTGTGAAGGGGAACCATTCCCACAACATATCGCGGTCCTCTTTTCTCGCGTCCTCGACGTTGTGCGCCACGTCCGCGAAGAACTACTTCGCAAAGGAAGGGGGGCGGGGGCGTTGACTCCCGCCATCCTGGTCTGCAGGAACGGGAGACCAGTCGTAGGACTTGTCCCATATGGGACGAGGTTCGTGACAGCGACTGGAGACAAGTGACTCACACGATGCTGCAGCTTGCATGCAGGCCAAGAAGAGAAGAGGGGAAAAAGCGGTAAGCAATGGAACAGCATGCAGACCGCCGGGGTGGGATGGGCAGCAACGCAAACGCAAGGGGAAACGCAAGAAGCTCTTTTGGTCGTCTTCTCTTCCCACCATGCTGTAACCAGTCAGTATTCTCCTTCTGCTCTAGAGCAGGCTATTGATTTCTGGTGCTTCGTAGGACAACGGCGACGGGACGGCAAAAGAAGCCAGCCAGCACAGAGTCCCAGCATGTTTCGTTTCACCCACTTCCACTGGCTGGCGAGTGTTTGCCTTGAGACCATGGGTCCTCTCGTCGTGAACGTTGCATCCAACCTGCACACGTGCAAGTCTGCCTGCAGCCGGCTTGCAGAAGCCTAGCCGGCGGTGCAGGTCCCAAGCACGAGAAACGCGAATCGATTCGCTGTCACCAGAAGATGCGGTCTGCAGCGTTGCAAACGCTACTGCAGGAGGGTGGGTGCTGCGGCCCATTGGCCCGTGGGCGTAGCGGACGCCAAACTGACGGGAAACTGACACGTACCCCACTTAAGACGCGGCGCGTTCCATTTTGGCGTCGTGCCGGCGATCAGGCCAGGGCCAGATCGTGTTCCAAGTCCGATGGCCCATATAGTGACCGTGTCCGGCATGCGTCCTTCGTCGGGGAAGAAAGAAGAGAAGGAGTGCGCGGCTGGCAACGGGAAAAACGATGGCATAATAAACCTGGTCACAGAGGGGGGGTATGTGCTTGTTGCTCGTTGCTGCTTGTATTCTGTGTCGTCCATAATACTCGCAAAAGGGCCATCCACACTGGCTGCGACACGCACGGTGGAATGGGCACGTGGCTCGCACTTTCTGTTTCCAGACACGCGCCGGGCGGAAGGAACAGACGTAAACGTGGAAGTCGAAGGAAATAGACTACGGGAGCAACAGCACCAGTCAATGCAGCCGAGCGTTCCTTTCTCCTAGCATCCCCCCCACCGTTGGTTCGGAGCTCTTGGTCTGTCACTATAGGAAACGCATGCGGCAGTCGCACCCCGCGCACACAGGGGTTGCATGTAAGACGCACCTTCCTCCATGCTTCATGCAACGCGTGTGGCAAGAAAGCCCGATAATATGCGAATTAAGTATCATGTCTATGACTAGGGTATTGTGTCATGATAACCGCATAGGTAGCTGCGTAGTCGCAGGGCACCGAAAACAACGAAAGAAAACCTCAAAACTCCCGTCGAAGAATCAGAGCCCAAGGCGTAGATCTAACTCGGGCCGCCCTGGCCGCCTTGGCCGTTCTGGCCGTTCTGGCCGTCCTGGCCGCGCCGTCCACGTGGAACACGCGGGTGAGGCTGTAACGTCCGCGGCTGCCTCCGTTTCTTCTTATGCCCACCACCCTGGCTGCCCTCCTTGCCGGCATCAGCGCCCACATTGCCGTTGCTGCCACCCTTTTGCTGATTCTTGATGCGCCGCCACTGCGCTCGGCGTTCGCGCGCTGTCTGCGCCGCCTTTTTCTCCTGCTTCTTCTGCGGCTGCGGGGCATCCTGCGGCTGCTTCCCGTAGGGGTTCGTGGTCGCCTGGCTTTCCGAGTTCGCTGGGGCTGTCGGCGCTGTACTTTTGGGGGCCGGACGCGTTGGCAAAGTCGACTGCAGTTGCTTCTGTTTTTGCTTCTGTTTCTGCTTCGGCTTCTTTAGCTCTTGGGGCTGCTGCTGGGGCTGTTGTTGGGGTTGCTGCTGGGATTGCTGCTGGGGTTGCTGCTGGGGCTGCTGCTGGGGCTGCTGCTGCGACTTGTTTTTTCTCTTTTTGCTTGCCTGGTTGTGTGCTTGTTCCTTGGTCGTGCTCTTATCCTCTTTCTTTCCTACTGCCATGTTCTGGTCCAAAGCCGGTAGCATAGCTTCTGCTAATGCACGCGGGCCCGCTAACTCTGCAGGCTCCTGGTTAGGGTCTATTGTCGTTGCCAGGTTGGTGCGCACGATTGGCTCAGCAAGATCGGTCAACTGCAAGCAATACAATCTGCTCCAGATATCGTCCTGTCGAGAATAGGGTCGTCCGGAGACGTGTTGGCCTGTATTCCCCGGGCAATCGCCGCCAAAATGATTGCCCTCGCCGCAGACGTAGCAAGCCATGCAAATCTGTTTAGTGGTGCGTGGTTGCGTCGGATCTGGCACGATTGTCCGCCACAGTGTCGGGCACACGCCCCAGATGTGACCGGTATCGGCATGGCAGAACAGGCAGGTGGGCGGAATGGGAGGCCGCCGTTCCTCGTCCCCCCGTTCTTGCCGGGGGGCTTGCGCGGCAAGTAACCGGGCCTGTTCCTCTTTGGCCTTGCAGGCTGTCTCAGCATGGCCCGATGTGCAGCACCACAAACACCGCGATGGGCATCCAAACTTGGTGTGCGAACTGCTTCCAGCGCCACACAACTCGCAGGTCCGTAGAGGACAAGATGCGGCGCGGTGTCCGTGCGATCCGCAACTGATACAGAAAACCTTGTCGTGGGCAACTCCCGGAAAGTAGGTATGTAGCTCAGTTCGCTCAGCGGCCATGCCGTCTGCCGTCTCCGACAATGCTGTGGCTGGCCCTTCTCCTGGCTCGAGGCCTAGCTCGACCATAGCCATGTTAAAAAGAGGCACTGTGTGCTTCTGTTTGCTAGCGACAGCAAAAGAGGAATAGGCGGGAAAAAAGCCGCCGTTTGTCTTCCCTTTGTAGATCAAGACGGCCGCAAAACAATCCCTAGAAGCTCGGAGATGTAATGTTTGAGGACAGACGCCAGGTTTGTCGGGTGCTGTTTAGACCAGGGGTGGCAACGGCCTGTCAAACCGTTGTCGTTGGAATGAAGTGCCCAGGTCGTCCAGCTAAGACAGCTGCCACGGAGCTTCTAGAACAACTTGCCCATCTTTTGAGTTTGAAGAAAAGAGTGGTTCAGGTATAGGCAGGGACAAATATGCAACAGGAACACGCCTGCTCAAAAATAAACGGCTGGCAAGGAGAATGTGGGGGGAAGGAGATCCTTTCTTCTTAAGAAAGGTATCTAGTGAAGCTCTCCTGTGCCAGCAGCTATTCTGGAAATTTTGCAAACCCACTTTATAGCTTAAATTGGTCACGTGCGCACTTCACGACAAACACGCGACAGGAGGCAAACAAAATAAAGGCCCTTCCTTTCATGTCGCAACATGGGCATGCATGATTCAACCGTGTGATATGAAGAAAAGGAGTCGAGGCAAAACGAAGCAAGAGATGTGCAACTGACGACAGCGGGGCTTTCTGGGACTGTCTCGCCTGATTAGCGCCGGCTAATACCGTCGTCATCCATTGCCAGATCATGGGTATCTGTCAATTGTGTCGTGCTCGTAATTTTGGTCCTCCGCACTGTGCATGCAACAGAGTGTAGGGTCCTGTGTAAAGATACCAGAACCTCATGGCCGTCCGAGAACTCGCCTCCCTCCATCGCCTTGTTAATTGCCAGCATGAGAACCAGCACATTCCGGCAGTTACAAGGAGTGATAGAGTGGCGGTTGTTTAACACACGATGGAATCTTTTGAAATGCAACGAAGTAATATAAATACCGTATTACTCCTGTTATACACCGAGCAGCGACGCAAAGAAGAAAAAAATGGACCATAGCATAATAATATGAAAACCTACTCTAACAGTGATTGGACTAAAAAATGACTAAGGACGTTGTAGATACGAAGTATTAATACGCTAAGAAATAGAGCCTTGCCTCAGCCACACTGAGCGACCTTCTAACCCCTTCTAATCTGCCCTTTTTCTCGACTGAGCACAAAGCTAGAGGGAGACACACTGTGTACACGTTTCTTTCATTTCCTGCAGGCACCCAACAATTTCCCTGGTTTCTCGCCTCCTGCCTCTCTCTTCTTTCCATCAGTCCATCAGCCGCCGCTTTTGATTTCATCGCAGTCGCTCGATATTGCAGCCAGCCAATTCGTCCCCCCACCGTCGCCCACTCCGACCCTGCTCAGCCAAGCCGAGTCTTGCCTTTTTTTTTTTTTTTTAGCTCGACGCCCTTGGAATCCACAGAAAAAGGACGGCCGCGTTTCTTCGCCCGCCTTTTACTTGGCCAGCTACGTATCCATCCGTACGTACGTTCTCGTCCTATTCTCTTCTGCCCCCCTTCCCTACGAAATCTGGGTTTACCGTTCATCTAGCCCATCGTTCTTTTGCTCTTTGCTCTCCCCTTTCTTCAGCTTCTCGCCCTTCTTCCCGTTCTTCCGTCGTTTGACCGCCCTCTGACGTAGGCTCTGACCGTTTCCGCAGTCACCGCCCGCCCACCCCTTTCAACGGACACTACAAGCCCGAGACTGTGTCCGTTCAATACCGCCAAGCTGTCGTCCCCAATCGTCCTCCCCCGAACCGTCTCGTTCGACGCTGGCGCCCGTCCGCCAGGTCGCGGGTCTACCTTGTCGGCCACCGGGAACAACCCCACCATATCTGCAGCCATGGAAGAAACGAAGACCAACCGGAGGAGGAGATCTAGTAGCATCCTCCAGGTCTACCACGAGCCCCAGGAGCCGCTCGAGCAGCTCAATGATCAGTCTGCACTTCCAAATGGCAACGCTAATTGGGTGAACGCCAAAGGTGCGTCCAGGGAACGAGGAAAGGAGAGGAAAGAAAAGGGAAGAGCGTTGTGCTGACTGTTGTTCCATTTCTAGGTGCATGGATGGTCCATATCGTCCTCATCTTGGTCCTCAAAGTCCTCTACAACATTATGCCGGGCGTGTCACAAGAGACGTCGTGGACCTTGACCAACATTAGCTATATGTTTGGCTCCTACATCATGTTCCACTGGGTCCGCGGCGTGCCGTTTGAGTTCAATGCTGGTGCCTACGACAATCTCAACATGTGGGAGCAGATCGACGACGGCGACCAGTACACGCCTGCCAAGAAGTTTCTGCTGAGCGTGCCCATTGTCCTCTTCCTTCTCAGCACGCATTACACCCACTACGACCTGACTTATTTCACCATCAACTTTTTCGCCCTTCTCGGTGTCGTGATCCCGAAACTCCCCTACGTACGTACTACTTCTCTCCTGCACAAGAGGACCTCGCATGCATCTTTTCTTTTTTTTGGGGTCAGCCACAGGCAAGATGCTAACATTTCTTTCGTTTCTGTAGAGCCATCGTATGCGTGTTGGTTTGTTTTCGGGCGTGCCGGAGGAGTGATGCGGGCACCAGTCTGTGTCCTATTTTGATTTTGCGTTGCTAGGTATTTTTGTCAGGTGTTTTGACTGTCCACGTACGTTTTACTCATTTCTGCTATATTGTTCGGCCCTTCTTTTTTTTTTTCCCAATTGCACGTTGTCTTCCGGGCTTTCCGTTGTTGTTTCTGCCCTCCCAATGTTGTTACTGCTGCTTGTTTGCTGCTATTGCTCCTGTCTTGCGTTGTCTTGGGCGGACTTGGAAGCAGTTGGGGGATTCGGGGAAGGCCACTTTTCTCAGCTATCATCAGCCAGCTGAAGAACTTCCAAGGGACAGAGCAGGGGAGGAGGGTGGGAGGGAAGCAGGGGGGGGGNGGGGGGGGAACAGGGGAGAAGACCCGCGCCAGATAAGGTTGTTCTCACACGGCATACAAAAGCACTCAGGTTAGGCTACAAACTAAAATTCCAATTTGCATCAAAATGAGATCCCAGCTCCATGACAATTCACCAATCACGACTTGTGGTTTGCACTTCTCCCCAGAGCGAGAAAGCTCCTCCCCTAAGCAGGGGCTATATCCCCGGCTTTGGTGCCAGCACGCCGAGGAAGGAACTGCCAAGCAAGGCGCGGATTGGACGTCCAGAGCCTATGGCCTTTTGAGCTATCAATAAATTCCTTTCCGGGTTAGAAAAGCGCCTGCCGCCAGCTAGATAGCTGCGCCTTCCTTGTTCGCTGTTGCAGATATGCGCCGTAAATGCTCTGTATTTCACAGTCGCGCTGCCCTATTGTGGGAATCCCTTTTGAATGTCTTGCACGCTCCTGCTTGACATGAGATGGCACTACCCTAGACGCAAATGCTCCTGCCGAGTTATGCTCCAATTGTTCCGATTGTGCCTTCTGCAATCTCCGACGGTGTCTGTTTGGCAAGTGTTCCCCTGCATTTGTTTTGAACAGAAGCCCTATGAACCACTTCCAGGTATCTCGGCAGTGGTGCCTCCTTCCAGGAGAAGAACAAAGCTACGGTTTCCCCTCTGTTGCTCCTGTTTTCCCCCGTCCCCCTTCTTCTGTCCCCTTCTCTCTCCTCCCGCTTTTTTCTGCTCCCCCTCTGTTCTTCTTCTTCTACTCTGCTTTTCCTTTTCTCCCTCTCCTTTTGTTCAGGCGTGGCATCCCTAACATACTTATTTGTTTATATTATTACACTCTCCCCCTCGCCACTCAAGCCCTCATTCATCTCTTTGTCCAGCACTTTGGGCGGCTCCCTTTGCCCTTCTCATCATGAAGTCGGCCCTTCTCCTTATCGGCGCCGGCCTCCTCATCGCTGCCAAAGCGGAGACCCCGGAGGACTCTACATATTCATATTCTCCGGATGCCCACATTATTCCCCAGGCTGCAATGCCCACTGGCAATGGCCTGCCTCGCTTCTTCCCTCATGCCCGTCCTCCGCAGGCTGATGAAGATGTGATGAAGGATGTCTTGGACGGTCTTACTCGCAATGACAAACCCGGCTAGAAACCGCATGCCGCGTCTGGTGGTAAGGGCTCTGGCAAAGATACCTGCTCGACTGCTGCTGGTGCAACAACTGTGACAAAGTTCCGTAACGGTTGCAAGACGAAGACCGAGTCCATCTCCATTATGTACCCCGTTCCCACAACAACAACCATGGTTCAGATGTGCACGACAACGGTGGTCGAATCCAAGACGTCCACTGTTTGTGTCGACCACACTGAGACGGACACGGTTTACTACCCTGCCTACAAGACCACCACCACCACAGAGACGGTAGCTCCTCCGACCCCTACACCAGAGCCCTGCAGTGGTGACAGCTGTCCGGCATCTGGTGGGGACTCTGGCGGACCAGAGCCCTGCAGTGGTGATAGCTGTCCAGCATCTGGTGGGGACTCTGGCGGACCAGAGCCCTGCAGTGGTGATAGCTGTCCTGCATCTGGTGGAGACTCTGGAGGAACTGAGGGCTGTAGTGGTGACAGCTGTGGCACCAAGCAGCACATCGTCCAGAACGGCGACTACTGTTACAAAATTGCCCAGATGCACGGCATTTCTGTTGATGAGCTGCGGACAAGCAATAAGTGGCTGAATGCGGCCTGTGATTTACAAGTGGGCGACGTGCTGGTGATCCCTGCGGCCAAGAGCGCGAAGCGTGATGTCCATCACCATTCGAGCAGCGGGTGCCCTGCCAATGACCACGCATGCAAGGCTTCCCATCATCACCACCACCATGGCCATCACCATCATCATGGTCACCACCACCACGGTCACCATCATCACGGCCATCACCACAAGCATCATCATGGACACCACCACCATGGCCATCATCACCATCATCATGGCTGCTCCCACCATCATGGCCACCACCATCACGGTCACCATCACGGCCATCACCACCACGGCCATCACCACCACGGCCATCACCACCACGGCCATCACCACCACGGTCACCATCACCACAGCCACCACCATCAACATGAAAACAACTGTGCCAAGACAAACTCCTGTCCAACTCCTGCCCAACAACCAACCACTGCCTGTGCGAAGMCRAACTCYTGCCCMRCYCCCACYCAGGAGCCAGCCCCTGCCTGTCCGAAGACAAACTCTTGCCCAGCTCCCACTCAGGAGCCAGCCCCTGACTGTGCCAAGACAAATACCTGCCAAGCGTCATCCGGAGGTCATCATCATGGGCATCATCATGGGCATCATCACGGGCATCACCACGGCCATCATCACGGGCATCACCACGGCCATCACCACGGTCATCACCACGGCCATCACCACGGCCATCACCACGGCCATCATCACGGTCATCACCACGGCCACCATCATCATCATCATGGTGCTCCCAAGTGCGGTGGAAGCTCGAAATGTGTCAAGTGTGCTCGCCCCGGTGTCTGCCCCACGAGTGGCAAGCACAGCGCCTGCCCACCAAACCATGCGTGCCAGCCCGTTGCCGCTAAGCATGGCGGAACAGCCGAGTACCCTGAGACTACCGAGACTGCCGAGAACAAGACTGTTGCGGTTGAGACTGCAGAGACTGCCGAGAACAAGACTGCTGCGGTCGAGACTGCAGAGACTGCCGAAAACAAGACTGCTGAGGTCGAAGCTTCCGAAGCTGCAACTGACAAGGCTTCTGGGACCGGGAATGTTGAGGCTGAGCCTGCTGAGGTGGATGCAGCATCGGAGCAAGGAGGGGGTAATGCGGACCAGGCCGAGTTTGATAAAGAGAAGGAAGCCTCAAGCGCGACTATGACGGCCATCGCGGAGAAAGCATCTGAAGAGGCGTTGGCTGCAAATGCTTTCCCTGCACCGACCATAAAGGCTTCGGCTGCTGCTCACCATGTCGTGTCCCCCGTGGCTGCAGTTGCAGGCATTGTCATTGCCGCGGTCCTATTCACCTAATTCTTGGCTCGTGTCTGGTGCGTGTATAAAGTGAACAAGGGTGGGCAGCTTGGTGTGTATACTCTTTTGACTTACTGTTCCTTCCTGTTTCTTTGAGAGGGCTCTTCCCTTTTTTCGGTTGTATTATGTGTAAACAGCATCATCAGTATACCCTTGTTTGGACAATTAATATGATAAAGAGTTCAAGCAAGACCATTCTAATCAAGGGCAAGCGAGGTGACAAGCAACATTATAATATGGGTTGGATTTTTTATTTTTTATTTTGGAAAATGGGACTACCTATAAAAGCCAATCACGTCGAAAAAGCCAAGTTTGAAGAACAGAAAAATTGGTAAATAACTTGAAAGAGAAGGGAATCATATGGGGGTATCTCTGTCGGACGTGGGCTGACACAATCGGCACTGCCGTGAAGTAGTCTACTCTACTCGTCCTTGATGGTTTGTTCGGGGACGTTGCGCTGGTGCAGGCCAGCGGCAATGGGGGCGGGCTTCTCGGGATCGGAGACGACGTTGTTGTCTTCGACGGGGATGATGTCGCCGGCGTCGACCTGGGCGTTGGAGCGGGGGCCGGTGTAGTACTGGCGGCCACGGATGAACCAGTAGGAGGTGGCGACGAGAAAGACGAAGGCGAGAATGACCACGGCGTAGTTCATCTGGGGGGGTTGTTAAGAGGTTGGAAAAAAGGGAGGAAGGAAAGGAAAAAAACATACAGTATCGGGCGTGACCGGACGGCTGGTGGGGAAGAGAAAGATGACGGAGACAAAGGCAGTCCAGGAGCAGGCCCAGGCGTTGATGAAGCGGCTGGCGGGGCCGAGGGTCCAGGGGCCGGGCTGGAACTTGCCGAAGAAGAGCTTGCACAGGATGGGGATGCAGTAGGACCAGTCGAGGGCGATGGCGCAGACGTTGAAGATGGCGGAGATGGTGATGTAGCTGCCGAGGCCGATGAGGTTGATGAGGATGCAGATGACGACGTAGAGCCAGACGGCGAGCACGGGGGTGTCGGTCTTGGCCCAGAGGCGGTACCAGATGCGGGAGCCGGGCAGCATCTGGTCGCGCGAGAAGGCCCAGACGGTGCGGGAGCCGGCCTGGAGGGCGGTGATGCAGACAAAGTTCATGATGAGGAAGGCGGCGACGGCGAAGAAGATGGCGGGGCCCTTGCCGAGGACGTTGTAGTAGATCTGGACGACGGGCTGCTCGATGGGGCTCTGGAGGATCTCGGAGGGGACGCCCATGCAGAAGACGAGCACGATGTTGAAGAGCCAGCCGACGACGTAGGTGAAGCCGAGGGCGAGGGCGATGGCCTTGGGCACGACCCGGGCGGGGTCGCGGGTCTCCTCGGCGATGTGGGCGGCGGCGTCGTAGTCGGTCATGGTCCAGGCGACGGACAGGAAACCGAAGAGGAAGGAGAAGCCCTTGGGCTCCCAGCCGGAGGCCGGGGTGATGTCGGTGAAGACGTAGTGGGCCGAGTGCTTGTGGTGCTGCTTGGCCAGCAGGGCGACGCAGGCGGCGAGCAGGACGGCAATGTGGAAGACGGCGTAGGTGTTGGCGAAGCGGTGCAGCCAGCTGGTGGACATGCAGTTGATGCAGGCGTGGAGCACGGACAGGGCGGCCATGACGCCGATGATGTGGCCCTGGGTGGGCGCGTAGCTGAAGTCGGAGCCGATGGAGACGGCGGCCAGCATCATCTGGGCGGCGCCGTAGGCGCTGGACGCGCTGCCGCAGATCTGGCCGATCAGGTTGAGCCAGCCGTCGATCCAGGCGACGATGGGCACGTACTCGGTCGGCGCCAGGTACTTGATGGTGAAGTACATGGCGCCAGACGTCGGGTAGGCGGACGCCACTTCGGCAATGGACAGGGCCAGGCACATGGCACCGGCACCGCTGATCAGCCAACACCACACGGCGGACGCGGCACCGCCCGCCGTCAGCGGGTACGAGAAGGTGGTCATGACGGTGCCGAACAGGCCCGAGACGCTGAGGGCGAAGCTGAAGCACGACCACATGGAGAAGTGGCGTTGGAATACCTGGGGAGGTGTTAGCCGGAGGCCGGGGGGGGGTGGACAGTATCCTGCGGCACGAAGGCACCTACCGGCTGGTAGCCCATCTCGGCCAGAGCCTTGTCGGCATCGTCCTCGCTGCCGCTGGACTCGCCGCCGGTGGGCATGGGCGGCACGGCCGTGGTCTCCTTGTCGACGGTCGGCGACGTGGCGGCTGCGAGGCTGCTGCTCTCATTGCTGTGGGTGTGTGAGACAGCCATGGTAGTATGGTGTGGCCTGGTGGTGTGGTGTGGTGTTGTGTGGTGTGGTGTTGCTGGAACGTTTTCTCGTTTACATAAGAACTCTGCTCTGTATAGCCTTTTCTTCTGGGTCTTAGAAGAAAGGAAGCCAGAAGAAGCCAAAAGGAATGTAAAGCAAAAAAGGAAGGTGGGTAAAAAAAAGAGAAGAAAAAAAGGAAAGAAGGAGAGAAGAAAAGGAAGGAAAGGAAAGAGGAAAAGAAGGAAAGAAAGAAAAAAAACCCCCCCCAGAAAAAAAAAGAGAGAAATGAAAAGAGCCCGGGACGAGAAGAGGGAAACAACAAGGAAGACACAAAAAGAGGTAGAGTAGAAGGGACCAATGGCAGGAGAGGAGAAAACCGGGGGGGGGGGAGGCGGAAGTGAAAGCAAAGAGGGAACAAAATATACGACACGACGGCGGCATCTTAGCGAGGCGAAAAAAAAAAAAAAAAAATTGAAGACACTTGGTGACTTGGCGTGGGCGATAAGCCCATTCATCCCCCCCTCCCGCCCGCCATACGTCCGTCGTACGTTACTACGACCCAGCAGAGAGGGTGTCGGGTGCCGGGTGCCGGGTGTCGAGATACGGATATTGCGCAGCAGGGAAGCCAAGCCAGGGCCAGGATTGTCACAATTCTTTTTTTTTTTTTTCTTTTTTCCCGGCCAGCTCCGTCCGCTGCCACGTGCAAGACAATCAGCCGCCTTTTTTTTTGTCGGTCGTACCTTTTTTTTTTTTAAAAAAAAAAAAAAAAACCCCCCATTTATTATTATTTTTATTATGTATCACCGGAGAAAATTTACTAGGACAACAAACCACCTGTGTGGCGACGCGGGCAGAAGGGCCATACGACCCCCCGTAGCGCAGACACAAATCAGGGAAAGACGAGGAAGAAGAAGAAAAAGAAGACCAAAAAGAAGAAGTGGAAGCATGGGTCAAATGGAACAAACCACCCTAGACTCCACAAAAGGCGAACGGGCACCGTACCGGAAAAACAACGGGGCCGTCTCTTCCGCTCGCCGACGCCGTCGCCGAGCCGGGGTGGGGAAATTTTTTTTTTGAGGAGAAGGAAGGGGCAGGGGGCGAAAAGGACGGACATTGATTTTTAACAGAGCAGTTTTCTCCATTCCACCTAGAATCTCGCACACGAACCGCCCAAGGCGTCTCGCAGATTCCCGTGCTCCCAAGATAGATACACCGAGCAGGAAAAACAGGAAATAGAAACGAAACAACTCGTCGCCCAATACAGTGAAACATCCGAAACGACGTAATAGCGCCGCAGCAGAGAGTGAGAGAGAAAAAAAAAAAAAAAAAAACAATACGGGAACTGTGGGGGCCAGATCTACGCAAGCACCGAGGTTGCCTGTACGTGTGCGCCATGCCCAACTCCGGCTATGTGCCCACGTATCCGGTACGCACACCGCGCTATTATGATACAGCAAATCTAATCCACCCCGCTCATTCTAGAAACCACCTCTTATTGGCTGTTTTTTGACGCAGTGGGGGCAACCGCGTCGGCCAAGGATAAGGCTGCTTGGCCGAGCGGTATGTATTTGTTTGCCGTCAGCTCGTGTGCAAGGTTGAAATGAAAATGGGAACCGAGAAAAGTCTTTTTCTCGCGGCTTTCAGCTCTCGTACAAGACCCCGAAAGGCCACCGTGGGATTTGCCAAGCGCACCGTTCACTTCGTATTGTTCCTTCCCCGGCAGCATCGCGCTTGCCTATTTTGGCACATGGACTCCCCGGGGCCTGTCCATGCTCGCGCGCTCCCCGCCCTCGCGATAAACCACGTCATTTCCATTGGTGCCGCGGCCCTGGCTCAGCTTGATGCAACTCAGATACCGCACGGGGCAACCCCCTGGCCCAACAAGTAATACTCGTACATTTAGCTGCTATGAAAGTAAGATGCTCGCGCCGGGCGTCCACGCCCATAAACTCCGCCATATAAGCATACTTTACAAACCCTTTCCCACCGCTTACAGCGTCATGTACGCACCCGGCACCTGGCCCTACCTGTATCCGTATGGCATCATGCGCCAATCCAGCCCGTCAGCCATCCCTCTCTGCGCCTGTGCCATGGTTGGGGGAGGCTGCATGAACGATGCCACGGGCGCCGGCGGCACCGCTGGACGGTTGCAGCACGTCTGTGGATAGTATCCTCCATGGTGTATGTTCGGGGGCACGTAAGTCGACCTGGGCTCCATCTGCTGCCACGCCTGGCTCTGGCTCTGCCGCTGCCGTGCCTGCTGCGCTTCCCACCGCGCCCTTTGCCGCTTCTTCGACAGCAGTGCAAAGTAGGGCACCGACGACCTGAGCTGCTCAAGATGCTGTTCAAGCTGTTGTTGCTCGACTGCGCTGAGTGTTGTTTGGAATGGGATGCGGCCGCGAGGTTTCATACCACGCCGCCCCGGAATCCGAGGCCCCGTCGTGGGCGGCAGTGTTTCAGAGCCTCTGGGAGCGCCACAGCGTATAGGCATTGCAGATCCAGACAGCGAGTTTTCCCAGAAGGGCGATTGTTGTCGTGTTGTTGCAGGAGCCACCGGTCTGTTCTCCTGATGCCCATACAACGGGCACGGGTAAGAAACGCCCCCCTGGGTGTACTGGTCCAGTTTAGCCATTGACCCGCAAACGACTCCCGTAGGCAGGCCTGAAGTTGGCTGACCCGTTGGTGCGAGAGCAGAGCCATAGCCAGTTGGAGCAGTTGATGCCAAATACTCTTCGTGACCCGGGGTATCGAGGTGCTTCTTCTCTTGAGCCAACGGTGTTGGCTGACTAAAGGCAGGAGCCATACAGCGAACACTCGACGTTTGACTTCCATGGGGGCCCAAGGACACAAACTGGGTCGCTTTTGGATTCAGGCCGCCTGCGGCTAGTTCACTTCGGCTCTTTTCACCAGCTGTGCCAGTGTCGGCCGAGTCCACTGCGTCCGTTTCTTTCGGGTGCTTTTCTAGCCGTATGTCGTTTTGTCGTGGAACGCCATGGCTGTGGACGGAATGGATATGCTTCTCGTCCTGAGGTGTCGTCTCCGTCGGCAGTACCGCTGTTCTGGATTCTTCCGACGCCCGATCCTGCGACAGCGTTTTCTGCAGTCGGTTGACAAGAGCATCGAAGCGGCGACGGTCCTCAGTCAGCTCAAACCTTTCCGCACTCGTTGATCGGCGGAGAGCTTCGTCGATGTTGTTGCCGCCAGAGTTCGATGGCGGTTTCTGTTGTGAAGATTCGCGCTGCGCAGGCGGTGTTTGTGATGCTGGTTTGCCCGTGCCGACGCTCTTGGTGTCCAACGCAGTCTGGTTTTGGGATTCTGGTTCTCGTCCGGGGGGCTCTGGCACAGTGTGCAGCTCACCGAGCACCACATCCTTGTGGGATCCACTGACCGTCATATTTTCCAGCTCGGTTTCGGTGAGAGGTGTAATAGACAAGAACAGACGGCTTGGCGCGTCGGGACGTGCGACCTCTTCGACACTGCAAAGCGCGCCGGCAGCTGGGCAATTCTCTGTTGCCTTTGAAATTTCCAAAGGGGCATTCCATGCTGTCCGCTTGTGTGTCGCATGCTGTGCCTCTGTGGCTGCCGAGGCGAAAGGGAGAGACAAGGGCAATCGTGAATTCAAAACCTGGTCAAAATTGAACCAACCCCCCATATAATCATCTTTGTCGGCGTTTGGTTTGTGCGGCACCTCTTCGGGCCACGGGATAAGATGCAGCGGAAGCCGATTGTTGAATGGGATTGAAACGTCACCAACGGGTCCGTCGACAGAGACAGAGCCCTCTGGTTGATCAGTGTCGGACCGTGCTTCCTGGTCTCTGTCAAGATCGACTCCGGCATATGCGTATGGAGGGAGCCGACCTATGAAATTCAGTTTTGGAACGCCACCGCTGCAATTGTAAAGCGGGTCGGTCGCGTTGTTGTCATCTCCGTCGGGCATCTCTGTACCTGACTTTGCATACAGAGGCAGGAGGTGGCATGCAGGAAAATAGTTAAAGTCAAGAGGACCCTGCGTGTGTATGCCAGTTTCACGGGCATCATCCGTGCTTTCTGCGGGGGGGTTCCCCGAAGCTTCACAGTCTGGGCTGGCGACAAGAGGTAGGCGAAATCCCAACGGGAAATTCAGAAAATCAAACGGGCCATGGCCCAGGTCTTTTGCGGGGCTCTCATCTTGCTTGTCATCCTGTGTCGAAGGAAGCGCCGATGTTGTTGAATCGTGGACATCAGATGGCAGGCGAGATCCCAGCGGGACATGCAGAAAATCAACCGGGCCATGGCTCAAGACTTTGGCGGACCCGCCACTGTGCGTGTTGAAATGATTGTCTTCATCGTCCAGTCTGTTGGAAAGCCCCGGCGCTGTTGATTCGTGGGCATCGGATGCCGTCGACAGTGTTGATGGTGGTGGAGGCGGGATACACGCTGTCGTCCCCGACGACGGCGTCTCGTTGCCATCGACTGTGAGCGTGTCACCGGCGGCCTTCTCTGCATTCTTTGGTGGCGGAGATCCCCAGCCCGAAGACCGCCTGCCGCTGCTGATGCTGTCGGTGGTATCCCAGTTGTCATTGTCATACGAACCACCAAATCTGCGCCTGCTAGACATCTCCGGAGTTTCACGGGCAAGCTGTGCTGGACACTCGCTGCTCCATGTTGAGCAAGACGAGAGATCGCAGGAGGCAGCGCCGCCCAGCAATGGCTCCTCTGACTGGCTTCTGACGCGCCAGTTTTGAGAGAAAATGATGTTCTTTCGGGTATTTGCCTTTCTGGCCATCGTGGGAGTGGCTTCTGGCTTCGCTCGAGCATTGGTGTCTCTGGTCCGTGTAAGGATCCCCTTCCGAGCAGGGCTCGCGCCTGTTGGGCCGTCTCTGTGGGGGGTTTGCATATTTGGTAGGGCTGAATGGTTTAGTTTCCGAAGGCCAGCGTGAGGAGGAACAGAAAAGCAAAGGGAACTCACCGTGCTGACCCTCGGACGGTAGCTGGGTGATGTCGTTCTGTGGCGAGTTTCGGGCCTCGCGGTGTTTGTTGTGGTGAAACTGGTATTAACTGCGCAAGGCATAAACCAAAGTAGGCAGCTTTGAAACTCCAGGAAGAGAAAAACGCAGCAGTGGGAAACAAAATGAAACAGGCTGTGTGGGTTTCGGGATTCGCTTCTAATATCGCTAGAGCTGCCTCCTTGCAAACGATAAATAAACTTCTACGAAACGCAGGACACAAGACACAAGTGGAAAAGTTCAATTCTGGGACAGGAGATGCCGGAAGAGCAGCAAGCCAGACAGCGACCGAGTCCTGGAACAACACGGGAAAGAGGCACCAGGCACCGCACAGCCCAACATGTATCGTCGGTACTTGGGTATATAAATTAAAAGGTAGGTGCGGCAAGTGCGGACAGGGGCTTTTGCGTGAAAGAAAGAGCAGACCAGAAAGCCAGGACTAGAAATATAGCAGTTGATTGCAGAAGAGACTTTGGAGTATGGCCATGGGAAGTAGCAGGTAGCGACACGGAAACACAACACAAACAAAAGCCACACAGTTTCTCTTCGCAGTTGCCATTCGCGTTTATACAAGAAAACCAACCCACGACCGTGTTTACGAGGCCATTGCCTGGTTCGCAATAAAGGCACTGAACGCTTTCTGGGAAAATAATCAGCAACGGAACTCTGTGTTTCGTTGGCAAATGCTCTTACCGCGTTCCTCGTCTGTATATAGATCGTCCCGGGTCCAGTGAACTTGCAGACGAGGCCCTCGGCCGAGGCTATGCCGGAAATGATGCCGCCTGAGGCAACACGCTCGAGGACGTACTTTGTGTTCCACGCCACAAGATGGCCGTTATCCACAATGTACTTTTCGCCTTCGGCGAGCTGTTGCCCAAATGTGGTCAGCAAAACAGAGAAGGAGCAAGGTGTCGACGGAGGACGAGCGGGGACAGCAAAGACAGAAAGAGAATACATACGTCCTTCTTGATGATGGCACCAAAACTGCTAATCCACAGCAGGCCCGTGCCGCGCATCTTGTACACAAACAGACCCTCGCCGCTGAAAATGGCCTTGCCGAGACCCTGGCGCTTATACTCCTTGATGACGCCCTGGGTGCAGGCCAGGAAGGCATCGTGACCCACAGACCAGGTCTCTGACCCGGTGAGGCGAATACTGGTGAGGTCGCCCAGCATGGGCGGTCCCAGGAGCAGCTCACCCGGACCGGTAAAGGTGGACGAGGCGATATCACCGCCAGCAACAAGCTTCTTCACGGAGACCTTGAACGCACCCTTGAGCATGATGGTGGGCGACATGGCCAGCATGACCCCTGGGGACAGTTAGAAAGAAAAGAAAAAGAGAGACAAGACCAGGCAAAACGTGAAAGGACGCACCGGGCTTGGCCGTCAAGGGACATCCAATGGCCAACTGGATGGTCAGGATGGTGTTGCTGTCGCGGTGGCTGATGCGGTAGCTGCCTCCATTGAAGGTGCCGACATCGTCCACGACGGCACCAGCGCCGACAAACATGCCAGGCGCAGGAGCACCGCTGATCATTGCGCCCCTGCCGGACGCATCCACGAGTTCCTCGTGGGGCGGGGGGGTAGCAGCAGCAGCCGGCACGCCGTACGATGCATGGGACGGCGTTCGTTGGTGAACGGGAAGTGCGGTAGGCTGAGGCTGCTGCTGCGGCTGCTGTTGTTGTTGAAATTGCTGTGGAGGGGGCTGGAACTGCTGTTTCGGTGCCGGTGTCACCTGCTGCGGCTGTTGCTGGGGAGGAGAAGGGTAGGACGCTTGCTGCGGCGCAGGAGAGCCGGTCTGGGCGGGAGGCGGAGGGTAAGAGAAGTTGCCAGGCTTGGTGGCGGCAGCAGCAGGGGGGTAGGAGAAGTTGGTTCGGTTGGCTGGGGGCGACTGCGGTGGCGGAGGGTAGCTCTGTTGCGGGTTGCCTGGGAGAAAAGTCAGAGAGTCGGCTGGGAAGGAAGGACCTGTGGCGCGTATCACTCCTTCTTGTTCCACGTCTTCTTGTTTCTTACCTTGGGCTGTTGCGCCTGGCGGAGCTGAGCGGGGGCCGGTGCGTCAGTATGAAGTCTGTGGCGGAGGAGAAGAAAAGGGAAGGAAGGAGAGGGCCAGTGCGTCTCACGAGGATAGAACGGGGTGGACATGGCTTGGCTGTTGTTCTAGAAGGCAGCCGTGTCAGTAAAACAGAAGGAAGGCTGAGCAGCCCCTGCCCCGCGGCGTGTCTTCTAATAACGGAAGGTAAGATACGCACAAAGTAGTATACAGGGCAGAATCCGAGGACGCTGTCAGTTCTCACGATGTCTGGGGAAGGAGCGTTTCGGGATCGGGTGGTCCGGAAGGGCAAGAGTTCAAGGAAGCACCTGCAGCCACCGTTATATACAAAGTATCTACGCCCTCCTCCGCCTTCCCTCCCCGTGGTCTAATTTGGGAAAAGGAACTGTAAGATATGCCGCCTTCCCCCCAATGATCGAACAGGGGGGGGGGTGGTCAGCGCTTAGACGAGGGGCACCAGCCCACCTGATTGGCGGGGGAACTTGGCTTGTCTTGGCTCACCGTCAGCGAGCAGCGCGACGCGCCCGGTAAGACGCTGCACAAAAAGCCCAGGAAGCCTGGGCTTGGCTCTGCTGCTATCCGTTTTATCTGTGAGGTTGCGTCAATGCGAGTTATGCGATGAATGTCCGAGCCAGTTCATCCATCGACCGGGGACTGGCACAGTACGCGCAAGCTGCGTCCAGCGTACAAAATGCTGTGTCGGTCTTTTTTTTCGTGCGTGGAAAACAAAAACAACAGCTCGTACATCCATTGTACGTGATATGCATGTCATCCAGGACGCATGAATGCCAGCTACCAACGTTCCGGCGTTTGGTGAGCGGCCGGCTTGAGAGTCGTAAAATCCGACCTCCCGGACCAGACAGGTTGGCCAATCACATGGCGCGCTGTGGCCTAAGCATCGAAAGCTTCTAGCTGCCCGCAGAATGACGCAGGGCGGTGTTTCGCTCGTGTTTTTGTGCTTATTGTCTTGCTCAATTCCAGCATTCTGGCCAGAAAACTGTCGATCTTGACCAATTCATTTGAGTGATTGGACTTGACGACAACAGGTTTACAGGTTTACAGCGTCAGCGAGACGGGAAAACGACGACAACGGCGGCCACGAAGAAAACGGGAAAACGGGAAAACGAGAAAACGAGAAAACGAGCAAGCTCGCACAGCCGCCCCCGCCTCCTCCGCGAAACGAGAGACTGGAAGAATGCTGCGCCAACCTCTGTTACAGCCGGCCACTTTGCTGACGCGGACCGGTGCCAGGGCCACAGCCCAGGGCGCGCAGCTGCCGATCTCGGCACGCGTCTGGCGGCAGGCCTGGGCCCGGCCTCCGATCAGTGGCGTTCGAACGCTGACGACAACGCTGCCGAAGAAATCCCCTGTACCCTCCGCACCGACGTCTCCTTTCTTCCGAACGCGGCCCGCACCACGGCGGGCATTCCATTCTTCACGCACACGGCGGTCACAGGACGGGTCCAGCAAAACGGGCCCAGAGAAGACCGGGCCGAGCGCCGAGTCTGGCTCGGGCCCGGGCTCGAGCTCGGCCGCGGCCGAGCCGCTGTCGCTGAGCGCGCGGCTCAAGAAGCTGTCGCGGGAGTACGGCTGGACGGCGGTGGGCGTGTACTTTGGACTGTCGCTGCTCGATTTCCCCTTCTGCTTCCTGCTGGTGCGCACGCTGGGCACGGACAGGATCGCGGCCGCCGAGGAGTTTGTCGTATCGCACGTGCAGGCAATGATCCCTGCCAGCGTCAAGGACTACTGGCACAAGTACCGCACGGAGCTGCTGGCGGCCAAGCAGGAGCGGGCGAGTGCGGGCGGTGCGGGCGCAGCCGAGGCGGCGGCTGCGGTGGCGGCTGAGTCGGCCGAGACGACCGGCTGGGGTGTCGAGGAGGCCGAGGAGCGGAACCGGCGCGCAGCGAGTGAGTCGCCTGATGGTCGCCTTTCTTTTCACGCGCCTTGCTGACACGGAACCTACCCCACAGGCCTTGCTACGCAGCTGGCGTTGGCGTATGCCATCCACAAGAGCTTCATCTTTGTCCGCGTGCCGCTGACGGCGGCGGTGACGCCCAAGGTGGTCCGGGTGCTGCGGGCCTGGGGCTGGAAGATTGGCAAGCAGAATCCGGCGGTGTGAGGGGATGAACACTGCGGCTGGGCACCGAATAGACAAAAAAGCGCAGACGGCGAAAACAACAGCGTCGCATCACAGCATATACATAGACAGGGTGGAGATTGGACACGGGGTGTTTGGTTTGCATTTGTTTGGGGAGGATGGCAGCCTTGAGAATCGATTCTACTCTTCTATCAACCACGACTTGGACGCACGTATTGGTTGTGTGGTTGTGCGGTTGTGTTCAGGGTGGTCCTTTTGTTTCTTCTACACCGTCCCCGGATGACAGTTCGCCCAGACCCTCATCGACTGCCGAGTTCAGCTGCCGAATCGGAACTGTCGCGCGACAACGAGCAGCCATGCCTTGATCGCCATCGCCTCTAGTCAGATTTATATCCGACGGCGGTCCCCGCATTCGGTCCTCCTCACCACAACTGCCGTCAAACCGCCAAACCGCCAAACCGCCATAACCACCACAACCACCGCCAGCATGCGCCTCCCCTACGTCACGCCGCCCCTGGCCGTCGCTGCCGACCAGGCCGTTGCCGACCGCATCGCCGCCCGCCGCCATCCCCGGCCCCTGCAGCCGCTCGACCGCACCCTGCTGCACGCGCCGCCCGTGGCCGACGGCTGGAACGCGTTCCTGGGCGCCATCCGCACCCAGACGACCGCGCTGCCGGCCGACCTGCGCGAGCTCGCCGTCAGCCGCGTCGCCGCCCTCAACGGCGCCTGGTACGAGTGGGGGCACCACGCGCCGCTGGCAGCCACTGCCGGCGTATCCGAGGCCGGGCTGCAGACGGTGCTGCAGAGTCCACCAGCGGAGGCCGCGACTGCGGAGGCCGGCGCCGGCGGCGACGGGCTCACGCCCACCCAGCGCGCCGTCCTGGCGTACACGGACGCGATGACGCGGCGCGTGGCCGTGGACGATGCGACGTTTGCGCGGGTGCGCGCGGCACTCGGCAGCGACGACCGGGCGGTCGTGGAGCTGACGGCCGTGGTGGGTGGTGCTCTTCGCCGTCTGTTCTCTCCTGGCAAAACGGACGGGTCGCTGACAGCACCAGATCGCCTCCTACAACTGCGTGAGCCGCTTTCTGGTGGCGCTGGACAGTACGTTGCCCTTGCCCTCCCCAGCCGGGGACCACAGGTCACTGACAGCAATGCAGTCGGCGAGCGAAACGGCTCACCGCCGGACGGGGCACCGAGCGTGCAACGCACAGGAGCATAAGAAAACCGAATCCATTTCTGGGACACGTCGTCGAGATGTATATACAATAAAGGGGACAGAAGGTAACGCAAAACAATATAGGGGAACAGGGGTATCGGTCCAGTGAACCAACCACACCAGCGTGTGGAAGGGTCGCAAGCGGACTGGAAGAAAAGAAGAACGGAAAATACGAGGGGATCGTGAGATCATCCATATGCAGTCGTGGATTAAAAAGGGGGGAGGAGGAGAAGATCGGAAGAAGAATGACCAGCTCTCATGCACAATGCAACATGATAAAAAAAAGAAACCAAAAAAAGACAAAAACGCCAGCCGTGTCGTGTCGCTCGCTGTGATGATAAGGGGGGGGAAGGGGCACAAAAGCCCGGGAAATAGAAAAAAAAGAAAAAAAAGAAGAAAAGGGCAAAGTATTAAGGCAAGGGGTTGGTTGTGGTGGCTGCCGTCACCGCCGCATCGACGTCTTCTCAATCGACGTGTGCCGCTTGTGCAGGAGTGGCGACCGCTGCAGCTCCTCCACGACGCCGAGCCACCCGACGCGGTGGTTACCCTCGGGCGACGTTGTCGGCGACGTGAAGCTGCGCAGCGGGGGTGGTGGCGGCGCGGGCGGCGGTGGTCGTGGCTGCAGCGGCGTGGCGTGGTGGGGGGGAGGACAGCGCTGTTGTGGTGGCGGCGTGGGCGGTGCCGTGGGCACGGGCTCCTTGCCGCCGCCCGCTGCTGCCGCTGCTGCCGTCGTCGTCGCCGCCGTCGCCGCCGTTGCCGCCGTCGTACGCGGCTTCTGTTTCCGGAACGGGAGGAACGACGGCGTCGTCGGCGCTCCCGGCGTCCCGGGCGAGCCCGGTGGCGACAGCAGCGGGTGGAACTGGTGGTAGTGGTGCACGTCCTCGAGGCCCATGGCGCCGGCGGCCGCTGCCGCAGCCACGGAGGCGGCCACAATGGCGGCCGCCTTCTCGGGGTCGCGCGGCGGCGGTGACGTGGGCGGCAGCGACGACCCCAGTGGCCGCATCGACGGTGACATGCTGCTGGCGGTGCTGGCCGTCGTGCTGGACGCCGCACTGCTGGACGTGGCCGAGTGGACCGCCGCCATGATGGACGATTCGGCGGCCTCGGCGGCGTCCGTCACGGCCCCGGCCGCCCGCTCCACCCGGTCGGCCGCGGCCGTCGTGGTGGCGACCACGAGGCTCATGTACAGGACGAGGAAGCGCAAGCGCAGCAGGTCGAGCCGGTGCAGGCGCTCCTCGAGCTGTGGCCGCTTGGCCGCCCACAGAAGACGCGCCGTTGTCGTTGGCCGCAGCGAGCGCCTGGTCGCGCTGTAGTCGGAGGCGGATAGCCGGGCATTCGCGTCATGGTCGTGGTCGTGATCGCGGTCGCGATCCGGATGCCGGTCGACCGCGGTGCTCCATCCCCGGCCACCCACGCCTGCATCGCCACGGACAAGACTGCTGCTGCTCCCACGGTCCTCCGCCTCCAGCACGCCGTCCAGCTCCTCCCGCAGCTCGTCGCCGGCGCGCTGGATCTCGCGCAGCAGACAGCCCAGGCGGATCTTGTCGTCGCGGCGCGGCACGCGCGCCACCACGTCGCGGTCGTAGCTCTCGTTCTCCTGCAGCGACGAGTCGGCGGCGTCGAGCAGCGCGGCAAGGTCGCGGGGCGCGGCAGCGTACGCGGCGGCGTAACGGGCGATGGTCTGGGCGAGGACGACGAGAGCGAGGCAGAGGGCGGTCAGCACGAGCACCAACGTCCACTGGCGCGCCGGGTCGGACATGTGGGGGAGGGAAGAAAAGAAGGGAAAAAGGAGAGAGGAGAGGGAGGCGGAAAAAAAAGTCGAGAGCCGAGAGCAGTAGAAGAAGAAAAGAGATGGAGAACAAAAAAAGAACAAAAAAAAAAGAAGAAAAAGAGAAGATGACGGCTATCGTGAAGCCATGGAATCGTGAAAAAAGCAGAGCACGTCTGTCGTTGTCGTCAGGCGGTTGGTTGCATGCAGGGGAGAGGAGAGGACATGCTGTAAGATTGGGAATGAAAGAGCGACGGGGTTCGGCGTGGCTAAAGGTGGCGGCGAGAACAGGGGCGCACACGCCCCTGGCTGGCGGCATGACAGCATGGTTGGGGGGTTGGTGGCGGGCGCCACCGGCCTGGCCCGGGACGTTGGCGACCTGTAGCGCCAAATTACAGCGCATAGCGCCGATTTACAGCGCTTAGAGCGCTGTGGCACGGCGACCGCGCCCAGAGCTGGAATGTCGACCCCGTGTCTTTCTTGCTCGCGGGCCCCCGCCCGCCCTTGCTGCTTGTCTTACTCTCTCAGCCGCTGTATTATTACCCTCTTCCACGTCGATGGGTCGCGTTGCGTCGTGGCCACACCGGCCTGACGCGCAGGACATCCGCCAGCCCCAGACGCCTCCGCGAATAGGCGGCTAATCTGTATCTTATCTGTATCTTTACTTACCCTCGCAAACCGGGGCTATGCCTTTTCCCAATTCGCGCCCAGGGCGCAGAAAAAAAACTCCATTCACCGGCGGCTGTCAGCCCAACGCCCCACCAGGCAAGGCACGCAAGAACCGCGCTGCTGTAGCATCCAAGATACAATATCTTACAGGCCTGTATCTTACGACTAAGACACTATAACGCGCGTGTGGTCGCACAGCATCGTATGCACTTCACCAGACAGCACCACTCTGCGCAGACGAACACGAGATCCCGACGCGTCCTCGTCTGCCCCGTAGCGGCTCGCTCTCAACCTCAACAAATTTCAGGTCATGCGCCCCCATGCGCGTCCCGGCCACATCACCTGCCCTCTTCACTCACCGCTTTTACGAAACGAGAAACAAGTGTGCGGGACCAGGTCCACCTCTGTTCCGCTCCCCCCCCTTTCTTCTCCACTCTCTTGCACGCTTTTTTTTCTGCCAGTCATTTCTTCTTCCACTCTCTGAGACCTGCATCCGTCCAGGTCCTGGTTCGTGCGCACGACAGTCCCTTCCCCCCCCCCGGCTCCTCCGGCACTCGCGGCCGCCATGCCCACCACCGACGATGCTCCTGCAGTCTTCCCCCTGCCACGGATCCTGACCTACCCCGCCGACGCGTCCACAGCCGCGCCCGTCCTCGTCGCCCAGGGCGCCGAGGCCCGGCTGTACCGCACCACCTTTCTGACGCCCGATCGGCCCTGCGCCCTCAAGTACCGCCCACCGAAGCCGTACCGCCACCCGCTGCTCGATGCCCGCCTGACGCGCCAGCGCATCCTCGCCGAGGCGCGCATTCTCTACAAGTGCCGCCGCAACGGCGTGCCCGTGCCGGCCCTATACGGCATCGATCTCGAGGACGGCGGCAGCGCCGGCGGCTCCGTCCTTGCCGAGTGGATTGACGGCGCCCCGGTGCGCGTCCGCATCAACGACTGGCTGGCCGCGCGGCCCGACGCGCCGGCCGAGGCGCTTGCCAGCAGCGCCGCCCTGCTCGGCCTGTTGCGCCGCATCGGCACGGCCGTCGGCCTGTTGCACCGCGTCGGCGTCGTGCACGGCGACCTGACGACGAGCAACCTGATGGTCCGAAATGTTGCTGAGGGAAGGCGGACGGAGAGCGGGAGCGGCAGCGGCAGCGGCAGCGGCAGCGGCAACGACAGCACTCTCCTCGGAGACCTTGTCATTATCGACTTTGGCCTGGCCAGCCAGAGCACGACGGACGAGGACCGCGCCGTCGACCTGTATGTCCTGGAGCGGGCATTTGGCAGCACGCATCCGCGGGCCGAGGCGCTGTTCGACACGGTGCTAAAAGCGTATGGCGCGGCCTTCAAGCAGTCTGGACCGGTGCTGCGGAAACTGGACGACGTACGGATGCGAGGACGGAAACGGAGCATGCTGGGATAGGAGCGAGACGACAAAACAGGATTTTCTTTTCTATTGTATGGGGAAAAAAGAAGAAAGAAGAGAAAAAGGAAAAAGGAAAAAACAAACTCTATCAAGGGACGAACCAACCAACGCAAAACAATGGTCGCAAAACGCCAGACCTACAAAAAAAAAAAAAAACCCATTGCGACATCATGTGCTGTCGTGCAACAGGGCCCCGGCAAAGTAGCCCTTGTTCTCGATGACGCCGCGGTCACGCACCACAGCCGTGTACTTGACAACCCACTGCGGCGTGAGGTCGCCGCGGAGGGCGCCACCGGCGGGCACAGGCGCGGGCGCGTCCGCGTCCGCGGGGGTGCCGGTGTCGGTGCCGGCCGCCAGCACGCCGGCGCCCAGCAGACCGGGGCCGAGCAGCTCGCGCAGGGTGCCGGGCGGCAGGATGTTGGTGCAGTCGGTGTGGACGAGCAGGTCGATGCCGCGGGCCTTGGCCAGGTCGTGCAACGGCGGCGGCACGCTGCAGCAGTCGCGGATGTTGATCTGGTCGACGGCCGGCGGCACGGCCACGGCACCGCCGTCGAGGAAGCGCCGCAGCTTGTCGCTGCCAAACTCGGCCACGCCCAGCCGCCGCGCCTGGTGCTGCGCGTGCAGCCGCTCGGCCACGGCCGCCCACGTCGCCTGCTCGGTCGCGTCGTCGCCCAGCGCCGCGTTGCGCTTGTCGGCCTCCCACTCGCAGTCGCCCTCAAAGGCCATGCCCGGGAACGACAGCACCAGCAGGTCGATGCTGGCCACGCCCAGCGCCCGGAACACGAGCGCCAGCGCTTCGTCCGCGTACCGCGCCCGTGCCGCCGCGATCGCGTCGGGCGTTGTCGCCCCCTCGGCCTTCGCCTCCGCCCCCGGCAAGAAGAAGAGCTTCACCGTGGTTTCGTACTCGGATGCCTCTTCTTGCAGGGCGCCGCCGCCGCTGCCGCTTCCGCTGTCTTTGCTGCCCGTGTCCGCCGCGCCCGCATCGCCGGCCTCGTCCCCGGGCCAGAGGACCCGCGGGATGTACAGAGTATCGCCTTCGCGCTGCGCCCAGGCCGTCAGTGGTGGTCGCCGCCGCGAGCCATCTATGTCTCCGCTGGCTGCTGCTGCTGCTGCCACCGCCACGGCCTCCGGATCTGTTATGTCGCCATCGTCGTCCGCAAGGGCCTGCCGCGCAGCCAAGAAGTTGCTGCGCAGCGAATTCGTGAGCTCGAGGTTCGACCGATAGGCCCCCGGCTTGCGAACAATCGACGGGCCACCGGAGACAATATTCCTGGATCAGTCAGTACGCTGGACGCTCATCGAAAAACATGCTCCGGCGACCGGGGGCCGGCGGCCGGCGGTGGTAAAAAGTTTAAAAAAAGAGAATTGAAAAAAAAAAAAAAAATTGGAAAAAAAAACGAACCCGGTGGAGAGGATCAGCTTGGTCATGGTCCCGTCTGTCGCAGGACCGGGGCCTACATGCGATACAAGAAACCGCCGAAGAGGAAGAGAGAGATAGCTACAGAGCGAGGAGGCGAGTGACGAAAGAAAAGACGTAAAATCCATTTGGCCTTCTCCTCCTAAAAAAAGAAGGCCATTAGTGGTGGTTTTACGGCAAGCGGGCTAGAACCGAGGGGCAGACAAACACCCTTAAATGCCAAGATTCTTCCGGAGGTGAGGCTCTAGCGGATACAGGTGGTCCAATTAGTAATGCTTGCCCGCCCCCGGAAGCCGGTGCGCCTCCGACGCTCGGCATTGCTGCCATCCCATGCGGGCCTGTGCGGGATGCGCCGTTTGCTTACATTTTGGCGGCGGGTGGTGCAGGGGTCCGGAAAGTGGTATTTTTGGTATTTTTGGTATTTTTGAATATTTTTCTCCTTCTGCACTTTTGACGAATCCGAACTCGTTGGAGCTCAGCACGGAGCAATGCCCTGTATTAGAACGCTCTGGACAAGCCTTACAGCGGACTCGGTGCTATAACCCCGCTGTGGGCGCCGCGCCCCACCCCGCCAGGAACAGGCCAATCTCTACCAGACATGTTCCCTCTAACCAAATTTCTTCTCTGCTTCCCACCGCACCGACGTCCCTCCTCCCGCCTGCCCTCGCCGCATCGCATCGACGAGCACAGACGAACTGGCCTGTTGCCATTCTCTGGTTCCTTGTTCTTCAGGATGGCGATTAAGTAGGATGATGCCCATGGCCCCAGGGCTTCCTTGCGTGCCCTGTCTCCTGCTGACGCTCTCTTCTCCCCCCCCCCTGATAGCTATCTGATCCTCCTGTCTCGGCAGGGCAAAGTGGTAAGTGGTGCTCTTTTCCCGATATGCAGTTCGTTGCCTTTTTTGATCCAAGTTTAACCCTCGCCTCAGCGCCTCGCCAAATGGTTCACCACCTTGTCGCCGAAGGAAAAGGCCAAGATTGTCAAGGACGTGACCCAGCTGGTGCTCGCCCGCCGCACGCGGATGTGCAACTTTCTGGAATACAAGGGTATGTGCCGATTCTAGCCGTGGCTGGCGTTCTCATGCTCATCAGCCAGACACGAAAATCGTCTACCGCCGCTACGCCTCCCTCTTCTTCATCGCCGGCTGCGCGTCCGAGGACAACGAACTGATCACGCTCGAAATCATCCACCGCTACGTCGAGCAGATGGACAAGTACTACGGCAACGTGTGCGAGCTGGACATCATTTTCTCGTTTACCAAGGCCTATTATATCCTCGATGAACTGCTGCTTGCCGGCGAGCTGCAGGAGAGCAGCAAGAAGAACGTGCTGCGGTGCATCGGCCAGCAGGATTCGCTCGAAGACATGGAGGTGAGCAAAAGAAGGAAGAAGAACCTATGCTGTACAAGCCTCACATTCCCTTGTAGCCCCCCATTCATCCTCTTACCACACTCCTCCCCCCCGTTTTCTTTTCTGTCTCTGACTCGGCATCCGACTTCTCCAGGTCGAGGAGGAAGTTACCAAAATCATGTAGTCCCGCGAGGGCTTTTTTCTTCTCTTTCCGATACGGGAACGCATGGCATTTGACGTCGACTATCTGTCCGTCTTCTTAATGTTTCTTTCGACTGTTCCATCTGCAACGGTCCTCATACCCGTCTTCTTCGTTTCTTCTCTCTCCTACCGCCTCCCCAAGCTGTTCTGCCTCTTTCGAACTGTCACCTCTTTTTTGTTCGCCCATCCGTCTCCGTCAGCAAAGCTGCTGCTAACCCCTGGCGCTTTCAGGACGCTGTGCGGATACTAAAAGAGGCGGGGAATATTTGAAAACGGCCGTCTTGAACGGGCGCCACCAGAATGAAGACACGGGATGACGGCAAAAACGGAAGACGACGACTTGCTCGACAGGAGGGGCACGTGCGACAGAGAAACGAAACGAATGGACGAACGACGACCAAACACCACAGTGGACGGCAGCAGTAAGATACCAACGGATTCGCGATTCGCCTACTGGATCCTTACGAGTAAGATACGACAGCAGGGCGCCCTGTGCTCCTGGCCGGTCCACCGTTCTTTCAAAGTTGTTCCATGATTCAATGGCGTTGGGGGGGACCAGCGTGGCTTTGTTTGAACCGGTTTATGGCGTTGGGACAGTGCGATGAATTTGTGTATTTTAATGCCTTGCAAGCATGGGACGGGCACACCCTCCCACGGCACGAAACGATTGCTTTTTGCTTTGAGATTGACCTTGCCCGGATCTATGATCTCCGCTCCCTCCCATGGCGCGTTGACGACATGCTGTTCGTTATCAGCGGAGCCTGCGCCCATTCAAAAGCGCACTGTGTGCGGCCTGACCTGGCTGGCGCCTGTGATTGGTGGGCGCAGCTGGCTGCGCTGCGACGGGCTGCGACGGCTGAAGTACCCGTCGCGCCAGCAGTACCTGGCCCGGCATCGTTGGGACAAAGAACTGCGCGTACCTTTGGGAGTGGAGCTACATACCGCATCATGGCCAGAGTCCCGGCTCCGGTCAGCGCTTGCCCCTCACGCGCACGCTTCCAACGGCCACTATAGACAAGAGTCCGCGGTCCCGAAAACGCATTCGCGCCTGCCCGTTGTTGCTCTTGCGATCGTTCCATTTTCCTCCCCATTCGTTTTTCCTGCTGCATTGCCTCACCGCTACGCGCCGAACGCGCAACCTCGCAACCTCGCAACCTCGCAACCTCGCAACCTCGCAACGACACAATCTCCCGCCCTGCTACATACATACATTAGCTCGACTTCACCGACAATCGGCTTCGCCCCTGAAGCGGCACCCTCCGTCCATCCGATCGCGCAACTGTGGCATCTGCGATTTCGCGTGGACGGCCTTATTTTTATACAGTTTATCGTCGACACACTGAGGGGCTTCACTTGCTCGTGCCTTTGCTTGGTCCCTCACTCACTGCCTGGTCTCACCTTGACCCTGCCGGTTTCTGTTTCGCTGTCGGTCTTGTACGACATTGTGCCACGACGGAAAATCCATCAAGCATCACTGCTACATCCACCTCCTGGGGTTCGCTCGATTGTCCTCTGCGGTTTTTTTTTTCAATCTTCTTCTTTTGTCTGTCTCTTCGTTGAACGCGTCTCAAGCGCACACACAACCGTCACAATGAAGGTGTGTCTTGAGCGTGATGGGCGCGATGGCGGCGCTGTGTTGGCTCTCCGCGTCTGCTTCTGGCGTTACTGACTCCCATCTTCTCCCAGTTCATTCCTCTCCGGGACTTTGACATTGTCACGAGCGCCCTCAACTTCGACACGCCCGACTGCCATGTCACAGGCGGCTGCGACCTGTACACCACCAAGGCCGCCGGGTCCGACAAGAAGCTGTACAAGAACATTGACAAGTCGCTCGAGTCACAGCATGCAGCCCTCCTGAAGCTTGGCGCCAGCCTCAGCCCGCCCCAGCGCCAGGAGCTGGCCGCCAGCCACAACCTGTCGCGCTCCAGCCCGTTTGGCAACCTGGCCGAGATCTCCAGCCGGCGCACCTTTGCCTACCTGATCGCCACGCTCAACGCCTCGCACCCGGACTACGACTTCTCCCACGTGCTGCGACCTGCCGACTTCCGGCGCGAGCGCAACCTGCGCCAGGTCATCAGCCAGCTCGACAGCACGCTGAACAATGTGCGGCCCAGCTCGCTCGCGCTGGACGGCAGCGGGTCCTCGAGCGGCGTCGGTGGTGGCGGAGGATTTAGCAGCTGGTTTGGCAGTGGCGACTTTGGCGGCGGCGGCGGCGGCGTGGGCGTTGTTGGCGGCGGCGACTTTGGCGGCAACGGGTTTGGCAGCAGCGGCGTCGGCAACCGGGAGCTTGGGCCGCTCGGGTCGTCGACGTCTCCGTTCTGGGGCCCGCAGATGTGGGCTCTCATTAACAAAGAGATGCACCTGCAGGACTGCACCGTGTTCTCGTACCAGCCGGCCGACAACCCGTTCGACGAGGAGGACGGCGCCATCTGGGCCATGCACTACTTCTTCTTCAGCAAGGCGCGCAAACGCGTCGCCTACCTGTACGTCCGGGGCGTGCCCGTCTTGCCGCACAGCCCGCCGTCGCTGCTGCTGGCACGGCACCAACTGCATCATCTGCACCACCGGCGGCTGTCACACCACCCGTACGCTTCGGCGTCTTCGTCGGCGTTGCTGGCCTCGCGGCGCAGCAGCCGGGGCCGGCGGCGGATGTCCAGCAGCGGGATCGAGAAGAGTGACTGGGGGAGAGGCCGGGGCGGCAGCAGTCTTGGGCGAAGCCTGCCTACGGCGCTGCTGGCGTCGGCGGCGTCGAAGAAGAAGAGCAGCAGTGCTGGTGGTGGGGCGGTGGACGCCAGCGCGGACGCCGGCGCAGACGAAGAGGAATCGGGCGCGGGCAAGCGCGCGCAGTACTGGCTAGGCGACCAATACGCGGATCGTGTGCTGTCGCCGGCGGACGAGATGGAAGACGAGGAGGAGGACATGGACGAGGTGCTGATGTGGCGGCCGGACGACGACGGCGACAACGGCGACGACGGCGACGACTACTATTACTGCGGCAGCGGCAGTCGGCGAGGCGGCGGGTTCAGTGGCGGGTTTGTGGACGACGACGACGAACTAAGCATGATGGACAGTTCGGCGGAGGAGGACGAGGAGGACGCGGATGAGGACGCGATGGAGGACCTAGAGGACGATGGCCAGGGCGAGGGAGCCAAGGGGGCCAAGGGGGTGGCCGAGCCAGGGCGGCAGCGGCACGACAGCCAGGCGCGCAAAGGGCCGGTGCGGGCGATGAGCGAGGAGGTCGTGGCGCGGATGGACCTGTGAGGGAAGCCGTTGTTTTTACGATTGCATGATTTTCCTGTGTCTTTCGGCGGCGTTGGCGAGGATAGGAGGGATAGGAGACCGGTTGGAGACGTGGTTTTTGGCTTATTGGTGCTTTGTTTCCGTCTTGTACGCAGAGCAGGGCAGAGGACTTCAGATTATACTTTCTACTCAATGCGGGATACTGAGAAAAGTGCGAGAGCGAGGCGAAGCGTGACGGGAGAGCAGCGCGTCAGTTGTAGGTATTTCATAGGGCTGTGATGCTTCTGTCGACCCACTGTATTTTACGTGTCGATCCCCCCATTCTATAGTGCTTTTTAACGCCATTGCGGATTTGCCGACCGCCAACGAACGACTCACTCGACGTCTCTGCCCCCCCTCGACTTTTGCGATTGTTTTCTTTGCTTGAGCCTACCGGCGCAGCAGCCTTTTGTTTCCCCGGCCATACGAACGACCCAGGGCGAGAGCAGCATTCGACCTGGCCCCCGCGAGGGCAGTGCAGCCAGGTCGCCACCAGGCGAAGAGCGACGACGACGACGACGACGACGACGACAAAGACGACGACGATGAGCATGGCCCAGTTGGCGTTGGGGGCCGCTTCCGGGGCTGCGGCAGCCGGCGGCATTGTGCCTGCCCAGCTCGGTTTCCTGGCCATCTACAACCCGGGCCTGGGCACGACCGACGAGACGGTCGAGGACCAGATTGTGTACTACTGGGACGGCGGCAGCGGCGACAGCGGCGACAGCGGCGACAGCGGTGACGTCCGCAACGAGCGGCTGCGCCAGATCGGCCTCGCGCAGGGCATGGTTGCGTTCGGCCGCAGCTTTGCGGGCGACCAGGCGGTCGACACGATCGAGACGGACAAGACGCGCGTCGTGCTGCACGAGCTGGAGCCGGGCTGGTGGCTGCTGGCGTCGGTGGACCTGACGCGGCTGCCGCCGCCGCCGGCAACAGCAACAGCTTCGTACTCGTACTCGACGCGCGAGGTCAAGCCGGCGCCGCTGCTGCTGCAGGACCTGCTGCGCGCGCACGCCGTCTTTCTGCTGCACCACGCGGCGTCGTTGACGCAGCTGTACGGGCGGCTGTCGGCGGCGTCCTCTCTGCGCGCCCCCGCCCCCCTCCTGCAGAGCCTGCTCGCCCGCTACTGGGACGTCTTTCTGTCGTCGTGGTCCGTCCTGCTGCACGGCAACCCCGTGCGCGACGTGCTGCCCGGGGTGCGGCTGGCCGCGTGCGGCGAGCTCGGCATTGGCGTGGGCGAGGAGGACCGTGGCAGCGGCGAGCGCGCCGTGCTCGAAGGCCTAGTCGCGCAGACGCCCGGCCTCGTGGACCTCGTGCTCTGCCGGTATGGCGAGGAGGAGGAGGGGGAGGGGGAGGGGGAAGAGGACGAGGACGAGAACGAGGGCGAGGGCGGTGGAACTGAAGGCGAGGACGGAGATCACCACGGAGGTTCCTGGCTCGGCACCGGCCGCGGCTTGGGCGCTGAGGACGGCGCCGTGTTTCTGGGCGTCGGGGCCCTGGCACGGCCCGCGCTCCGGTCCCTGACCTACTGGCTCGAGGACGTCTACCGCTGGGGCGCCGATGCGTACGGGGCCGCCGAGAGCCCGTTGTTGTCGTCGTCGTCGGCGGCGGCGGCGGCGGCGACGGCCAGCAAGACGAAGCGCCGCCGGACGAAGTCGGCAGCACGACAAGCACGAGCGGCGTCCGTGGCCTCTCCGAACAAGCATCGGCGGCGACCGCAGCAACCGGCAGAGCGGCACCGCCCGCCACCGCCGCCGCTGCTGCCCCCGGCCCCCGTCACGCAGATTGCCGCCCGCAGGGCGAAGCAGCCGACGCCGCCGACGCCGGCCGCGGCGGCGAACGATGCACCGGCGGCGGCAGCAGCCGACAGCGGTCATCGCGGCAGCGTCGACGGCGGCGGTGGGATCGACAAGTACATGTCCTATATGAAGCTGGGCTATGGGACCTACTGGCATCTTGGCGGCGGGTCCGGCAGCGACACCGCGACCGGAGGACAGTCGCATGCCCGTCCAGGAGAACACGTGCGCTCCAGCTCGACTGCCTCTGCCGCCAGCCGGCCGCGCCGGCCACCACGCAGGGCCACCGGCGAGTTTTTGATCGGCTTGACGCCCCGTGGCAAAGATGCCACCACTGGGACAACAGCAGAGGCAGCAGCCGCCCCACGGACCGTCGTGGTCGAGCTGGCTCCGTCGCAAAGCAGCGGCGAGCCGTCCTCGCAGGCGGCGACGATCCAGAGTCGAACGGGGGGGGCGGGGTCGGAAGATGCAGACCCCGAGGCGGACGCAGGCGGTCAGGATGCCGACAGCCAAGCGCAGCAGCAGTCGGGCACCGAAACACTGCGCGTTGTCGTCTATGCGCAGCGGCCGTTTCTCTGCGCGTGCCTGTTCCGGCAGCTGGCGCCTGAGCAGGACACCGAAGAACAACAGCAGCAGCAGCAGCAGCAGCAGCAGCAGCAGCAGCAGCAGGACAAGCGCGTCGAACTCCTGCTCGGCAAGCAGCTCGGATTCCTGCACCGGTCGCTGCTCAGCTCGACGGCATACCGCCCGGACAAGCCCGGCGCCTCGGCGCTGGACGCCGTCGCGCCCGGCACGGCAGCAGCGGGCCGGATGTACGACCTCGTCTGGGACCCCAATGCGCTGACCATCCAGTCGACGATCCCCAACATTCCCGAGCCCGGCGCGGTGGCAGGAGCGGGGTCGTTTCGCGGTCGAAAAAAGACGGCTGCCGTGGCAAATCGCAGGCGGACCCCGCCGGCCTGGTCGCGTGCCGAGGCGCTCAGCGCCCACATGCAGATCCTGCACCTGTACGCGGCCACGCGGGCCAACGGCGCCGAGCTGGAGCGCATGTGCAAGACGAGCCGGGGGTGGTGGATTGTGTGGAACCGCGTCGTGGAGCGTGCCGGCCGCCCGGTCGGCCGGCGGAACCTACAGTACGGCGGCGGCGGCGGCGACGACAGCGACGACGGCAGCGACGGCGGCAGCGACGGCGGCAGCGACGGCGGCAGCGACGACACGGCACGGGCGCCGTCGGAGGCCAGCCCGGCGGCCGTCCTGGACTACACCGTCAGCAAGGAGATCTTCCTGCTGCGGCGGGCGAGCGACCGGGGCGACCGCTTTGACCGCTTGGACCGCTTGGACGCGGCCACCGTCGTCGCCGACCAGGCCACGCTGAGTGCGACGGTGGCGGTGGCGGCGGCGACAGAAGCAGCAGAAGCGACGGCAGCAGCACAACAACAACAGCAACAACCACCTCGGACCGTCTCGTCGCCGGCGTCGGTCGCCGCCGCCGCCGCCGCTGCGACCGTGCGTGTGTTCAGCCCGTCGACGTACCTGGGACTCGCCGGGCGGGTGGGAGGTGTCCTCACCGGCGACGGCAGCGGTGGTGGTGGCGATGGCGACCAAAAAGACGACACCACGGCACGCACGACGTCGGCAGCAGCGTCGGCATCGCCGCCCGAATCCACGCCGGCGGACAGAAGCCAGAAAATGTTCACGTTCGACGGCCTGCTGAGCCGGAAATGACAAAAGGGTGGAAGCAGACACCCACACACCCTGTGCTGTTGGCCTGAGGATCCCCCTCGCGTGGCAGCGTCCCTTTTGGGATTTTGTTTGTCGTGTGCACCACCCGCCGGGGGGGGGGGGGGGGGGGAAGAGGCCCTCCGGCCGCCGGTATTTTTGGTTGCTTGGGGCTGTGTTCCCCCCTCATTTTCGTGCTCTTCTTTTCTTATCCTTTTTTTCAATTCATTATATATCCTTTTATGGTGACTGACGCCACCCTGGCCTTGCTTGAACAGGAGGGTTTTTTATTTTTATTTTTATTTTATTTTTATTTTATTTTATTTTTTCTTTCTTTTCTTTCTATTCTGCCCATTCTGCCCATTCTGTCTATTCTCCGCCATCCACTCACAAGAGAAGCCACGTGCGCCAAACTACCAAAGAGTGCTTGTCTGGTGGCTGTTCGGAAGTCTTTGATTGCCAGAAAACCACAGACAACTGCAACTGCATCGACAATGGCAACGACAAGAGGTACTCCTCCAGCGACGACGAGGCCGAGTTCAAGACTGAGATGGGAACCCTACGCGGACATGCAGCACTCTTGACAGCTGCAGGACACACGCAAAGCCAACACCGGGAAAAAACACCCAGAGACCAGTGCGAATCACAGTTTTTCTTTCCGGGTCTGTTGCCGCTGCACGACGACGGCAAAGACAGCGCATACGAGTAGTACTCGTGGTCGCCGGCAGACGAAGAGGCCGCGGTCGCGGTGGGGAACCCCGGACAACCGCGTTTCAAGTAGACAAACGCCTGTACCACCACCGTGGCAGAACGAACACAAAGGAGCAAACACTTGGGACATGCAGAAAAAATCGTCGTCAGATTGTTGTGCCTGATGGCGAGAGATTGTTTGAAAAGGTCAGGATCAACCACGTGGGCCGCCCGAAAGAAAAGAAAGCGCAAAGCAAGGAGCGAGCGACAGTGTAAAAAACAAAACAAATAGCCTTGAAACCATGGATGAGCCTAGGCTTGTGCCCGTCAATCCCGTTTGCCTCCCAGATGCGCCCAGTGTTTTTTTTTCCCCTCCTCTAGAGGGACAAGACAGGAATGCCGCCAGCAGCGTCGCACGCAACGCGCATTCATCCTGCCTTGGATGCTGCACCTTCTACCAGTAGGGTGTCGTATTCGTAAAAAGCAAATGCGAAAAATAAAAAGCAAACAAAAAAGAGGAGAAACGAATGGAAGGGGAACGAGAAAGAAAATCCAGTCTACTCGTTGAAATACCAGGTGACCTGACCGCGGCCAACGCCGAGGTCGCCAAAGATGGCCAGGAACACCTTCTCGCTGACGTCGATCGAGCCAGACGCACAGCCCATGCACTTGTCGGAAATGGTGGCCGTGGTCGTCTTGCCGTTGCCCTGGATCGTGATGGTCTTGCCGCACATGGGGTTGCCGTTGGAGGCCGAGCCCATCTGCTCCACATTCATGGCAACAATGTCGGACGTCATGTCCAGGCCAGTCTGGTCCTCGCCGCAGGCGCCCATGCCGACCGTGTAGAAGGTCAGGTCGCCGCTAAACGTCGAGCCGCCGGAAGTGGTCGAGACTGCCGTGGCAGTCGACGCCGCAGCCTCTGTCGGCGTGGTGGGAGCCACGTACGCAGGCGGGGAGCTTGTGGTAGTCGGCACGTAAACGGGCGTAGGGCTGCTGGTGGGCGGCACGTAGACGGGCGTAGGGCTGCTGGTGGGCGGCACATAGACGGGCGTAGGACTGCTGGTGGGCGGCACATAGACAGGCGTAGGGCTGCTGGTGGGCGGCACATAGACAGGCGTAGGGCTGCTGGTGGGCGGCACATAGACAGGCGTAGGGCTGCTGGTGGGCGGCACGGACACCGGCGTAGGGCTGCTGGTGGGCGGCACGTAGACGGGCGTAGGACTGCTGGTGGGCGGCACGTAGACGGGCGTAGGGCTGCTAGTGGGCGGCACGTAGACCGGCGGGCTGCTCGTGGTAGGAGGCACGGATGACAGGCTGCTGTTGGTGGGCGAGGATGTGGGCGAGGCAACCGTGCGCAGAGTCGTCGGCGAGCCCTCGAAGAACTCACCGCCACTGGCAGCAGGCGTAGCCGTGGTGGCGCCAACAGTGACCCAGGAAGTGGCCGTCTCGTCGACGACCTCCGTGACATAGACCGTCTCCCACTCGGTGGTGTACTCGGTCTTGAGGTTGCGCTTGGCGAGGTGAGCGTTGGCGTGGCCGTGGCCGTGGCCGTGGGGCTGTGCCAGAGCCAGCGAGGCGAAGCCAAGAGACACGAAAACAGCAGACTTCATTGTGAAGGAACGTGAGGGTATAGTGAGACAAGAGAAAGATAAAAAGGTAAGGTGGTCAAAAGGACAGAATAGATCGTGGAAGATCTGGTTTGGGTGTGGACGACAAATGGTAAGACGGTGCCCGGTGGACGTGACAAGAAAAAGGAATGTGTGGATTGGGTGTAGAGCCTGCTCTGAAGGAATGAAGAACAGCGGAAGACGATGGATGAAACAGAAAGAGAGAGAGGGAGAGAGGAGAGAGAGCGAGGAAAAATATAGGAAGAAGAAAACGAGGAACGGGGAGGGAAAAGCTGAAAAAAAAACTGGATGCGCGAGAAAAAAAACCCCCGAAAAAGGTGCTAGGCTGTCCGAAAAGGAAGGGGCACAAAAAAAAAGCACCCAGTCCAGGGGAGGAAGGGACCAATGCACAAAGCCGGTGGGGTGGTGTGGGGTCTGTGAGCTGGCTGGTCAGGGGAAGTGGCCAGTCGGAAGTGGGCGCAGCAGGTCCAGCCCGTGGCGGTTCTACGAGGTGCGTCGCACCAGCCAGAACTCGTGGTGGAAGTACTCGAGACTCGGATTTGTAGAAATGCACGCACGCATTGTTACGTAACCCGCCTCTGGACGCGGGTCCAGGCCGTCTTTGGGCACCCTCCCTTTAGGCAGACACGACATGGACGCGGTGGCTAGACCTGCTGGGCGGACCCCACCGCGGCCTGCTTCGTTGGAGCGGTGTCCCGCCGCGTAATGGTCAGCAGGAACAGCCCCTGCCGGCTGAAGATAGGGCGGTCGGCGTCTGACAGTTCGGCGACGCAGAACAGCTTTTGCGCGCGCTTGAGGAAATGCATGTCGGCCCGGCGGCGCTTCTTGAAGCAAAAGTACACGACGGCCGTAGGTTCGAGGGCAAACAGGTCCTGCAGCGTGGCCTGCAGCAGGGGAAAGGCCGGCTCAAAGTACACGCAGTCAGCGGCGAGGACGACATTGGGCCGCAGCGCGCGAACGGCCTCGGGCAGAGGCTCGCCCCTGGACGTCAGCGAGGACAAGAGAGAGACACAGGGCAGGAGGATGGGGGGGGAGGCGAGGGAGAGCGGAAGAGGGACCCAACGGTGGACATACCAGTTCAGAATCAGGGCCTTCGCCTCCCCCTCTAGCCCGTTGAGAGCAATGTTGTGCTCCATCAGCGCAAACATGGGCACCTGGTCGGTGATGTAGATGGGTGCGGCGGGTGCTGCCGCCAACCCAGAGGACGCCGCGGCCGCCTGGCGTGCCAGTGCCACCGCCAGTCCGACCAGCCCGCCGCCCGCCCCCAGCTCAAGGATGCGGGCCTGGGAACTGGCCGCGGCATCGCTCCCGTCGACACCACCGTCGTTGGTACCGCCCGCTGCCGCTGCCGCCGCCGCCGCCGCTGCCGCCGCGTTCCAGCGCCGCACCATGTGCCGTGCGAGCACCATGCCCGCCGGCCACGTCTGCCCGCCGCAGCCCTCACTCAGGTCCTCGCGCAGCCGCAAGGCGCGGGCGGGTGGGCACAGCAGGCCGTCCAGGTCGAGCACGATCTCGCCGGCGGCCTTGTACTCGGGCAGCGGGGCCAGCACGCCCTCCGCCGGCGTGTCTGCGTCGCCGTCGTGCACGGCGCCGATGCTCAGCGGGTTCAGCTCCGGAGACGAGTCGGGGCTCGCCATGGTGCCCATCTTTGTCAGCCTGGGCGTGGCCCGTGGCCGTGGCCGTGTTCTACTCGCCGTCTCCCTGGGCTCTTTTGCCCTCGGCGTTGCGCCCCCCCCCTTGTCTCCGCCGCGAAAAATTGCGATGCACAGCCGGAATGGAGGAGTTTCGGCGCTGCCCTCGTATGGTTTATCTGTGTGCACTGCTCTGCTCTTGGCCCTAACCTTGAAGTGTTTTTTTTTTGGGGTAATGCCCTCTCTCTCGCGGATGTGGTTATTTTTTTAATTTTTTTCAATTTTTTTTTTTTTTCACTGCCTTTTCTCTTTCTTTGTGATAGCCCCGCTGTTTTTATATGCCACCGTTTTCCGCCATTGGTCTTTCCCCTTTCGGCTATATACCATCTTCCTGCCGCCCCTCCTTCCTATGGAATCGTGTTTCTTCGGATATATGCCGAAAGCAAGAGAAATGATAAAAAATAAAAATAAAAAAGATACTCAAAGAGAAAATCGAGGACGCTGAGGGCAACCCTACACCAGCGCCGCAGCAAAACCAGTTCTTCAACTCGACCGTGACCTTTGTGCTCCCTTACAATCCCGCCCCGCCCTGGCCCCCCTCCATCCTCCCTGCCGTCGCCGCGTCTGGCCGTGAGGAATGAAGAATGAAAGAATAAATGGACAGCCTGCCTAGAACGCCCATGGAGAGAAGCAGAAAGGGGAAGGAGCCTGGGTGCGAAAGTTCGACCGGAATGGAATCGATCCCTGAGCTACCCCCTCGACTAGCCCCTGAGCTCCCCAAGAATGCTGCAGGCACTTCTGATGAACCAAGCTACGCCTCCGGCGAGCGCGTCTTCCGAAGCTCTAGTTGGTTGTGCTGGCGCGGCCGTGGTCAGTTGGACGTCGAGATGTCCAGTCAGCGATCCGATCTTTGACGGTGAACCCCATCAAAGGGTCGGGTCTGTCGAGCAACAAAGCCGGGTGCGAAGCTGAAGTGCAGCAGACGCGAACCAGCCTCGACTCGGCGTCCTCGGCCTCGGCCTGCCGTGCCGCGTGTGTGCTCTCTCCGACACGGCCTCGTCCGGTTTCGCAGCCACCAAGGGAGACTCGTCCAGCGCCCGGCCACTGCTCGCTCCCCGGAAAAGAAGTCTTTGCGGTGCAAAGTCCCCATCCCTCCCTGGCACATTCGCACACATGCCTACCACCCACCTCCCCTCCCTTTCTTGCACCTACGCTGCTTGCTGGTCAATGCACCGTCCATTCCAAGGCCGCATCTCCCTTTCGCATTGATCCCTTCAACGCTACCGCTTCGCAGAGCTTCAGTGTCAAAATGGCCGGGGACCGTGATCTAGGGGGATTGTCTGTGGACAGCCTCATCTCCCAGACCACGATCTTCTCTTCTCTTTTTTTTTTCACCTTCTTTCCCTGTCGCTCATTTCCCACACTCGTTTCTATCCTCTTTCTCATCCTCTTTTTTCTTCTCATTCCCTGCTCTCTCTCTCTCTCTCTCTCTCTTCCTCTCCTTCTTGTTCTCTATCTCGTCCTTTCTTTCCCTACCACACACTCTCTCCTCTTGCATTCTCTACTCTCGTTCTCCTTTCTCTCCTCCCGTCAGAAATGCGCGTGTAAGCGTCACAGCATCGTGCTTTTTTTTTTTTTTTTGTTCTGTTCTTGAGTTTCTGTGCGGGCTTCTCTCTCTGCCTCCCCCGCCACCGCGAGACAGCATCATGAAGCTGTCTGCGGCGGCTGCGGCCTCCGTCGCGGCATGGGCAAGTTTTCTGCCACTTGTTCGCGGCGCGCCAACCGTCAGCTTTCCTGTCAATGCTCAGCTTCCTCCCGTGGCGCGCATTTCCCAGCCCTTTTCCTTCATCTTTGCCGAGAACACCTTTACCTCTTCTTCGTCCATGACATACTCCTTGGACAACCCCCCAGATTGGCTTTCCATTGATTCAAGCCAGCGCTGGCTGCATGGCACCCCAAAAGAGGCAGACGTTTCGGCCGGCGACATTGTCGGCGTTCCTGTTGTCCTCGTGGCCACAGACGGAGACAGTTCAACGTCTCTCAATGTCACGCTGGTCGTCGCGCGAACCACGGCCCCAACAGTGAACATCCCAATCGGAAAGCAGCTGGCCGCCTCTGGCTACCCCTACTCGGAACCTTCCTCGCTTCTGTCCTACCCAGCTTCCGCCTTCAATCTTTCCATTTCCCAGAACACCTTCTCCAGTTCTGATCTGAACTACTACGCCGTCTCCGGCGACAACTCACCACTGCCGTCTTGGGTTTCCTTCGATGCCGGGAGCCTTGCGTTCACGGGGACCACCCCGCCTGCCGACTCGCTCATTGAGCCGCCGCAGACGTTCAACTTTCAACTGGTCGCCTCGGACGTCACCGGCTTCTCTGCTGCATCTGTCGCTTTTTCCATTGTTGTCGGCAGCCACACCATCACTGTCGAAGACCCGTCTGTGATCCTCAACGCAACCGTTGGCACCGCTCTGAACTACACCAGCCTGCAGAGCGGTGTCAAGATCGACGGCAGTGTCGCCGGCCCTGCCAACCTCACTGCCACGGTGCTTTCTGGCCAGCCGCTGCCCGACTGGCTGTCTTTCGACAATGCCACCTGGTTGCTGAGTGGCACTCCGCCCTCCTCCGCCCAGAACACAGCGTTTTCCATTAGCTTTTCGGATGCGCTCGCCGACACTGTCAATGTCACCTTCCAAGTCGACCTTGACGAGAACGGCACCGTGTTCCGTGGCATGCTTCCTGCCTTGCAGACCGAACGCGGTGGGCAATTCTCTCTGAACCTTACACAATACCTCGAGCAGACAAGTGGCATCAACGTGACTGTGCAGACGGTGCCTGATACCGACTGGGTTCGCTACGACAACGAGAGCCTCACCATCTCGGGGACGGTGCCCATCAACGAAACGGCATCGTCTATTTCGGTCTCGGTGCGCGCAATGCACGAACTCACGTCCGCGACTGAGAGCGAGACGTTTATGCTGCAGATCGTGTCTGGGGCTAACTCGACCGGAGACGGCACCGTCACGCCTACGTCAGCCACGAGCGCGAGTACGAGCATGACCGCTGCCGTAGCCGGGCACAAGTCAACGTCTACTCGGACCATCTTGTTGGCGGTGCTGATCCCGACGCTGCTCCTGGCCCTCATTGTCGCTATTTTGGCTTGCTGCATGTGCTACCGGCGTATCCGCCAAAAGCAGCGGCAACAGGTGCTGAACCTGAAGGCAAACGGCATCTCACTTCCGGTGCCACTGAGCTTCGCGTACAACGGCCAGGACAATGCGGTCTCGTCCATGCGTGCACTCGACGAGGTGTACAAAATCGGCAGTCGGAAAGACGTCTTGACAAGGATACCCCGGATCGAGGTCGTGGAACCCAGCCCCAAGATGGACGAGGAGTACGACCAGGTGCTGGCGGGGACCGCCTTGACGGCGGACAGAGAAGTTCCGGCTACGTCGAGGACGAGCGAAAGTCTTTGTGTGGCTGAAATGAACAGTCCATCGGCCGGCAGCCCCCTGGGCACCATTCCCAACTTCCCAACGCCACCACTCAATGCGGCCTCGAAGCCGCTATCACCGACGGCGTCCGTGGGATCTGCTGCTGGCAGCACCCACGAGCAAGAAAAATCTGCCGCAGCCGCGGCCGTAGCCGCAGCCGGTGGCCGTTCCCAGTGGCCCTTTACAGCGTGCACAGATACGTCCGTCCATTCTGGGCATTCGCAACACAACAGCGGCCCAGACAGATCTGTGGACAACGAGTCCATCGGCGACGCTCTTGGCATCTACAGCATCAACAGCGGTGATAGAACCAACGGACTGAGCAGTCTGGGTGTGGATCACTCGATTCCTAGCCAAAGAGCCATTGTCGAAGAGTATGGCGGGTCAACAGGATCGCATACCAGCGCATCTCTAGCCGTACCCGTGGTTGCAGCTGCTGCCACTGCCACTGCCACTGCCGCTACCACTGCCGCTGCTGCCTCTGTCGCCACCACATCTGCGTCCTCGGGATCTCTGCAGATGGCCGGTGCTGCAGGAAGTGCTAGTGGAAACGACGAAAATGGCGCAACTCACGCAACCCAGTCTCGCGCCAGCGGGTCTGACCTGGCTGGTTCGCGAGCGTCCATCGTGGCGGAGGCGGACAGCTCGTGGGCAACGCTGTACAGCAATGGCAACGACAACATCGACGGACCCCAGGACGGCTACGCGCATAGTACGGCGGACGTCGAAAAGGCCATGACTGTACCTACCGCTGGACCTGGATCTGCGGCCCCCGATGGCAGCGGGCAGGCAGCACAGTCTGGCTTTCTGTCGGGGTTTGCCGCACGAATTGCGCGCCGTTTCCGTCCTTTCAAGAAGCAGCCACAGGCGGTGGATGATCGTCGTGCCGAGGCCGCCAGCGCCGCTGAAGCGGCTGAGGCTGGTGATGGGACAAGAGGCTTCCCGTCATCGGATGTGGCGTCTTTTGACACGGATCTTGGCAGTGTGCGGATCGACAGCGTCACAACTGCTCAGCCATACCGGCCGAAGCCCGTGTTCATTGGTCGTGTCAACCGGATCTCTGAGGAGCCATCACAGCTCAGCGCTCGGTCCAGCAAAGACCCCGACAACAGTGCTGGAGATAGCCACCCGGTCACGCAGCTCGCCGACACCAGGACACCCAAGGTACTGCGCCTGCAAGCATACCACGATGGTGATGCTGGTACAGAGGACGATTTGGGCTCCGACGCAAACAGCAGCGTCGACGAGGAGGAGGACCGTGAAGGCGAACATGCCATCCACGTGGACCCGCCGCAACCGGTGTTGTTCATCGCGCCCTCGCGCGCCGAGCGCGATGCAATGTCCCTGCACAGCAGCCTGTCCTATGAGATTGCTAGCTCCCTCGACAGCCGCCGCCGCAGCCGGCAAAAGCTGCACCAGCAGCTCCAGCACCACCAAATCCAGCACCAGCAGCTACAGCATCAGCAGCATCAGCAGTGGCAGGAAGGACGGCCAGAAAGCGCAATCAGCCGGCTCAGCGGCATTTCGACAGCCATCGAGGAAGTGCGGAGTCTGCTGCTGCTTCCAGAAACATCGTCGCCAGCAGCATCGGTGTCGTCCCTGGACAGCAGGCATCAACAACTGCAGCAACTGCACAGCAAGGGCCCTATGGCAGCGGCGGTCGCACACGCCAATAGCCAGCCGTCGACTTCCTCCTCGCGGTCGTGGGAAACCATGGAGACGCAATCATCGAATGAGCCCAACTGGAGAAGTCTATGCAACTTTGTGCTTCCTCCTACAGAACTGAACGCTCCCCCGCGGCCGCCCCTTGGCCGTCCGCCGTGGAATCCGCTGCAGACCCAAGCCCAGGCAGCGGCAGCGGCGGCGGCGGCGGCGGCGGCAGCAGCACAATCATCGCAGCCATCGCAGCCGCCACAGCCGCCACAGCCACCACTGCCGGCACAGTCGGCCCAGTCGCCCTACTCGGCTCAGTCGACGCAGTCGGACCATTCGTCTGCGCACAGTCGCGGGTTCGAGCATCCGGCACACGCCACGTTCAAGTTCCCCATGCGGTCCCCGCCCTTGCAGACCGACGAGACGGTCGCCGGCGCCGCTGACAAGAGCGACGACGAATACGAAGATGTCTACGACGAGGAGGACGACGATGACTACGACGACGAGGAGGGCGAGGAGCTGATTCTGAACGAGCGGTACCGCCCTGCGTCGTCCTTCTACGCCGATGCGTTTGACGACCGCCACGGCGCGTACGACGGGACGCTGCTGTCCCACAGCACCGGCGGGAACAGCACGGCCAACACCAATCCTGTCTACGACGAGTATGCCGACGAGTTCCCGGCGCCGTTTATTGTGGACAGCAGCGACAGCGGGAGCAGCGTGCACCGGTACGGCGGGCCGGACGACGACAGCGGCCGCGACCACGGCGAGGGCAGCGGCAGCCGTGGCGGCGGCGGTGGTGGCGGTGGCGGCGGTGGCGGCGGTGGCGGCGTTGGCATGGGCAGCCGGCACAGCAGCATTGGCCTGGCGGTGTCCAAGTACTCGCAGCCGCAGTTGCTTGGGACGCAGGCGTCGCTGGTGTCTTCGGTGAGCAGCGGAGGGATCAAGGTGTTTATCTAGAAGAGCACCCGGGAGTGCGCGGCTCTGCAAGGAAGGCGTTTTGTTAAGGAGAATTGGCTGGTGAACAAGACAGGCAAGCCAGGCGCGAGGAAAAGGCAATGTATTGTGGAGGGAGGGCAAGTCTTTTTTTCTTTTTTCTTTTTTCTTTTTTCTTGTCTTTTTTTTGTTTTTTTTTCTTGGGTTTCTGTGTTTTGGCTTGCGTTTTATCCCCCTACTGTTTTGTCATTTATGTTCTTTATTGCCACGAGATTCTGATGCCAGTCCTGCATATCACGTCCCAATGGCATGACAATGTTTATCTTACGGCGACGCTGTGTCGAGGAGGCTGTGCCGGACTCTCCCAACCGTGATATGCCATCCGTGCTGGTACACGTTCGAGGGCTCACCCCACAGTGCCTTGTTTTCCTCCTTGACATCTCGTAGCAATGTATGGTTGAACGCTCGAATTCATTCATGATGGCTTTTTTCAACTTTCGTATTATGTGGCGGCTTTGCTTCTTCGACTGTTGTATCACTCATACGAGCGAAAAACGAGGTAAGAAAGTAGAAATACCGGGGAGAAACCCCCCGAAGGCGGCTGCCGTTTGACCCCGAAACCCCTTCCAGCTCGTGTCTCCTTCGGCCGATGCTTTCTTTTCTTTTCTTTTTGTCTTTCTTACTGCCGTCGTCCTCTTCTCCCTCTTTTCTTCTCTTTGTCAATTTCCGGACGATGACCCTCACTTTCTGCAGGAAGTGAGTGAGACATGCAAAGGGCGGTAAGAACAGCCACGACCAGGCGGTAAGCAGCACGCTGCCACTGGTCTGGGTCCCTGGGTCTACAGCTTCTGGGGTTCTGCTCGGCGTCTCTGGCCTCTGCTTCCTGGGGCTCGGTTGCGGCTGGGTCGAAGTATCTTAGATTCCACTGCCTCGAAAAGGAAGTACACCCGTTGCCAAGCCCGACCCAGGGTGAGACCTGCACACAAGCAACAGCGTGGTACTTTATTTTGGGACGAGTCCGTGCTGACAGCGAAGAGAAAAGCAATCATACTCGCAAAAGCAATATAAGGCGGGGGAGGGGGGGGGGGGTTTCGCTTCTGGCTTAAACCAAAGCGCCAAGGCGACCACCCTGTTCATCGCGGTAGGCCTGCATGCTGCAGGCTGCAGGCTGCAGGCCATTTATGTTCAGTCCTTTCTCGACTAAGGCGAGCTAAGATGAAGGGAAAAAGAGAAAAACGGACACTGAAAGAGGGGGGGAAATGACAAGATGGGAAAAGTGACAAGTGACAACAATCCCGACCCGAGGCGAAGGCTTTGTTGTGTACGATTCGGAGTATTCTTCGTAGGGCCGATACGTGTTGCACGACAGTTGCTTGGGACGGGAGGACAGCCACTTGGCCGAGACGGAAGTAAGCACAGACATCTGACAAACGAAAACATGGCCCAACCCGAAGGTAAGTAAGCAAGGTAAGCAAGGTAAGCAAAGCAACGCGGTAAAATGCACCACTCCGGTCTGGGCAGCCCTGCTGCCAGGCCTGCGTCCAGCCCTGTTTGGGAGCACACAGATCGCCGTAGTTGGCGTGATTCGACGCTGTGCTGGTGCGACGACGAGGCACACGGCACGCGGCTGGCAGAAGCGAAGGAAGAACCGGCGAGCTACGGCCGCGCGACCTCGTCCTGCTGCCGGTTCGTTGTGGAGTGGCAGGCAGCAGGGGCTAACCGCCGGCGGTGCGGCAGAGCCCAGGGCTGACGCTCAGCTGACGCTCGGCGGAGGAGAGGAGTGAATCGAGCAGGACGAGGCGAGCCAGATGCAGGTGCGGGCAGACGCATCCGGGGTGTCGATGTCTGGCCAGTTGCGCGTGCACACGTGCCGGCGAGTTGCAACCTCCCAGATAAAAATAGATGTGAATAATAATAGAACCCCTCAAAAAACAATTGCTCAGAAAAGAACCATTTTTCAGAGAAGAAAAAAAAAGAAAAAAGAAAAAAGAAAAAAAAAGAGAAAAAAAAAGAGAAAAAAAAAGAGAAAAAAAAAGAGAAAAAAAAAAGAGAAAAAAAAAAAAAATCCCCCGACAACACGAAGAACGCGACCAGCCAGACCTGGTTCCACCATTTCGTCGTTGCGTGTTTTTGAATGTTTCCCTCTCTCGCGGTCCCGGGCGGCGGCCTCTGAGCGCGACTCGGTAGTGTCTGTCCAAAAGACGCCTAGGCGATTTTCCGGGCATGCGCGCCGTAGCGCATTCTTCCCAACGCGCGTCATTGGCCCTGGGGGCCCCTCTTGAAGCTTTGTTGTCTCTTGGCTCTCCCCCCCCTACCTACCCTGGGGCCCCGTTGTCCACTACGGACAGCCGAGAGCAGGGTCGCATTGCGGAGCCTTCCGTCTGGAAACGGCATGGAGTCTTCTCTCCAGCCCATTGCTACGGAGCACCCGGACTATTGGCAAAAAAAAAAAAAAAAAAAAAAAAAAAACCCTAGAGCCGGGCATCGGGCATTGGCCCCGGAGGGGGGAGCGTTGCCATCCTCCAGCAGTAAGTAAGTACTTACGACTCTATCTTGCTCTCTTACAGAAAGCGGCAGTTGCGTTCTGGGCCCCCCGGTAGCGACGTCTTTGCGTCTTGAAGACTTTGTGCAGCCGGAATACGTATCTTACAAGTAAGATACCCGTATCTTACGGATATTACCTACGCGCGCTGCCCAAACCCCAAGAGGGAAATCTTCCGGGCCCGGATGCAACGCTGG
>PCDN01000003.1:335227-390302 GCA_002778105.1 Ceratocystiopsis brevicomis
CCCCCCCCCCCCCCCAGTACCTCCATGCACTGGCACGGCATGCGGCAGCTCTACTCCAACCTGATGGACGGTGTCAACGGGGTGACAGAGTGCCCAATCCCGCCCGGCAGCTCCAAGACGTACCGGTTCCGGGCGACGCAGTACGGCACGACGTGGTACCACTCGCACTTCACGGCACAGTACGGCAACGGCGTGGTGGGCACGATGATCATCAACGGCCCGGCGTCGCAGAACTACGACATCGACCTGGGCACGTTCCCGGTTGGCGACTACTACTACGACACGGCCGACAACCTGGTCGAGTACACCAAGAATGCCGGGCCGCCGCCGAGCGACAACGTGCTGTTCAACGGCACCAACATCCACCCGACGACGGGCGCGGGCGCGTACGCCGAGGTCACGCTGACGGCCAACGCCACGCACCGGCTGCGCATCGTCAACCCGTCGGTCGAGAACCACTTTGTGCTGTCGCTGGCGGGCCACACGTTCACGGTGATTGCCAACGACCTGGTGCCCGTGCACCCGGTCAACGTGAGTTCGCTCTTCGTCGGCGTCGGCCAGCGCTACGACATCCTGATCACGGCCGACCAGCCGGTCGACAACTACTGGTTCAACGCGACCTTTGTCGGCGGCGGCGCCTGCGGCACGTCGGCCAACCCGTACCCGGCCGCCGTCTTCCGCTACCGCGGCGCCGACACGCGCGCGCTGCCGACGGACCCGGGCACCGTCGTGGGCGCGCCCGACAGATGCCTGGACCCGGCCGGCATGGCGCCCGTGGTGCCGCGCACGGTGCCCGTCAGCGCCTTTGCCAACGACGGCCGGCACCAGCTCAACGTGACGCTCGACCTGAGCGAGGCCGGCCAGCTCTTCACCTGGAAGGTCAACGGCTCCAAGCTGACCATCGACTGGGACAAGCCCGTCGACCAGTACGTCATGGAGCACAACCGCTCGTACCCGGCGCAGGCCAACGTCATCACCGTGCGCGAGCGCGACCAGTGGGTCTTCTGGCTCATCGAGAACGAGCCGGGCTTCAGCCTGCCGCACCCCATCCACCTGCACGGCCACGACTTTGTCGTCGTCGGCCGCGGCGAGTCCCCCTTTGCCGCCACCGTCGCCGACCTCGCCGGCCTCGCGACCACGGGCAACACCCGCCGCGACGTCGCCATGCTGCCCGCCAACGGCTGGCTGCTCATCGCCTACAAGACCGACAACCCGGGCACCTGGCTGATGCACTGCCACATCGCCTGGCACGTCAGCGGCGGCCTCGGCGTCAACTTCCTCGAGCGCCCCGACGACATCAGCTTTGCCTGGTCTGACGCCGCCGCCTTCCACCGCCAGTGCAGGGCCTGGGACGCCTACAACCAGCCGGACCACCAGACCGACTCGGGCCTGCGCATCCGTGGCAGCTCCATGCTGCGGGGGATTGGCATGTAGGGGGTAAGGGGGGCAGACGAGGAAACGAACCACACACTGCTGTCTGCTCTAGAGTTTTCTGGTGTCCGTTTCTTTTGTTTTTGTTTCGATTTGTAATGACACGACGACCACCTATGAATAATGTATCTTTCAAGCCATCTGCTCCGTCTCTGGGTTCGTTGTAGCGGTTCTCTCTCTCTTGAAGGATGTCTTCTCTTCATAATGTCTCGAAGAAACTGCTCGTATCGTATCCTACATGCAACCGCGCTCACCGCGTCGCCCATTTCCGCTCCACCGCCTTCGCATACCCGCCCGTCCCCGTCACCGGCAGCCCCCGCCGCTCCAGCTCCTGCACAATCACCTTCCACGAGCCCGCCATCTTGTGCTTGTCGATCGGCGTCACCCGCCGCCCGTACACCGCCACGTTCGGCAGGCTCGTCAGCCCGGCCTCGCCCGCCGCCGCCAGCTCGTCCGCCAGCCTCGCCGGCTTGGGCGGCCGCACCAGCACCGCCAGCAGCGCGCCTGCCGTCGCCGCGCCCGCCGTGTGCGCGTCTGCCAGCATGTGGCCCGTCAGCTGCAGGATGCGCTTCGTCACGGCAAACTTGAGCGCCGGGTCCGCGTCCAGCGAGATGGCCTTCCAGTTGGTGGTGGTGGTGGTGGTGCTGGTGGTGGTGCTGCTGCTGCTGCTGGAGGATTCCAGCAGTGCGCGCGCCTCGTCCTCGCTGGGCAAGGCCTCGTCGCTGCTGTCTTCCGCCTCCTGCGGCGCCAGCCCGGCCACCACGCCGGCCACGTCGCCCTGCACCCGCACCACACGGCCGTCGTTCGTGTCCACGTCCACCTGCAGGCCCAGCACCGCGTTCAGCGCCTCTGGCCCACCACGGCGCCATGCGTCAGTCAGCCGCACCCCGTTGCCCTGCTGCTGCTGCTGCTGCTGCTGCTGCTGCTGCACGGCCACCGCCTCCAGCACCGCCTGCTGCGCCAGTACCTCCAGCACCGCCGGGTCCGTCACCCGCTGCGCCGGCCCAAAGCCCCGGAACACCACGGCCGGGTCCCAGTGCCCGTCGTCTTCCCACCAGTCCTGCAGCCCGCCGACGGTCTCCAGCCCGTCGCCCGACTCGGCCGGCACGTACCCGACGTCTGCAATCGTGTCTGGCCGCGGCGCCGTCGCGTACGCGCCCGGCAGGACCAGCTGCGGCCCGTCCGCCGCCGCCGCCGCCGCCGCATCCACCGCCCACGCAGCGTCTGCGGCATCCTCGCCCGCCACGGCTGCGTCCTCTTGCTCTTTCGCCGCCTCTTGTGCGGCAAAGTGCGCCTCTGCCCGCGCAATGGCCGCCTTGTCGTCTGCGGATGCCGGCGTGCCGTCCGACTTGGTCCAGTTGCGTGGCGCCGCTGTGCTGCCGAACAGCCGGTTTCTGCTGCTGCGGCTGCTGGGTGTGTTTCCCCCGGGTGTGCTGCAGCCAGTCATCATCCGCTGCTGCCGCTGCCGCTGGTGCATGTGCCGCTGGCAGCTCGCGGCCGGGCCCCGCGCGGCCGGCACGGCCGGGCCGCTGCTCGCCAACGGCCGCGGCTGGAACCGTGCAATTCTTCGCATGGCGGACGGCTCGGGGATTTCGCAAGAAGAAAGAGCCGTCGATGTCGTGTCTTGGCTGCCGGGGTTTTTTTGTAGCGTTCTCTCGTCTTTTTTTCTTTTCTTTTTCCGGTCTTCTGGAAAAATCGGCGGTGCAAAAAAAAAAAAAACAGCTTCCGGCGAAGTAGCGCTGCGCCACATGTGGCTGGTGGACCCGCCGCCTCAATGGGACGAAGCAACTCGCCCATCTCCTTCCTGACACCGCAAAGCACACACACACACACACTCACGCACACAACGGCAGCCATGACGCGAATACACTTGGTCTTTGCTATGATCAGCCTGCTGGCAGCGCTTGCATCGGCGGCCTGTACGTGTTGCATGGCTCTTGGACGCCCGCCCCCCTGGACTGACTGACTGACCTCCAGCCGCGCCGACGTTTTGCAAGTGCTCGTGCTTCCGAAACAGCACCATCATCCCCCTCGATCCGCAGTACCAGCCGCCGCCGCCTGGTGCGCCCGCCGTGCCCTCGTCGTCGTCGTCGTCGTCGTCTTCGTCAGTAGCAGCAGCAGCAGCAGCAGCCGCGCCGACCTCTGCCGCCTCCTCTTCCCTCGCGGCCCGCGCCGGCACCGGGTCCTGCATGCAGTGCACGCGCGCCTTCTGCCTCAGCAACAACCTGCCCATCTGCCACGGCGCCACCGAACTGGACGTCGTGGCCGTGTGCTTCCAGCGCGACAGCCGCAAGGACCAGATCATTGTGTGGGTGTTTCTGCTGGCGACCACGGGCCTGCTGGGCTGGGCGGGCGCGCAGCGGGTGCTGCAGCTGCGAAACGACCGCAGGGGCGGCGGTGGCGGCGGCGTGCAAAGTCCACGGATCGCGTCGTCGGGAGCTGGCCTTCGGGGACAGTACGCGCCGCTGGACGGAAGCCGCGGCGACTCATGACAGCGACACGATCAAGACAGCAATTCAAAGAGTTCCATGTTTTTCTTTCTGCCGTTGGGAAGCGAAGAGCAGAGAGAGGACCGACCGCAGCGCGGCCCCTCGGTTCTATTCGATCGCATAATCTTCCAATTTCCTCTGCTTCTGCGGTGCCCCCCGTAAAGGGTATGCGAAGGGCACGCCATTGAACCAAACGATTACCAGAAACGAAAGCCTTATTATATGCATCCATGACCTTTTCTGTTTTTCTTTTTCTCTTCTTTCTTCTTTTTTTTTCTTTTTAGCTTCGCCTTCTTTTCCCGTCTTTCCTCGTCCGCGGCTGGATGGTTCATTCAAACGCCAGAGAACGCCTGCCCATAAATAATACAAAAAGAACTTTTTTTTTTTTTTGCAATCACTCCTCTTCCAGAAGCGTCGTCTTCGGGCTGGGCGCATTGGCGGAGCCAGTGTTGGCCTTCCGCCGGGCGCGCACCGCAGCCGCCAGGTCCGTCAGGACGGTCACGGTGGAGTCCCAGTCGATGCACGCGTCGGTAATGCTGACCCCCTTCTTCAGCGCGCTGGCACCTTCGGCCGGCACCTTCTGGTTGCCCTCGTTGATGTTCGACTCGATCATGACGCCGATAATCGCCTTGTCGCCCGTGCTCAGCTGCTCGCCGATGTTCTTGGCCACCTTGGGCTGGTTGCGGTGGTCCTTGTTCGAGTTGCCGTGCGAGCAGTCGATCATGATCGCCTGCTTCTGGCCCTTCTTCTCGAGCGTCGCCTTCGCCTCGGCCACGTACTCGCTGCTGTAGTTCGGGCCCTTGGTGCCGCCGCGGAGAATAATAAAGCCGTGCTCGTTGCCCGCCGTGCGCGTGATGGCCGCCAGCCCCTGCTTGGTCACGCCCATAAAGTGGTGGCGGGACGCGGCCGCGCCGATCGCGTCGATCGCGACGCCCAGGTTGCCGTCGGTGCCGTTCTTAAAGCCGACCGGGAAGGACAGGCCGGAGGCCAGCTCGCGGTGCAGCTGGCTCTCGGTAGTACGGGCCCCAATGGCGCCGACGGAGATGAAGTCGGCCAGGAACTGCGGCGAGATCGTATCAAGCATCTCGCTGGCGATGGGCATGCCGGCGCCGGTCAGGTCGCAGAAGAGCTGGCGCGAGACGCGCAGGCCCTTGTTGATCTTGAACGTCGAGTCGATATCCGGGTCGTTGATCAAGCCCTTCCAGCCGACCGTCGTGCGCGGCTTCTCGAGGTAGGCGCGCATGATGATGCACAGGTCGTCCTCGAGCGTCTTGGCCAGGGCGCACAGGCGCTGGCAGTACTCAATGGCAGTGGCGGGGTCGTGGATGGAGCAGGGGCCGACGATCACCAGCAGGCGGTCGTTGCGGCCCATGATGATGTCGACCGCCTCGCGGCGGCCCTTCAGCACGGTCTCGATGGCGGCATCCGTAATGGGGATCTCGGAGCTCAGCAGATCCGGGGCAATCAGCGGGTCCTGGCCGAGGACTGTGAAGAGGTCAGCACGCAGCAGCCATTGGGAAAAGGGGGTTCTCGTCTCGCCGTGTGGTGCATTCCGGATTGGAAGGGGACAGCGTACTTCTCAGATTGTCGGTCTTGGTAGCTTCAGTCACTCCAGGCATCTTGACGGCTGGGAGGGGGAATCGAGATGCAAGAGAAAAAGACAAAACGGAACGAGGCAGGAACCGGCGGGCAGCAACGAGTCGTCGGGAGGGTACGTGTAGGATAGTTGGTAATGCGCAGTATGGCAGACGAATAGCAGCAGAAGCCAGCTTGGGTCGAGAGGGATCGAGGGTAAAGAAATAAGTAGTTGTAGGTGTGAGTCAGAAGCTATCAATTCTTCTTCTTCGGTGGAGAAGCAGAGATGAGGGGAATAGGCGGGCGGGTACGGAGATGGAGGGCGAAATATTTATTATACAGGGTATGGAGAAGAGCAAATTCGAAAAATTGCTGGTTGCTGGTAAAAGGCCTGAGGGTGGCAAGCTGAATTGAGTTTGCCAGTTCTTCAATCGCCTTCATCAAGCCCGAATTCCGGCCTAGAAAAGACCGAGAGGGGTTTTTTTTTTTTTTTTTTTTTCTTTTTTTTTCGTGCGGGGTGCACTACACCGCCTTTTTGGCCAATCACGAGGTTGTCATAAAAGCTACGAGGTGCTTGTACCTATTCTCGTAAGATACACGCTCTACTTGTACGCCTTTTATCTTCGCTCGTCGGAGCACAGAGCAGAAAACGGACATGCCCGGTGAGGCCCCGAACGCCCCGGCCCACAGACGGGTGGGTGTGCTTGTGCATTGGATGGTTCGCGTGCCGAAACGGAGAGGGGGCCTTGCCGCCGTCGTCGCCCGTCTCCGGCCGTCGATCACAGGCTCGTCTTGACGCAGTCGTGAAACAATGTCTCGTCCCAGGCAGGCGTCAGGAAGGCGCCAACATCCTGCTGGTCTCTTCTTAACCTGCCCTGAATTGGTCTGCTGTAAGACATCTTACCTTCACAGTGATGAAGGCTATCAACTCCGTCGAGAGCCTGCCGGCAAACTAGACAGCTCAGTCGAGCACTCGGCACCAGCCATCCCGTCCAGGTTACCATCCGGGTGTTCCAGCTCTCAACAGTTCAACGCGCTGCTTGGCCTTCCCTCTTCCAGGATGCCCCACACGGCTCTGCGAATCGCAGCCCCTGCAACTCGCACCTGTATCGTGCGTGATCCACGGCCTTGCTCACCACCCGTCCATCTTTATTGTCTCACTACTCGTATTGCCGAGCCCTGTCCTTGTTTGCTGGTTATCGTATTGCCTGCCCAGCCCACTTCCCTGTCTCGGCTCCTCGCTTGTGCTGCCTTCCATCTTGCAGGACTCGCTCTCGCGATATGGGCTCGGAATTCGACAAGGGAGTAAAAACAACACCCCGAGATTCAGAATCAATTCCTTTGCCTCCCGTTGTCCCGCCCACTGCACCTGTTTGTTACCCTGCCCATTCTCTTTTTCGCACTTTCCTCTTTCTTACTTCACTCTTTCCCGCCTTCCCTCTTTCCGCTCTCCGACTTCGCCCCCCCCCCCTTTTCTTGATAATAATACCCAAAACAAACACTCTGCCTCCTGTATCTTACCCTGCCTCTGTCTCTTGCCTCATCATTTCTCCCGACTTGTTCACATCCATCTTCCCGCTATCGCTCGCAAGCATTTTTAATCCAGTAAACTCGCTTGCTCGCCCAGCCCCATCTCCACGACTTTCGCAAAGAGGGCCGCCTCCGGCAGGCTAGCTAGATCCTTTTTCCCCGCCATACCTGTTTTCGGCTTCGTCTTTTGGTCCATTTTCTGTCGTCTTCCACTCAGCGCTTCTGTCTTGGCTTGTCTTTTTCTCTTGTCTTTTTCTCTCTTGTCAGCTTGCCTATTGTTTTGAGGCTGCGTTGCTTTTGTTCATACGCTTCGCACTGCTGCCATGTTCCCTCCTATTGGGCCTTCATCCAACTATGAGTACCCTCGTGGTCCTTTGAAGAGGTATCATGACGATGGGACCCTAGCACAAGACGAAGTATTGACGGGGGATGCTGCATACTCTTCCGAGCACCGCAGTGTGAGTTCTCTTGGAGTTTCATTTTCCTCTTTTTCTGTCAGAGCTAACTCGGCCCTTCTTGCATCTAGAAACGCCAACACACGCTTCCTTTTCGGACATCGCCCACAAAGCAGAGATGGACGCCTAAGCCGCCCTCTGCTATGACACCACCAGGATCCTTTTCAGAGGCTGCCACTGCCATTCAGGCGCAAGGGGTTTCCGGCTTTGGCGGCTATGGCCAGGCTCAGGCTCCCGCTGCTATGGACAACGGTGCCATGATGGCTGATATGGACATGGACATGTCTCTCGACGGCGAGCCATGCCAAACAAACCTTGTGCCCCCCGATCATGACTTTTCTGACCGCATGCCCACGCCGATGCAGCCGACCTTTGCCGCCCAGGTCCGTGGCAACAACTGGAATGGTGCCACTGCGATTACCAGCTATGCTGGCTCCGATACGACGTCCGCCAGCATGTCTCAGACTAGCCAACACTACGCAAATCAAGGATATGGACGGTCCGTTCCGCGCTCTCTCGATCACCCGGCCGTTATGGGTGACTGGAGCATGACTCAGAACCGCTCTTTGCCGTCACCTATTAGCGAGGATGGTGCTGGTAGTGGTAGCCGCCACGGCGCCTACAGCCCTGACCACTACCACGACCATGACCATGACGACGACCACATTCACGACCACGATTACGACTCAGGATTCTCCACGCCACACCATCCCGGCGCCATGGCCTCCTCGCCACTATCTGCTTCTCTCACAGATGCTGCATCGTCCCCGGTCCGTGCTACCACAAATAGCGGCGACCCTGCGGCGACCCCGTCCCCGAAAAAGGGCCACGCGCGCAGCCGCCATACGATCATGGCCTGGACACATCAACCAGGCATGAAAAAATCGTTCAGCATAGGGTACCGGGCCGACTGTGAAAAGTGCCGCAACCGCGTCCCAGGTCACTTCAACCACATTGTTGTTTCCTAGAAGGGACAACGCCGCTTTGCGGCCGAAATGGGCGAATCCAACTCCATGCGTCAAGAGCGGCTCCGCAAGAAGAGGGAAGCAGTTCAGAGCCGTCTCCGTGGTTTTGACTGGGACGCAGAGGTCGCAGAGATTGACAACATATGTGACGATATGTTGAAAAAACCGACCAAAGATGACGGCGGGAGTGCGGTTTTTGCATGTCATTGTTGGAGCAGCCAGGTTCGGCAGCTGCAGAGAGAGAAGGGAGGAATGGTCAGTGCTCTTTGAGCATCCGGCCATCATCCTTTACTTCCTAGACCCCTTTTTTTCACCCGCCCATGCCCACATCACACTCTTTTGGTTTCTTTGCAACCGCAGCACACATTCATTCTTCTATTCTGTATGACCACACGTCACACGTTTGTTTTTTTGTTTGCATTTTGTTTGCATTTTTAATGAGCAGCACGGCGCCTTTCGGGGAGGGAGGGTACGGCATGTTTACGGGACCACTTTCATTTATTGTTTGTATATTCATTCGGGGCAAAACGGGAGGCAGAGCGGGACGCGGGACAACACTGTTTGGGACAAAAGCCTTGCAGCGAACATCACGACACGACTTGATTTTTTTTTTAGACACTACATTCCTTCAACAAGCGGCTGGCGGACACGAATAGCGGAAATGGAACCATGATTTTTCTGTCTTTCAGGCAATGGCTCTCACGATGCGTCTTCGTGTATGGAGTAGGGGATATGTACATTCCGTATGCTGTCCGAAAACGCTGTCCTATCCATGTGCGAGAAGGTGCCGGGCCACATCTCACCTCCCATATATCGTACATCGTGCATTCTCTGGAAGGGGTTTTTTTTTTTTTTTTGCTTCCTTTTCTGCCTTTTGCTTTCCCGTTTTCCTGTATCGTGGTCGTCGTTCTTCCTTCACCACACCTTCCACCAGCTCGTCTTCTTGGCCAGCTGGGCATCTGCCGTCGTTGCCACACCACGGTTTGCCGCTGCCCCTTGCCCTTCGAGCCCAAGGCGGTCCAGGGGCCCACCCTGCCGCTGATTGGCTCGCTCACGCTCCAGCGCCTGCTGCACCTTGGTGGCTTTGTACGCCTGTCGGTCCTCGATGGCGCGCACCACGTCGCTCTCGCGTGCACCCAGCTGTTCGTCATCCTCCTCGCAAAGGCTCTCGTAGCCGAGCCGGCGCTGGGACGAACCGACCGTCTCGCCCTCTTCCTCGCGGGCCAAACTGGAACGGAACCACGAGCGGGCGCCGGGCGCAGAGTCAGAGGTCGTTTGTGCGGCTTCGGCTGGCGGCGTCGTGGAGGCGGTCGGCCCTGCTGCTGCTGCTGCGCCACCGGTCACCGGTGCCGGGGCGCCGAGGAGGCTGGGCATGGAAAAGAACCCGCCGCTACCGGACTTGCCCTGGTCGTCGCCGTCGCGCTGGGCGGCCTCGGCCTCGGCGCGGCGCGCTTCGTCCACCAGGGCCATCTGCTCGGGCGTGGCCTCGTTGCGCATGTAGGCGAGGCGCGCAGCCGCGAGGCCGTCGGCGTCCATTTGTTGCTGTGCGGCGAGGAACTGTTCCTTGCGGCGGCTGTTGTAGCGCAACATGTCGACGGCCGTGTAGGCCGTGAGCAGGCCGGCAATCGCTGGACGGAAGCAGATCAGCGACTGGCGTTCACGGGAGAAAAGCAAAAGGGGGGGGAGGAAGAAAACCCACCCGTGAAGCCGATCAGCCCAACAATGGTGAAGCGATGGGCCTTGTCGAAGAGACGCCGGGAGCGCTCAATGGCGCGGTCCAGTGACGATACCCGCGCGCTCTTGGCTGCCAGGTGGGCGGCGCGCAGGCGGGCGACTTTCTGCGCAGGCGTTTCGCCGACAGGGCCGGGGCCGCCGCCGGGTCGCCGTGGTGACGCGGACGGCGGCTGTGTGGAAGAAGTGGAGGAGGGTGACTGGAAGCGAGAAGAGGAGGCTGGTCGCGTAGCGGACGACGACGCTGCCGTGGAGGAGGCGGCCGAGGCAGGAAAGGAAGAGAAGGGCGAGGAAGAAGACGGGGCGGCGTGCGGCGTTGTCGGCGTGAAGCGCGTGGCGTCCGAGACGCTGCGCGGCTTGGGGAGGATGGCCATGGTGGCGCGGCGAAGAGAACGGAAGGCAGCAGTAGGGAGAGCCAAATTCGAGAGGAGTGGTACGGGCACGATTCCGAGGTCTGGTGCGGGTGTTTGTGGTGTTCTTTGCTGGCGACCGGCGTCAGGAGATTTTTTTTTTTTCTTCTTCTTTCTTTTTTCTCTGATTTCTCCGTTAGGCGTTGAAAACGGCATTGGCGGGGTTGGCTTTGCGGCAAGGAACTCTGCCCGGGCGCCCATTGGTTCAACCCGGACGGGCCGCCGCTGCCAGCTGGCAATGCTGGAGCAGCGCGCTAGCGCTATCGGTGACGTTGTATCGGCTGTGTCGCAGCATTGTTTACTCGTATCTTCCGGCGTATACTCGTAAAGAGGAAGTAGCCTGAGGAGTAAGGAAGCTGCTGCCTGCTGCGATCATACATAACCTTCCTCCTATCTCGAGAATTCCCTTCCCTCGACGGACTCCCTCCGCCTCTTTTTTTTTCTTCAGCCGCACAACAATTGGAGGACAACATAGTCCGGACCAACCTTGGCTTTGCGAATGGACTAGAAGCTGCTCCAGCGCAACAGTCCGATCGACCGCCACCATGGCATCGCCTACTGCCCCCCCTGTTGACGCGGCTGATAGAGAAGACGCGCCCCTTCTGGAACCGTTTGCGCAAGAGAGCCAAGCCAGTCGGTTTAGCCGTGCCAACGGCGCTGGGACGCGGTCGCCACCCAAGGTGTTTGGAATCCAATGGACGCAGCTTGGCCTCCTGCGCGTTGCAACCGCCTGTCTTCTGGTGGCCGTCGTTCTTCTTGCAGGTTCGGTTTTGTTGCTTCTCTTGCAATTTGCCATTCACAACGTCATTTCCTAACCATCCCACAGCATTCTGGCCCCGCGGGAGCAAAGCTCCTGTCGCCCTCTGCCTAACACCGGCATGCATCAACGCTGCGTCGGAGTACCTAACCAACCTGTCACCCGACTACAAGAACATCGACCCCTGCGATGACTTTGAGGAATACGTCTGTGGTGGCTGGCGTGACGTCCACGATATGCGCACCGACCAGGGCATGATATCCACGCTGGGGCTCATGGGCGACGAGACAAGCGCAACCATCCGCCACATTCTTGAGGGCGACTACCCCGATTCATCGGAGCACTCGGCATTTTCGCCACGGAATCTGCATGCGCGGATATCGTCTACAGACCAGCAGAACTTTGACGAGCTTAAGAAAGCGTACGATGCATGCATGGACACAGACACCATCGCCAAGCGTGGCGCCGAGCCCATTGAGAAACTCCTCGATGACCTGGCGGCCGTCTTGAGCAGCAGCAGCAGCGACGACTACTCCGATGCGCTCGTCTTCTTCGAAAACCTGGGCCTGAGCTCCTTTTTCCAGTTCTACGCCGGCGACGACGACAAAAATCCGGAATCGCAGATCATTCGTCTCGACCCTCGCACGTCCTTTGGCCTGCCGAACAAGGAGTTCCTCGATGACAAGGCGGTGGTAGACCAGTACCTCGATGCGGTCACCAAGGTGCTCGGTGCGATCAAGCCGAGCGTGGCAAAGTTGGCCGGTGGCGATGGCGTCTCGGCGGCGGACGCCGCCAAAGCTGTGGTTGACCTTGAAGCGCGTCTTTTGGCTGCTACACCCGATAAGGTTGATGCGGACGACTTCGTGCTCCGGTACAACCTGATCTCCGTTGCAGATGTGTTGAAGCTTCTGCCGCCGTTTGGTTTCGAAAAGGTGCTGAAGAAGCTCGTGCCAAGCGGCTACACGCTCAACATGACCGTCACCGCATTCCCTGACGTGCTGGCAAATGTGTCGCAGATTGTGGCAGATACGCCCAAGGAGACTGTCCACACGTTCCTGTACTGGCAGCTGATCAGAAGTCTGGGTGGCGTTGTGCTGGGTCCTGAGACCCAGCCACTGCGGCAATTCGAGAATGTGCTGCAAGGCAAGGACCCCAATGCGGAGGCGGAGCGTTGGCGGACGTGTGTCTCGCACGCAGGCAACACGTTGGGATGGGTGCTCAGCCGCTTCTATATCGAGAAGGCCTTCTCCGCAGCTGCCAAGGATTTTGGCAACCAGATCATTTCAGACATCCGGACTGCGTACATCAAAAGATTCAACACGCTCTCATGGATGGATGACGAGGTCAAGGCTGTAGCCACTGACAAGGTTAACAACATTGACCAAAAGGTCGGCTACCCAGACTCGGTAAGTGGCGCCAGGGGAGAGAACCGAAAGAGTGGAAGAGTTGAGCGGGACACGGTGTTTTCTGACATCAAAATGGCAGTCTCCCAATATCATGGACCCCGAAGATCTACGCCAATACTATAGCACGCTCGACGTCACGGGCTCTTACTTTGAAGACGCGTTGGGAGCAAGCAGATTTGAAACCAAGCAAATGTGGGCCAAGCTGGGCAAGCCGACCGACATGAAGCAATGGGGATCTGGGATGATTTCGTCGACTGTGAACGCGTACTACGACCCACCGCATAACGAGATTGTGTTTCCGGCAGGTATCATGCAGTTCCCACTGTTCGACGTCGACCTGCCAAGCTACGTGAGCTACGGCGCCTTTGGGGCTGTAGCAGGCCATGAGCTCTCGCACGCCTTTGACAACAACGGCCGCCACTTTGATGTCCACGGACGGCTGGCCGACTGGTGGACCAACGACACGACCGAGGCGTTCATGGCCAAGGCGCAGTGCATTGCGGACGAGTTCAGCAACTTCACCGTGGTCGGCAAGGACGGGCCCATCCACATCAAAGGGGAGCAGACGCTCGGTGAAAACATTGCCGATTCGGGCGGTGTGGCGACCGCCTTTCGGGCGTGGAAGGCGCGCCAGGCGGACAGCCAGGAGGCCGAGCTGTCGCTTCCAGGCCTCGACCAATTCACTCACGAACAGCTGTTTTTCTTGTCCTTTGGCAATGTATGGTGCTCCAAATGGCGGCCGGCGATGCTGACGAACCGCATCGTGACGGACGAGCACGCGCCCTCCCCTGCCCGTATCAAGGGCTCTATGCTCAATTCGCGGGCCTTCCGCGAAGCGTTTCAGTGCCCGGTGAAGGAGCCGACGTGCGAGTTGTGGTAAAGGGGTGACGATGAAGTTTGCACTAGGGAAAAGTCTGCAGATATTTCTTGCATAGTATGAGGCGGATTTGGTTCAATTTTCATGTCTTTTGGTTTTATACTTTTAGGTTCCTTGAATATGGTTTTATTTACTTCAATATTTTTTCGAGTATAATCGCCATCAAATCTAACACAGCTATAAGCAGGATTGAAACCAAGGCAAGTATGCAAAAGAGAACGATAAGTGAATAACTTTTTTTTTTAGAGAATATTAAGGATACACGAGTAAATAAAAAGAGAGAGAACAGAGAGTATAGAGTAGCAACAATAAGTAAAGGCAAAAAAGCAAAGGCAAAGCAAAGGCAAAAAAGCAAAGGCAAAAAAGCAAAAAATAAGCTCTTTCGCCGGGAATTGAACCCGGGTCCCGGGCGTGACAAGCCCGTATACTGACCACTATACTACGAAAGACTTTGTGATTGTTGATTTTAGTAGTCACTGTGTGGAGTTATAGAGGATCTGCAACCCCACAATATCCTACTATTGATGGGACTGCCTTTCTCGAGCGATGAAAGTCGCGAAACAAATAGGCCAAAAGAGACGATCCATCTTCGTACTGCACATGTTCGTTGGTTGGTTAATTGAAAGTTACACGCCTCCGTGCAAGCAGCTGCAGCAACATAGCACAGACAGACGACAACCGCTGGAAGGAAGTGCATTGAGCATGTCGTCATTGCTGCAGTTTCCCTATTTTCTCCCACGGGGGGATTATCCATACACTCCACAGTCAGTCCCCTTCAAGTTCCTTCTGGAGTGTGAAACGATACAAAGTTGACTTGTCTCCCGGAAAGGATTCCTGAATGGTTTCCTCGCTGTTTACCGGCGTATTGCACGATTCCAGAATATATACTATTACCACTTTCCGTCCTTCATCATCTCCTCGGTAACTGTCTCCTCTTTCTGGTCTGGTGCCCGTGATGTGACCGGACTGATCTGTTAGCCTCCTGTGCCTAAAATTGCATGTTTATAAAAGGAACGGCCAAAAGAGGTCAGGGGACAGATGTGCTGGCACACCAATTGTTAGGCCATGCATGGGCGGCAACGAGGAGGGGAAAGGAAAAGAATACCGCTTCCGAGTGAAAAGTGGATGAGAAGAATCTTATGGGGGGGAGGAGGAGGGTCTTTGTCTTGTTTTGTCTTTTCACTTTTCGTTTTTCACGCCCGACCCACTAGCGACCTGTCTCGCTTCAAAGTGCATGAAAACTGACCTGCATAAGGGGAATTAGTTACAGAAATCTTCAATCAAGTATCAACGGCCCCTTGGCCTAATGGTAAGGCGTTGCTTTCCGGTGGCAAAGATTCTGGGTTCGAGTCCCAGGGGGGTCGTTTTTTTTGTTCTACTGTATTGTAGATTTTCTACCTCTGGAGCGTCTCCTCTTTTTTTTTCTTCTTATTTTTTCTCTAACCCGCTTCCTCACCGTTCCTGTTCTACTAATGCCCTCTAACTCCTAATCATTTCATCAATTGGCCCCTTGGCCTAATGGTAAGGCGTTGCTTTCCGGTGGCAAAGATTCTGGGTTCGAGTCCCAGGGGGGTCGTTTTTTTGTTTTTTTGCTGCCCTGTGCTTCGCCGATCAGCTTTACGGCTTTATGTTTTTTTGGGAGTGTCAAACTTTTTACATTGACGTCGTAAGATATGGAACGACGCGTTCGAATGGGCTTCTTTTCTTGTCCTGACGTTACACTTGTGGCTCTGTTTCTGGAACGATCTTTGGCTTGTCTGCCTTTCACATGGTACATTTCAAGCCGGCAGAACGAATTGTGATCTTCTGTTGTTCTTATATGTCGTGCCTTCCTCGCTCATACAAGCAAATGACTCCCGTAATAGTCGTAATTGTTCTCCGTAAGATACTGGAAATCCCACTCGTAAGATAGTCTCGCCGTGAGGTCCTGCCTACAGCAAAGTGGAGACCGCTTCCGCACTAAGCGCCAACCGAGCCGGGGCACAGCTCCCTTCCTCCCACGAACCTTCTTTTCTTAGCCTCACGACAACCATTCGACCATCTTACACCAGAAACGCCGAACCGCACCGACCGACGGCCGCGTGCTGCTCTGCCACCTTTGTTTTCCAATTGTCCCATTGCCGGGCTCCGACCCGACAGACAACCTTGTGCGGGCCGAGAAGAAAAGAACAAAGGACAATAAGGCACAAAAGGGCCAAGACCTCGATCCCCCCCCATCCCTCGGAGGGGCGTCTCGCCTCCCACCCGACCTGCGCCCTTCCCCTCGCCATGGCCAACCAATCGACCACGCCGTCCGGCACGGCCGATTCCTCACCACCAGCCGCCGCCGCGTCCGCAACGGCCACCTCCACCCCCGTCAAAGTCCCGTCCGCCGCTGCTAGCTACACGCCCGCCACCCTGGACCCGGACCTGCGCTCCCAGATCAACATGGTCCTGATCCGCGACGGACACGTCGGCAGGTGTGTCTGCCAATGTTCCAGAGTTTCCTTCCCATTTCTAACATACCTCTCCGCCCCCAGAATACAAGACCGTCTCCTCCACATCCTCCACGCCGACACCAGCGACTGGCCCGCTGCCGTCCAGGCCCACGCCCTTAACCTGCTGCGCACCGGCGGCTACAGCACTTTCCCGGCCCTGCTCGAGCGCGTCATGGACGACATCCGCCGCGATACCCAGGAGCAGGAGCGCACCGCCGCCGCCGCCGTCACAGGGAACAGCAACGGCAACGCCAACAACGCCAACAACGGCAGCATCGCCAATGCCAAGCCCAAGAAACGGCCAAACGGCACCGCCGCGCCGTCCCTCGCCTTTCCGGCTGCCGTCGTTGAGGAGGCGCTACGGGCCACGCGCGAGAGCCTGGAGATGGTGTGCGAGATCGAGGAGTAGGAATTCCGTTGTCACTTCTTTTTTCTTATTCCCGGGGATTGGCCTCGGCTGGCGTTATACGAGTACTTTCGTTGCTTTTTCGTCTGGGTACGGTCGGGCTTGCTGCGGTCTTGGTCTCTTGGGTCTTTTGGTTGATCTGTGCGTTGCTTGCTGCTCATTGTTCTGTTCCTCGTCGCCTGCATCCGACGATAGATGGCGTGTCTTTGGTACAAGTCAAGTCAACGAAAATACGAAAAATACGGAATTCACCTTCGTTTCTTCTGGTCCTTCTTTTAGTGTATAGTTCTTCATTGGGGAAATAACACTCAGACCGGAAACAACAAGATAATACCGGAAAAGGAGAGCACCGTCCGGAACAGGGAAAAGAGAGATACGCAGCAGAGACGGCGCCTCCGTGCTCTGTCCCCTCCTTGCTCGTCCGAACGGAAATCAATATCACAAGTCAAGAGCAGAGAACGCGAAAAGAAGAAAAGAGAGACAAGGCAAAAAAAAAAAAACATCCTTCAGTCTAAAAAAAAACTTTCCGTTATCTTGATCTCTCCTCCACCTATGTCGGCCATCTCCTTCATGTTCCTTGTCCGTCTAGTTGTAGAGCTCGTCGTCGGCGCCCGCGTCGCCAAAGCCCGCCGGAGCACTGCCGCTGCCGCCAGCACCGCCGGTAGCCTCCACACCGCCCTCGGGGAACTTGAAGAAAGCGCCCGGTCCGGCGTTCTTCATCTGCTGCGCAAACGCCTCGTACCGGCGGATCTCCACGTCCGACACCGACTTGCGCGCCATCTGCATCGCCTCCTCAAAGTGCCGCCGCGTCAGCTGCGGCACCGGGTCCTCGGCATCCTCGTCCATCTCCGTGTCCTCGCCGGCTGCCTCCGCAGCCTTGGTCCGCTCGATGTCCGCCGCAATCGACTCCTTGATCGCAAGCTTGACTGCCCGCTGCGTGATGAAGCCCAGATCCGCACCAGAGAAACCGTGCGTCTTGGACGCAATGTAGTTCAGATCCACATCCTCCGCAACCGGCGTCTTCCGCAGCTGCGCCGACAGGATGCTCAGACGGCCCTCCTCGTCCGGCAGAGGTACGTAGATCAGCGAGTCCAGACGACCCGGACGGCACAGCGCCGGGTCCAGCTGCTCCGGCCGGTTCGTCGCGCCAATCACAAACACGTTCTTCTTCGACGTCATGCCATCCATCTCCGTCAGCAGCTGATTGACCACCCGGTCCGACGCACCACCTGCGTCGCCCATCGACCCGCCGCGCGCCTTGGCGATCGAGTCCAGCTCGTCCAGGAACACAATACACGGCGCCGCCGCACGCGCCTTGTCGAAAATGTCGCGAATGTTGCTCTCCGACTCGCCGAACCACATGCTCAGCAGCTCCGGCCCCTTGACCGAGATGAAGTTGGCCGAGCACTCGTTGGCCACCGCCTTGGCCAGCATTGTTTTACCCGTACCCGGCGGGCCGTAGAACAGCACACCACGCGACGGCGACATGCCAAACTTGAGGAACTTCTCGGGGTGGTCCACAGGGTACTGGACGCTCTCCTTGAGCTCCTGCTTGACCGTCTCCAGACCACCAATGTCGTCCCAGCGCACATTGGGCACCTCCACCACCGCCACCTCGCGCAGTGCCGATGGGTTCGACACGCCCAGCGCGAAGCGGAAGTTCTCCATGGTGACGCCCAGCGAGTCGAGCACCTCGGCGTCGATCGTGTCCTCGTCCAGGTCGATCAGGTCCATCTTCTCCCGGATCTGCTGCATGGCCGCCTCCGAGCACAGGGCTGCCAGGTCAGAGCCGACATAACCGTGCGTCTCGGCCGCAATCTGCTCCAGGTCGACGTCGTCGCCGAGCTTCATGTTCTTGGTGTGAATCTGCAGAATCTCGAGACGGCCGGTGGGGTCCGGAATGCCAACATCCACCTCGCGGTCAAAGCGGCCAAAACGACGCAGCGCCGGGTCGATCGAGTTGGGCCGGTTCGTCGCCGCCATGACCACCACGTTGGACCGCGCCTTCATGCCATCCATGAGTGTGAGCAGCTGCGAAACCACACGGCGTTCGACTTCGCCGTTCGTCTTTTCGCGCTTCGGTGCAATCGAGTCGATCTCGTCAATGAAGATGATGGCCGGCGAGTTCTCCTCAGCCTTCTCAAAAGCCTTGCGCAGATTGGACTCGGACTCGCCCGCCATCTTGGACATGATCTCGGGACCGTTGATCAGGAAGAAAAAAGCGCCCGTCTCATTGGCCACAGCACGGGCCATGAGCGTCTTGCCTGTGCCGGGAGGGCCGTACAGCAGAACACCGCGCGGAGGCTTGACACCAATCGACTTGAACAGCTGCGGGTGGCGCAGCGGCAGCTCGACCATCTCACGGATCTGGGCCATTTGCTTCCGGCAGCCACCAATGTCGTCATAGCCGACCTCGTTGAGGTTGTTCTCCTCCTCATCGCGCTGGATGGGGTCGCCCTCGCAGTGGATAACCGTGTCCTGAGCCACAATACCGTACTCTGGTGGGTCAACCTCCACCACCTTGAATTCGACCTGGCGCATGCCACCCCGCACAGTAAACAAGTCGCCTTGGCGCACAGGCCTGTATGCCTCGCGGAAGTAGGGGGCTAAGAACACGTCAAACAGCGAACCGGTCAGGCCCTCAATGGTGTCCGCAATGGGCAAGACTGCAATGTGCTTGGCCTGTGTGAGGAAGAGAGTCAGTAAGTGCCAGATAAGGAAAAATACCGATATTGGGCAAAAGTGCATACGTATTTGATGTCCGGGCAGGGATGCACAGAGACCACATCGCCATGCTTGATCCGGAGATTGTGGCGGGCCACACGGGTCAGGCGGGCGCTGCCCTCGTCGAGGTCGTCGTCGGACAGGACGATGAGAACGGTGTCCTTGCGCTTCTTGCCACGGACAATGACGGCATCACCGCGGAATAGCTGCAGGTTGTCCATGGTGGTAGGATTCAGCATAATGATGGAGTTGTCATCGTTCACGGAGTCGGTGACACTGTGGCAGTCAGTCAATCAGTCGTTTTCTTAACTTTTCAGAAGACACTGGGACGGAGGAAACGCACAGCAGCTGGTTCGGCTTCTTTTTCTTCTTGAGGATGGCAGTGGCCGTGTCGTCCTCCTGTGAGCCAAGTTAGCGGAGGCCCGGAGAAAAAGAACGCACCAAACCATGTCCAACAGAAGCTGCCTTCTGCGTTGGGTCGGATCTTTGCGATTGGAATACTCACATCGCGGCGTTCAGCACCGGAAACATCGCTGCAATAAAAAAACGAAACGTTAGTATCTCCGTCTTGGTCCAGTTTCATCTTCGTCCTCCTCGGTGGGCTAAACGTACGCCAAGTTGACCTTTTGCTTCTTGGGCGTAGACTCGGGCTGCTTATCAGACATGGTGAAGGCTGAAAATCGAGGTGTCGCGAAGCAGCGGGATGGGTTGACGATGAGAGCAAGAGAGGACGGCTACTCGTTGACGGTTCGCCGAGGTTCTCGGAATTGCGTTGGTCGTCGAAAGACCGCGAGGGGAGAGGGGGGGGGGAGAACGTAAAAGTGAAGATGGGAGAAAACGCAGGATGAACCAAGCTAGAAAGCCAAGCAGAAGACAAACACAAATCGATGGAAGCTTGCAGAAGAAAGCGAAGGTCAATTTTGTGTTCGGAAAATGGGGGTTGCAGGCAAACAAAAGGTACTGGGAAGGCGAGAGTTTCCGCCCTTGCTTTGGCTCCAGCCAGGCAGGAATAGGGGAGTTGCCATCCCTCCAGTGGCTGCAAAAGCGTTGTCCGGTAGACCGGTATGATGTACTCTAGGGCGCCGCGGTCGGCCAACAGGTACAAACGACTAGGCCGCCAGTTGGATGACGACCGCCAAAGGCGGGGCCTGAGCGCCACCCCCCCAAGCTTGGAAGCTTCCAAGGGGTTCCACTTGCTGACTGTAAGCGATATCACCGATTGGGAATTACGTCGAAAAGACACGACGCACAAACACATGCATCGTGGCCACCATGACACCCATTTTTTCTAATTCTTTACCAATACTAAAACACGCCCCCCCTCCCCCCCCCCCCNGATTGGGAATTACGTCGAAAAGACACGACGCACAAACACATGCATCGTGGCCACCATGACACCCATTTTTTCTAATTCTTTACCAATACTAAAACCCCCCCCCCCTCCCCCCCCCCCAGAAACGAATACAAAAGAGTCCCATATCGTTCTCATGTCATCAGAGCAATGTGCCTTAGCTCGCTGAAAAGGTGTTAGTTGGAGGGGTCAAAGGACAAAGGACAATGGGGGGGTATAAGGAAAGGGGCAAGAGAACGCACTTCTGGACCTGCTGCCCAACCTTCATCGGCGCGTAGTCGACCGCCGCGCCCTCGTCCAGGCCCTCGGCCTCTTTGGCTGCTCGTAGCGCCCGCGCCCGCGGCGCCAGCGCCGGCAGCGGCGCCAGGTCGTAGTCCGACGCCAGGTGCCAGAAAAAGGTTGACGAGATGCGGATCAGCGGCCGGTCCGGCTGCGTCGCCCGGCGCGCAGCCATGGCACGCTGCGTCGCGGCCGTCACCACGACCTCGTGGTAGCCGGCTTTGATGAGGCCGCCCGTCAGGTGCTCGAGCTGCTTGCCTGACTGCACGAGCAAATACTGGCCACCGGGCGGCATCGACACGGCAATGCGGCGGCCCGTGTTGCGCGCCCAGATGTGCAGCCCGGGGAAACGCGAGCGGCCGTGGATCGTCAGGAAGTTGAGGTCCGTGTGGAAGCCGGCCAGGATCGTGTCCAACGCGCCGTGCTCATTAAGGTCGGATGCCGTCGGCGCGAGGAGATGGGGGCTGGATGTCAGCATAACTGGAGGGTAAGATACAATGGCCATAAAAAGACACGCACCCGTTCCGTCCTGCGTCCGTAAACGTTTCGGCCGGAAGACCGAGCCCAATAGCTGTCATTTGGGCAAGCCCCGAAACTCTGTTTGCATCAGTCTAGGCAGCCCCGGGCCTTCTTCTTCTCCTGGAGCACTCACGCCGCCTTCATCGCCGTACCCCACCGATTCATCACCGGCGTCCAGCGCTCTCGAATTCGTTTCGGATCGTCGTCATCGCAGCCCGGCACCACGTTGTCCGCGTTCAGCGTGGGGAAGGCAGACGACCCCGCGCCGACTTTCTTCTCGGCCACCTCTGCTTCGTCCGCCATCCGCCAAAAAAACCGGCACTTGGGATCTGGCTGGTGCCCTGAAATGTCTAGCGGCCGCTCCGACGGCGCCAGCCGCGCAATCACATCCAGGCACGGCGCGTCCACCGCGCATTTGGGTGTCTCCGTGTGCGCCAGCGTCACGCCCACCTGGTACCCGAGCTCGGGCCGCTCGTCGCACCGCAGCACCTCCGTCGGCTGTGCAAAATAGTCCTCCTGGAGGTCGAGAAACACGTCATTGTCATGCTCGGCCACGCGCGTGTCGTGCAGCACCAGCGCACCGTATGCGATCAGCGCGTCGGCGGCCTTGCGGCACTCGGCCACGACGGCGGGGGCGTCGCGGGGCAGCGTGCGGAAGACGTCGAGGTCGACAACGGGGAGGTCCATGGCGGCGGATAAGGTTTAGCAGCAAGAAGAAGAGGAACAAACACGGCCGACCACGCGTGTTCGTTTCTCTTCTTGCCAGCGGCAGCAAAGCCAGACCAATAATTGGCCAGTCGCCCTGATGCCTAAATGGTACGGACCCACCCCCTTTTTCGACGTTTAGTCAGCTTCCCTATCACCGGCCTATCAGCGCGACGGACCCCTGGAACGCAACACCTTGCTGCAACGTCTCCCGTTTTTCCATCCCTCTCGCCATCGAAGAAAGCCACCGGCACAACCAGGAGAGGGGTGTTCCCAGTCGTTTCCTCTCGCCCCGTCGCCTGTCGTGTCTGATTCGCACCATCTTGTCTGGTTTCCCTACGATTTCGCTTTTTTTGCGCCGTCATTCGCAAAATCAGAAATTGGTCTCTCGCTGCCCTTGGCGGAGTTCGCTTTTCCCCCGACATCTCGACTATTTTCTCACCCCCTTCCGGACCCTCGCACGACCGCGAGAGGAACTGGCGTTTTTTTCTCGAAGATCCGAGAGACCGTTTCGGACCCGTTTGAGAAGGAGACAGAGCATGGCACAGGGCCGCAGTCCCGATATCCGAATTTTATGATCAGTTCTTTTTGAACGGCTCTCGACGACTCTTGACGCATTTCGACGCCTCGTGTGGGCGTCATCCCTTCGTTTTACACACAGTCCACCAAACGATTTTACCGATTAATTGCTTAGCAAGTTGTCATCCATTTGACTCGACCTTGCCCCGATCACGCGTATCTTGTCCTTTCGTTCCGCAACCAATCACAAACACGACATCATGCATTTCGCATATCCTCCACGCAAAGACTCGAACGCGGCGGCGTTCAAGCCGCGGACGACACGACTCCCGTTTCTGCGGCGCGGGCGGGCGCGCCTGTTCGTGCTGGCCGGCCTGGCGGTGCTGGGGCTCCTCTACCTGGTGACGCGGCCGAGCCGGCCCTCGCCCAACGCGTGGGTGGCGCTGCATCGGGAGGCGGCGAAGGAGTTACTGGAAAAGAGGAAGGACCCGGCGGTGGTGGCCGAGGTGGCATCTCAGAAGGTGTACTCGGCATTTGACGACCCCAACGTGCTGGCATCGGCCGTCGCCAGCTTTGCGCCCAACGGGCGGGCGCCGCCGGTGGTGCTGGTTACGGTGTACGACGAGACCAACTTCCACCGCGCGTACCTGGATACGGTGCGCGAGAACCGCAAGCAGTACGCGGCGCGGCACGGCTACGCCACCTTCTCGCCCAAGGTGGGTGACTACGACCTGCGCGGCTCGCCGCTGTCGTGGACCAAGGTGATCGCGCTGCGGCACGCGCTGGTGCTCTTCCCAGATAGCACGCTCTTCTGGTTCGTGGACCAGAACGCGTACGTGATGAACTTGGCGCGCCCGCTCGACACGGATGTTCTGACGCCGGCCGCGCTCGACGCCGCCATGATCAAGGACCACCCGGTCGTGCCGCCAGACAGCATCATCCACACGTTTGGGCACCTGCGCGGCCAGGACGTCGACTTTGTCCTGACCCAGGACAGCGACGGCCTGTCGACGGCCAGCTTCGTCATCCGCAACGGCGCGTGGGCGCGCTTCTTCCTCGAGACCTGGTACGATCCGTTGTACCGGTCGTACAACTTCCAAAAGGCGGAGACGCACGCACTGGTGAGTTTTTTTCAGTCTTCTTCCGCCGCCGTTGTTCTGCGCCCTTACTGACGGCTCCAGGAACACATCATCCAGTGGCATCCGACGCTGCTGTCCAAGATGGCACTGGTACCGCAGCGCCTGATCAACGCATACAACCAGGGCGACCAGGACGCCCGCTACGAGGCTGGCGACCTGGTGGTGCGCGTGCTAGGCTGCACGCGCACAAGCTCAACTCTGTGCGAGAACGAGGCGGCGCCATACATCAAGGTCTGGCAGCAGGCGGCTGCCAATGAGTAAGGGCAGGGATCAGGGTGGCAAGAGATTGGTGGGGTTTTGTTTTTGCGGTCTTGTTTTCTTTTACTGTTCATTTCTCTGGAAGGCTCCGGGCGAGAGACCAATCATTATAGGGGGCCTTGGGATCTTGATACGTCGTGTATATTTGGGGATTTTTCTCGTTTTACATTTCTTTTTTTCACATTTTTATACTGGAAATGGCGCTTGTTTTGTATCTGCTTTGGTCTCGGTCGCACAAGTGGTTGAGAAAGTAGTAATTTGAATTGCTTGAACTCTTCTCCTGTCTGCAAATAAGAAACAGTAACAGCAAAGACAAAAGCCCCCTGTGTACCCCTGCGTACCCCTGCTGTACATCATATATATATATATATGCAGTAAATCAAATATAAACAGGGAAAAGAAAAAAAGAAAAAAAAAACTTATCTGAAAGCCGAAAGCCGAAAGGCTATCATGCTCTCATGTCTTGTACAGCAGGTCAAGAAACCCGGTGGCCAGATCCACCACCACACTCTTGTTTGGCAGGCTGCCCGCCACGCCGTACAGTGCAGCCGCGTCGCCGTCAGTAGCGGCGTCGCTAGCCTTCGCGGTGCCGTTGGCCACCGCCACTGCGTGCACCCGTGCCTTCTCCCGCTCCGCCTCCACGCACGCCTCCAGATCGGCCACCAGCGTGTCCCATGCTTTGACAACCGGCATCGTGAACGCCACGTGGATGGCCGGCGGGTTCTGTAGCGCGTTGAGGTGCCAGCCGCGCGACGACAGCGCGTCGGATAGCGCGTACATGTTCAGTGGCGCGTATGCCGATGCCGCGCCGCCGCGCCGCGTCGTCTTGGACTTGAAGGCCACAACGGACACCAGCGGGTTGCCCATCACCTCCAGGTCCGGTGCCAGCACAGGCGACGTCCGAATGTGCTCGGCAAACTTGTGCGCGGCACCCACGATGCGCACACACGCGTCCAGGTAGCCGGCCTCGCCCATGGCCATCATGCTGGCCCAACAGCCGGCAATGAGCGAGCCCGGGCGAGAGCCGGCGGCACCGGGCGACGCGTACACGCCGCCAGCCCAGTCGGCCGACACAAAGTACTGGTACGCACGCAGGGTCTGCGAGCGGTAGAGCAGCACGCTGTTGCCCTTGGGGGCAAAGCCATACTTGTGGGTGTCGACAGAGATGCTGGTGACGCCGCGCACGCGGAAATCAAACGGTGTGGTTTCAAAGCCGGCCTTCTCCAAAAAGGCCACCATGAAGGAGCCGAGGCAGCAGTCGACATGCAGCGGGAGGCGCTTGCGCAGGGCCAGGCGGCTGAGTGCGGAAATATCGTCGACAATGCCGTGGGGGAAGTTGGGCGCGCTGCCGACGAGTAGGACCGTATTCGGGGTGATGAGCCGGGCGACGCGGCGCACATCCACCTGATACAGTGGCGCGGGACACGCCACTAGATGCAGCTTGATCTTGTAGTACTGAGCAGCCTTGTGGAACGCCGTGTGTGCGGTCTCGGGAATGATCCTAGGCGTGTGAGAAAAGCGACGCAGGAAGGAGAAACGGAAAAAGAAAAAAGAAAAAAAAAGGGCAACCTACATTTCCGGCTCGGTCACGCCGCGCTCAATGTACGCCTTCTGGCGCGCACCCAGGCACGCCATCAGAATACTCTCGGTACCGCCGCTGGTGGTGACGCCGGCGGCGCCCTGCGGTGCGTGGAACAGGCCCAGCGTCATGGCGACGACCTCGGCCTCCATCTTGCGCACGCCCGGGAAGACATCCGGGTGAATGGGATTCGCGACGGCAAACTTGCTGTAGGCCTCGGTCTGCAGATGCAGCAGCTGGTCCTCGCCGTGGTACACGGCACCGCTCACGCGGCCGTCCTCCCAGCGGGTGTGGTCGAGCGCGGCGAGGGCGTCGAGCTGCTCGCGCACGGCATCGTCGGTCAGGCCCTTGACGGGGAGCACGGTGTTGCGCGCCAGGCCGACGGGAACGAGCTTTCCTTCCATCCTGCTGAGGGCCTCATCGACCTGGGCGCGCACCTTGGTGCGGACGCCCGGGAGACGCAGAAACCATCCGAAGAGCACGCGACGTGTATAGTGATAGAGTTCGGTGGCGGAGCCGACGATGCCGCGGCCGCGGAGTTGCCAGAAGCAGCGGCGGACGAGACGGAGGACAAAGAAAAAGAAGACAATATTGCGCAGGCTGTATTGTTAGATGGGCGATAAGAGGGGGTGGGGATGAAGATTGATATAAAGAAAAAAAGAAAAAAAGAAAAAAAGGCCACGTACAGGTCGAGATTGAGGTTGAACAGCAGCAGCGGGCTCGTGGGCCTGTGCCGGCGAACGCTGTCGCGCAGGCTGGTCAACGCGCTGGACGATCCAGGCATGATAACAATGACAGTTTGGCGTCAGCGATGCCGTCGGAAGGGGAGGGGGGGGTCAAAGGTCGAATCGTATCGACCAAGAGTCAAGTCGCAAGGGCGAGAAAGCGATATATACTAGGTGGAGTTTCGCGGACGGCGCGGAAGTTATGATGGCATGAAATACGGAAGTAATAATGGGGACCAGGGAAGGAGCTCCGGGCACTGGCGGATAAATGCAGCCAATCAGAACAAAGCAGGTAAGCAAAAGACGGCAGCACGTTCCTTCCTGGGTGTTTTCTGCCCAAACAAAAACGGAAGCCACCCTCCGGCTAACAACGATCCCATTTAGGAAGAAGACCGCATGTCTCCAATTTGCAGACCTATCTGTGCGGGTTGGACCTTCTCTCGAGCGCGTGTCCAATGCATCGGGAAAGGACCGCGGAGTTAATTTGAGTATTCTAATACGGAGCATTCGGAAGCCCCGTAGGGAGTAAGACCTTACTCCGTAATACCTCACAGAGCAAGATATTCACGTGCTCACGCGGGTCTTCATGATCCTCCGTATCACGAAGCGGTACAAATACATTGTAACATACATTGCAAGGTTGCCGTCTCCGCCATTGCCTCGGCCGCCGCCGCCGCCGCCGCCGCTACCGCCGCCGCTACCACCGCCGTCAGTATGACTCCTCTTTTCTGTCGTATATGCACCTATGTCTTGGATGCACGGGTGGCCTTCAACCGGAGGAAAAGCAAGCAAAGGGCATGCCACGTATCTTTAAAAAAGACAGAAATGAAACCTGAAACAAAAACGATAAAAGACAGGAGAAATGAGAAGACAAGCCAAATACCCCCTCCTCCAAATAAAATGTCAGAACCGTCCCGATCCGATGTTTTCGTTACTGTAATCCCAGGTAGTAATAATCCCACGAAAAAGGGACCGTGAGGAAAACGAATGTGGGAAGAACCAAAAGGGCCCCTTTGTTGCTTTTATGGTCGCGTTGTGCCTTTTTTTTATGCAGCTGCTGTTGATGCTGTTGATGCTGTTGATGCTGTTGATGCTGTTGATGCTGTTGCTGTTGATGCTGCTGCTGCCGCCCGTGAGTAGTGCGCATCATCCCGTCGGTGCTCCGGCCATGTAGTCATAGTTCATTGTCTTCGCCGCGCCCCGAGGGCGAGCCCGCGGGCGACTCCGTCTGATGCACCAGCGACTCCGTGTCGCCGACCTGGCGTCTCTCCGACACCTCGCGCTTGGCCTTGTCCTTGAAACGGGTCTGGGTCTGGATGTGCAACGGCGTGGTGGCCGAGGGCGAGGCTGTGCGTCTAGTCGATTGTGTCAATCCTCGAGATTTGGGATCCCTCATGACTGCTAATTGCTATTGGAGCGGCTCCGACGAGCTGGACAGCCGGTTGAGGTGCAGGTACACGTCCGTGCCGTAGCCCTCCATGCTGATCAGCTTCAGGTCGCCGCCGAAGTACCGCGCATACAGCCGCGAGATAGGCAGGCCGTAGCCGAAGCCCGCCATGGGTGCCTTGAAGTCGTTCTGGTCAAAGTCTGGGTCCAGGTTCGGCGTGCGGTCGACGGTTGTGTACATGTAGGTCCAGACCAGCGGGATGGCGCTGCGTGGGATGCCGCCGCCCTCGTCCGAGATCTTGATGGTGATGTCCTCACGGCCCTCGGCCACGATGACCTTGGTGACGGGAAACTCCTGCTTGTCCTGGCCGTGCGCCTCAACGACCGCCCGCAGCGAGTTCTTGAGCGTCTCGAACAGCATGTGCGACAGGTGGCCCGGCACATACATAAAATTAAGTTTAGGGTTGCACACGAGCTGGATCTTGGGCGCCTCAAACAGGCCGTAGTGGTCCTCGCAGACAAACCGGGCGTTCTCAATGGCCTCCTGCGCCAGGTCGTGCACGTTGGTCTTTGTGCAGATGATGCCGACGTAGGCTGGGTCGCGGTGGTGGCTCTGGTCGGTGAGCGTAATGTGCTGGCCGATCAGCATACGGATACCGATGCGTGACATGTAGAAGCGGTCGAGGAAGGACTGGATATTGTGGTCGATTTGCATGCGTTGGCGACGCCGCTTGTACTCCAGGATGCCCTGGGCCATTGTGGTGACGACGCCGTCGTGGCGTCGCTTGATCTGGTTCAGGGTCTGGGAGAACCGCTGGTTGTAGAGGTGCAGGTCGCCCGGCCAGTCGCCACTGTCGTCCACCCAGGCAAAGTAGCGACGCGTGGGTAGTGCGCGTTTTATGATCCCGCTGCCGTTTCCGTTGCCGTTGCCATTACCGTGTATTAATGGGGACTGTGAGCTGTACTGGCCCTCTTCGATGCTGGGGTTGGGTGTCGCTTCGGACAGGACGCGACCGGACGTGCGACTGGGGCGCATCAATCGGTCGCGGACCTCTTTGTTGAGATCAGGTCTCGGGAGCGTGGTGATTTCCTAGGCTGTCAGCTGTGTTGCGAAGAGAGGTTGGGGGAGGGGGCGCTCACCTCAAACGATTGCGCATACCAGTCCTGTACTTTGCGCACAGATGGCATGTCACTGAGGCCATCGGGCAGGCTCTCGAGCTCCTGGACACGGTGGGCGAGTCGAATGGGGAGTTCCTCGGCCAAAAATTGGGAGGCACGGAACAGAGTGCCTGCACAAGGTCAGACACCGGACGAAAGATGACTCAATGACGCAATGGGAATGAATACGCACCAACGCTCGGCTTCTCGCCGAATTGAACCATCTGCCGCAAGCTGACCCCAGTAGCGGGGAAGCTGGCATAGTGCTTGATGGTTTGCATCAAGCGGTCGGTCTTCTTCCACGACATGCTGGGCCGTTGGGGCGTGGGCGAAGGGAGGGAGGGGGAGGGAGGGGGGTAGGAGGGCGAAAGGGATGTGGGAGAGGTGGTCGAGGGCACCTGCGAGGGCAGCCGCAGAGGTCGAAAGGCTGTCCCGGCTACCGCAATGGGCAGCGTCCCATGAGAAGCGAGGGGACGGGGGAGAGGGAGGAACGCGCCGGACGCTGGGCGGCAAAAACAACGCCGAAGATGAGGAGAAGATGAGGTAAGGGACGGGGGAGGGGGGGAGGGGGGCTGGAGGAGTCACGGAGAAGAAAAGAGCTCGTAAAGAAAACAAAAAGAAGCAAGAGAAGAAAGGGAAAGCTGGGGGGAAAGAAACAGTCAGCGGCTGTGCGTGGAACGTGGGGAGGAGGTGGTGTGGTCGAGGTCAAATCCGGGGTGACTAACTAATACAGCTGCGGTTCCCAGATACTTCGCATTGCCTTTTGGCCCCCGGCATCTTCTGCTTTCATGCACAAATGCCCCTCCAGTGCCGAGAGAAGCTGAATGACGGCCTGTGATTGGTCAACCCCACACTCCGCCGAGGTTCTGAACGTGTGACTGAGGCAATACTTCCGTGTCTGTGGAGATCTGAACGGCCTGCTCCGTGCCAATTGCACTGTCCTTGGAGGTCTTATTACTCCCAGGCATGGCACCGGCACACAGACAAACCTGTCGCCAGTATTACGCGAGCTGCAGCCTGATGCTTCTGTCGTCCCGTTTCTCTCTTCCTTTTGTCCCGATCAGGAGAAATGGAAAAAAAGCGGAGAATTGAGGTCCTGCTCGTCTTCCTTCTTTTTTTTTCTTTTTTTCTTTTTTTCCTCGCCTGTGACATGTGACGCGTACAATATGGTCTTTCTGCACTGTGAACGAACGCGGCGGAGCGGTGCGAGCTGTTCGGACCATCGGAAGATTTAGGGTCTCATCTCATAAGCACGCACTGTGCGTATACAGTGTTCAGGCGCACCTATTTAGCGAGTAGTGGTTCTTCGCACGGCATACTTTGTGCATCGCACAAACGCCACACTCGGCCAGGTAGATTTTTGGGCTGGATCTGTCTGTCCGCAAAACATCAAAAAAGCTTCCAAAGCTACCAAAGCTACCAAAGCTGCCAAAGCTACCAACCCGCTCCAGCCCCGCCACGCGTCGAAGCACCCAAGTACGACCGCGTCGAACCCCTCGACACAAAGCCTCAGCTGCGCGCTCCGACATGACGCCGCGGTCGGCATGCCGGATGCGCCGTCTGCTGTCGTGGACGCGATAACGGCCATGCCGCGGTCGCCAAAGGCCAGCAGTGGCCCCATGGACGGACACGGCTCAGCCGGCTCGGCCAGCTCGCCAGTAACTCCAGCTCTCTGGCGGCCGCTGTTTCGCTCGTTCGGGTCGGGCAAAGACAACGAGAATGGCGCCGACGATGAGGTGGGAGTGGCCACAGCCAGCGGCAGCGGTAGCGGCACGGCCTCGTCCTCGTCGCCGCCGCCGTCGTCCTCTTCCTCGTCGTCTCTCAACAACAATACCGTGGCCGAGGGCAGTCGGGAGGTCCTCATCGACCGGCTGCAGGACATGGTGCGCCACCTGGCCGCGGGCACGGCGTTGTCGCCGCTGGGGAAACACGTCGGTGCCCGCGCCCGCCGCGCCGACGACCGCGTCCTGAGCGCGCTGCATGCGCACATTGACGAGATGGAGGCCGTGCTGGCCGGAGCAGAAGCCGCCGCCGAGGCCGCAGCCGAGGCTGAGGCCGCAACGGCGCATTCCATTCCGTCGCTGTCGTCGCCGTCTCGGCACAACCGCATGCGGTCCCCGCTGTCGTCGCTTGGGACCGCCGCCAGCGCTGCCGCTGCCGCCGCCATTGCGCCGGGCAGCCCTATGAGCAGTCTTCGGCAGCGTTCGTCGCTGCTGGGGCGACCGGCGGCCATTTTGACGGGCCGGAAGCCGCCGTCGTCGGCGGCGGCGGCGGCGGCGGCGGCGGCGGCAGCTGTGCACGTGGACGCAGCGAACGGCAACGGTGCAGCAGCCCATTGGGGCTTTGGGCTGTTACCGTCAAGGGAGGCGAGACAGCGGCAGGAAAGCCAGCACCGAGAAGACAAGGGGCCGGCGCGGGTGACAAGCGAGACGAGCAAGACGCTGGCCGTCGAGTCGACCCGCCTCGCGGACGAGCTCGCGGCTGCCCTGGCCCGCTTGACGACGACGAGCCGCAATGCCGAGGCAATTCAACAGGCCCTGCTGGAGGAGCTCGATGCCACCCGCGGCCGGGCGGCGGCGCTCGAGACGCAGCTAGCAGCCGTGGCGCGCAAGCAGGAGCAGCAGACGCCCAAGACGCCGCCGCGGCACGCAGCCACGAACGACAGCAGACACAGCGTGTTCCTGGCGCCGTCGTCCGCGGTGTCGACGACGGCAGTGTCCACAACAGCATCAGCAACAACGGCAACGACAACGACAACGACAACGGTGACGGGCTCGCAGCTGGAGACGCTGGGCGCGGAGCTGTCGTTTCTGCGGTTGCAGCTGCGGGCGATCGAGGTACAGTGCCGGGCGCACGTGCCGGACGAGGCAGACCCGGAGCTGGCAGAGAGCATTGCCAACTGGAAGGCGGACTGGACGGCGCTGCGGGCGCAGGTGGACGAAGAAGAGCACAGCCTGCAGCAGAGCCTGGGTGATGGCGGCAGCATGTATGGATACGATGTGATGTACGAATAAACGACAAATCATGGCCACGGTGCTCTTTTATTTTTGTTTATTTTTGGCCGTTTTTTTATTCGGCCATTCAGGACGAAAAAAAGGCGGCCAACGAATTCCAAAATGTCCTGCCAAAGGAGGGTATGGTATCAAACGAACACTGGGGAAAGGTATAAAAAGGTATTACGACAGTCCTGCCACACAACCGTCCAAGACGCGAGAAAGAAAAGAGAAAAGAAAAAAAGGGGAAAAATAAGAAGAAGAAGAAAAAAAAAGATCCGACCGACGTTCTGCACCTCCACGCTCACACGCGCGCCGTCGCGTCACGCTCCGTCTTCAGCGGCTGCAGCATCTGCTGCTCGTTCGCCTTGGCCTGGGCATGCGAGCCGCGGCGGTGCTCCAGCTGCTTCTCGTGCACCCTCTGCTGGTATTCCTCGGCGACGGGCTCCGCGGGCGGCGTGACGGAGCGGCCGCCGAACAGCAGGTAGCGGTGGATGAAGTAGGGGATCTGAGAGGCGCCGTAGGCGATGCGGCGGCGCAGGGGCACGGAGAAGACGGCGTCGAGCTCCTCGAGCGTCTTGGACTTGGTCTCGGGGACGAGGAAGAGCACGCCGAAGAAGCCGACCATGTTCCAGGCGGCGTACCAGCCGAACGCGCCCTGGGGCTTGAAGGCCTTGAGCAGCGACGGCCAGGTGACGGACAGGATGAAGTTGAAGAACCAGGTGGTCGCCGTCGCCAGCGACATGCCGAGCGGGCGGATGTAGAGCGGGTACGCCTCGGCCGAGTACGTGAAGGGCACGGGGCCCTCGCCCGGCGAGTAGACGACGCCAAACAGGTACAGGCCCAGGGCGATGCAGGCAATGTAGGCGGTCGAGCCGCTGGGGATCCAGAAGGAGAAGCCGGTGAAGAGCAGGAACAGGGACATGAGCGGGAAGGTCGTCAGCAGCAGGTTGCGGCGGCCAAAGGTGTCGATGGTGTAGAAGGCCGGCAGGGCAAACAGCCAGTTGATGACGCCCCAGCCGAGGCTGGCACCGAGCGCCTTGACGTTGGAGTGGAAGACGTCGACGAAGATCTGCGACGAGTAGTAGGCAATCACGTTGACGCCGCAGAACTGCTGCATAAACATGACCAGCTCCGACGCAATCATGGCGTTGCGGTTGCGGCGGATCGTGAAGAACTCCTTGACCCGGTGGCGGCCCGTCGACATGACCTCGCGCTCGGCCTCCAGCAGCGTGTGCATGTAGAACAGGTCGCGCGCCGCCTGGACCTTCTCGAAGCGCAGCCGGCACACGGCCGCGTACGCGTCGCGGTGGCGGTTCTTGGTCAGGTACCAGCGCGGCGACTCGACGCACGAGTGGATCAGCAGGCACACCAGGACGGCCGGGATCATGGCCGAGCCCATCATGAGACGCCAGTTGAGGCCGCCGCCGATGCCGTGGTCGGGGACAAAGTAGAAGGCCAGGTCGGCTATGTAGCCCACCATGATGCCTGGGGGGGTCGGTCAGCGCTCGCTCTCTTTCTCTCTCTATATCCAGGCCACGTGACCACAGAACATACCAAACGCTGTCCACATCTGCCACTGCATGACCAGGGCGCCACGGAGCTTGGGCGGAGCACACTCGGCCGCGAAGATGGCTGTTTGTTAGTGACGAACATAGCAAAACGAAAAGGAAAAAAAAAAAAGAAAACCTACGCGTCGTCGCCGACTTGGGCCCGATGCCGAAACCCAGGAAGAACCGCGCAATGAACATGTGGTACCAGGTGTTGGTGAAGGCCTGCCAAAAGCAGGCGAGCGCCGAGATGATGCACGAGATGAAGATGGTGCCGCGACGGCCAAACCGGCGGTTCATCGGCTCCGTCAGCCAGCAGCCGGCGACGGCGCAGCACAGGTACGGCGCCGAGTTGCACAGGCCGACCAGCCACGGGTCACGCGAGTTGTCCTTGTCGATGCCAAAGTACACCTTGTAGAAGATCTGCGCACCGTTGATCACGGTCTCGTCCATGCCCTGGACGGCAGCGCTGAGGGAGCAAACTGAAGGGGGGGTTAGCTTTTTGTAAAAAAAAAAAAAAAAAAAAAAAAAAAAAAAAAAAAAATTTACTCACTCAGCACCACCCAGTAGAGCTGACGCGGGTTCGACCACTTGTGTGTCACCTCACGCTCCAGCACCTCGCGCTCGTGGTCCGTCAGCGCGTCAAAGTGCGGCCCGCCGCCGTACGTCTTGCTGTCGCTGCCGCCGCTGCCGTCGCTGCTGTTCTTGTGGCTGTTGCCGCCGCTGTACAGGTCCGGGTTCGCCGCCATCACCGCACCCAGCCGGAACGCACGCACGTCCTCCTCGCTGTCGGCCACCCCGTACTTGCGGCAGTACTCTTCGCCCATGTCGGCCAGGTCGTCGGCCGGGATGTCCGCCAGCGGATTGTCCAGCTTCCGGTTCATCTCCTGCGCCTCGCGCAGCGCCGCCACCTCGGCCGCCGCGTCCGCCGCCCGGTCCACGCTGTTGCGCCGCGACGAGAACCGCGACGACAGCTGTCCGTTGTGCTTGGTCCGCCGCGGCGTCGCCGTGCCCGAGCCAGGGCCAGCACCGTCGGCCGCGTCGCCAAAGTCCGCTGTCAGAAAGTCGACGCCGTGGCCGTGGCCTGTGCCGACGGCCTCGCTGTGCTGGGCCGTCGGCTTGGGCGAAATGCCGTCATCGCTGCCACGAGCAAGGCCGTGCTGATCATTGGGCTGATCCGCCATGGTGCTTGGTGTAAACGGTACAAGTCAAGAAGCAAACAAAAAGGTAGAGCATAAAACCAGGCACCACAAATCAACGAAAAAAAGGCAAGAATGTCCTTTTCCTTGTTTCGTCGTTTCGTTATCTAGTCTTGTACGAGTACACGGCGGGCGAACACAAGAATATATAGACAGCGGCAAACCGTGTCACACGATTATGGAAAAAAACGACACTTCCCCATTCTACGAATCCTACGACTCCGCAATCCCCGGGCTTACGACTGTCAAGGCGGGGGGACCACATTATACCCTTCGTTTTCTCTGTTTTCAACCTCCGCTTGGCCCGTGTTGATCATGATGAGGGAAGCCGTGTCTCGCACGGCCTTGGAATGTACCCTGTCTTGGCATCTTGGCAAGATTAGTCGTTTTCGTCAACTCGGCTGATCCTGTCCGCTCGGTCTCACAACCGAATGCATCTGTGCATGCCGTCTTTCCACAGAAGTACAGAAGAAACCCTATGAAACAGCACCGGCGTTTTTTTGGTGAACACAACGCCGTATCGAATGCGGTCGGACACCGTGTAAAACGTGTAGTCGCACAGGGCACTATAGCGTGCGTATTATTACACTGACTCTTAAGGTACAAAGTTCGCAGCCCAGGTCGTACTACGTCATACCCCGGTTAGCGCTCACGTACAGTTCCACACCGCGAGGCTGCCGTGAAAATATGCAGCAGAGTGCCCGAGGATTTAGCCGCATTCAGACACCGACCGGTATGGAGACCGTATAAGAAAATCTCCGCATCTCGTGTCCCCGACAGGTTCCCGTCGTCCGGACGTCTTACATCCGAGGGAATATCGAAGCCGTGCTAGTTGACACTCCGTGTGGAGAACGGTCCCGAGGTTTACGGGGCCAAAGGATCGGCTGCACTGCCGATCCATTTTTCTGCGGCCTGAACAAGTTTTGTGGTGGAAAAAGGATGGAACCAGCCACACGATCCAACTGTTATACATACGAGTAGTCAAAAAAAACAGGAACCCCGTCAAAGAAACGCCGCAGTCTCCCCGGCCAATGTAAGATACCTTTCCTGAAACCTGGGGTACGGAGTAGGCGCGCGCGGGGGGGGGAAACAGAGAAGCACCCGATACCTAACGCCATTGTGTAAAAGAAAGAACACCCGATGGTCCAACCCAACACTCCACCATATCTGCGGGGGAGGAGGCGAAAACCCAACTGCCTTCCAAGGATATTGTGCATAGAAAAAAGTGACAGAACAGAGTCGTACAAAAAAAGAGACAAGGGTGTGAAAAGAGGGTATCAAAAGAAAGTTTCTTTGGGCTGTGCGTGTGCATGTATGTCTGTGCGTGTGGAGAGGGGGGGGGGGGGGAGGGGAGGTGATAAACAGACACGTGTGAGGTACACGTGTGTGCATTGCGCCCGCGCCCGCGGTGTAGGCGTATCCTCCTCACTTGGAACTTGCTATCGACGCCGGCCGCGATGTGTCGTCTGGCGACGTGTTGTCCATGTCGGCACTGGTGTTACTGCTCTGCTCGTGCCGCTCGTCATGGCTGCCAGTGACGACGATGGCAGTGTTGTTGCTGCTGCAAACGTCAGCGCCGTCACCGCTGCCGCCGCCACCGCCACCCCCAACACCGGCACCACCAGTACCAGCGTCTTCGCTGTCCGCACTCGTTCCGCTGTCGATTCGTTCGTGCGGCCGATGACGCTGGAGCCGGTGTGGCGTGTGCCCGCGCTGCGCTCGAGTCTCTTTGGCACTGCTCTTCGTCTCTCGCGACGGCCGTGGCTCTTTCGTAGGCGACTGCTGTTTTTGCAACCGCCATTTTTCATCCAGGAGCGTCACCAGACGCTCCAGCTTCTCGTCCAGCAGGCCGTCCAGCTCCTCGCTCATCGCCTTGCTGCGGATCGCCCGATCTCCCAAAGCCGCTACCGTCAGGCGCAGCTCTTGGTCCAGCTCAATGAGCACGTCCCTGGCAATCGGATCCGTCGATGCTAACCGCTTTCGATACGCCCGCAGCTGCCGGCACGTCTGCTCTGTCGCCATGTTCAGGCTGCCAAACCCGTACGAACTCCGCAAATTGCTGGCGCTACCCTTTTTCCGTATCGTGCCACCACCGCCCCCCGACGGCCCGGTTGGCGTCAACGCCGCTCCTGCCGTCGTGCTCAAAGCCGGTAAGGATGGTCGCCGCCGGACCTTTTGCTTGGGGCTAGCCTGCATAGGCGGACTGCCTTGCCCGCTCCCTGCAGATGCCCTTCGGGAGGAGGACGATGGCGTGTCTTCTGCAATTGCACGGGCTGGGTTGTGGAGTAACACAGTAAGAGGGGTCTTAGCAGCACCCGCTCCTGATCCTCCTCCCGCGAGGCTATAGCGGGAGGATCTCCGGGTGAGTGAGCGCGCAGGCGATCGTCGGCCGTTTGGAGTCGCACTGCCCCCTGCCCCTCCACTGGTGGCACCGCCGCTAATGCCGGCACTACCAGAGCCACTGGCGGTAGGGCTTGACCGCTGGAATTCCGCCAATTCAGCCTTTGACAAGACCCGTCGCAAAGGCGGTCTAGCCGACTTCGCCGAGATAGTGCCGCTATTGGTCCCGTCCTTGGCCGGTGAGGGGTCCCGGCTCCTAGCCGATACCCCTGCCGGGCATACCGGGTCGCGTAGATCGAGAGCCCAAATCATGATCGTCCCATCGGAGCCTACACTCACAACCTTCCGGCAACCTCCTGCAGACGCCACCGACCTGCTGCTGTCGCCCTTGTTGCTGTCTGGTCCCTCGTTCTCGTCCACCAACGCCACACCATTGATCGCCTCCGTGTGGCCCCATTCACGGTCGAGAAAAGCACCAGTCTGGGCGTTGTAGAGTCGGACCGATTTGTCCGTGTTAGACAGACCTAGCAAAAACGCTGTGTCGTTTGTGCTGCTGCTGGCTGGCGATGGCTGTGGCGCAGTAGCCTGCGTGCCATAGACAAGCGCATCCAAGACTGCCGTCTCGGTCCCGCCTTCGTCCAGGCATTTAAAGGAGCTGATCATCCGGCTCGTGGCCAAATCGTATTGGCAGATGGTCCGGTCGAGGAGCGTAACAAAGACCGATTTGGCGTCAGGCGCCAGCACCATGGACGTCGGGGACGCCTTCAGCGTCACGACACGGCTGGGGATGGCCGCGACCGCGTCAGGGTCGTCTTCTTTGGTGACCAGGTCGTGTATTTGCAGCGTCCGGTCAAAAGAACATGTGATCACTTTTTCGTCCGGTGTAAGAACCACCTGCACCACCTTGGCAGCAAACTCAAGTGTCTGGAAGTGTTCGACGCTTCCATCCTGCCGCCGTCGGCGAAACAGCTGCGCCGTGCGGTCGCGCCCACACGTGGCGAGCAGGAGTTTCGAGTCCGTCTCATAGAGAGCAATGGACTGGCAATAGGATGAGTGCGCTTTGGTCTCGATGAGGTATGTCTGCGTCGCAAAATCCAGCACGCGCAGAACGCCCTGCCGATCAGCGGTCACAAAGAGCTTGCCGCCGCGGGTGGCCCGCACAACTGTTAGCTGGTTGGGCAGATCCAGTTCGTTCTCCACCGGTGCCGGCTCAACAGGGACCTGCAGAGACGCCTTGACCTGGCCTTCAACATCCCAGAGAAGGACTTTGCCAGAACCGGACCATGTGAAGAAGGCGGCATCCGCTGCATTCGGCATAGATAGCGCCTGAACACCCAAAATGGGCTCCCCGTGGCCGGGGATGGGAACGCGTTGAATGCCCGGAGCTGGTTCCGTACCCGGCACGTGGTCGACACCGGAAAAGATATCGATGGTCTGATTGGTATCGATAGTCACAACGTGGTCAGCCAGAAAACCGATCGCCACGAGGCCACTTTGCGCGGATGCCGATGGGGCGCTCTGGCTGCCGAAGGCATTTCGTGGGCTCGGTGCAGCAGTGGACATTATCCGCTTGCTGGCAAATATGGGCGATGATGCAAAAGAGGCTGTGGGCGGGGATGGCACAGAGTCATCACGTGGACACTCGAGCAGTAGGTCATTCAAGCTCACTGCGATCGACTGGCCTGTCTTTCCGGCAATGTACACCTTGTCTTTTCGCACAGAGACACAAGAGATGGGAAAGCCGACATCGCGGAGTCGCGTCAACTTCATCTGCTTGTTGACGGAATTGGACGAGTCGAGCAAACAGACATCTCCCCCCTCAGAGCAGATGATGGCACGGTCACCAGGAAGGGACGCGGCGCAGCAAAAGGTCGCCTCAAGAAGCGACCCCAGCAGGATGTTCCGGCCTGGTAGGGTCCGCTGCTGTTGTAGGAACGGATTCTGTTGTTGCTGTTGTTGCTGTACTGAAGATGAGAGAGACGGATGGTACAACGGCGGGGTCGAAACGTGGCCGTCGCCGTATTTTGTCTTTGTAGGCGAAGTGCTGGGCGGCAGGCCGTCCTCAACACGCCAGATCTTGATGTGGCGCACACCATAGGTGACGAGACTGGAGCTACCCAGCCAGACAATGCCGCGTACATAGGACGTACAGCGGTTTTGCTGAAACAGACGTGCGGCACCGGTGCGCGGGTCAATCTTCCACAGATAGAGGAAGCCGTCATTGGGAGCGCCCAGCGACGCTAGGTAGCGAGAGTCGGCTGACCAGGCCACGGCAGCCACGCCAAAGCTGTGTTCGCTAATACAGACTAGAGGGGTGTCGGACGAGGTGTCGTCGAGATTGAAGATGAGCACGCGCGGGGCGTAGCCGGTTTCGCCAACCGCGAGAAAGCGGCCGTCGCGACTAAGGGAGAGGCATGTGGCCGACTTAATGCGCTCGCGTTGGGTCCAGGTCTTGGATGTCGGGGAATCCGCCCAGTCGGTGAGGCTGAAGGAATCTCGGTGGCCGCTAGCGGCAACGATGCGGTTGCGGCTGTCGTTTGCCTTGGGGGTGCCTGTCGGGGTGGAGGGGCCTTGGGGAAGAGGTGAAACGGTGTAGAGGGGAACAGCCGTGGGGCGCGCGCGGTAGAAGCGCTGCCTGTAGTGGCTGGCGTAGACGTTGACAACAACGACGGCACCACCAGCAATGTAGGCGAAGGACGAGTTTACGGCATCGAAGCCGATGGGTGAGCAGCAAGTGGAGCCGATGACGCGCTGAAGGGAAAGACGAGATGAGGCTGCGGCTGCTGAAGAGGAGGCGGTGGAAATTTCGCCGACAGCGCGGAAGCGGATGGGAGAGCGTGACACGCGATGCTGGTAGGGCGAGTTCGATGGGGTCAGCTTTAGACGGCTAGAGGGAGTGGACGCCATCCTGTTGCCATTTGCAGGATGGTTGGAAGTGGCCGGGATATCGGCTGGTATATGCAGAAAAAAATGGAAAAGAGAAGAAAAACGTCCAAGGAGAGAAAAAGAGAGGAAGAAGTGAATTGCTGAGGGGTTAGTAGTTGGGCGCAAGGGAGGATACCGAGGAGCGAAGAGGCAAATATGCTCACAATAGTGATTGTAGAAACGAGCGACAGTGAACAAAGACAAAAGGAACAAGCGAGGGACGTACTACTCCGGGATCTGTGCCTGGAGCAGAGGGAGAAAAGAAATGGACAATTTGTTCACGGTGAGGTGCAGGACATGGCGGACGCGTCCAAGTGCGAGGGGAGAAGAGGAGATGACAGAAGAAAAGAGGCGACACAGAGCCAAATCCGAGTCAATCGCAGAACGTCCTACTGGCGATGCTCTCGCGTGACGAATTTTTTTTGTTGCTGTTTTCGCCGACCGCAGACGACGTTGCCGCTGTCAGATTCTGCCGGCCGCGCGCTCGGAAAGGGCCTACCGTGAAACAACGCACGGAGAAACGATGCGATCGCGGCAACTGTGGAAAGGAGATGGGGGAGGCGCTTTGACCGGGGTCGATTCTCGTGAAGTTGCTGCGAATCTCCCGGAGGACGAGTGAAGCGGATACAAACCGGTATGGAGACCGAGGAGGCCCCTCCCTGCTTTGCTGGGCGGTGGAGTGGATCGTGCTTTCCTGTGCCCTGTGCCTTGTGCCCTTGTTTTCTTCCGGGTTGGGCGGGCGACGCAGGGACCCACCCGAGCTCTCTTCCCAAACTCAGGAAACATGGTTCCATTTTAGTACTAGCGCCAGGGGCAGAAAGCAAGCTGTGGGCCTATGCAAAGGGCGATACAGGCCGCTATAATACAGCGGTAGATGGCGAAGTGGTATCGCGGTGTTAAAGCAGAAGGACAACAGAACGGCCAGGAGGCCTATGGAGGGATAAAAATGGAAGAAACAGTGTTGAAACGATATGCACCGAACATGACGCGTCTAGGAGTGTTCAGTATAAAAGCACACGTCCAAAATGGTCTCCGCGCCTGGCTGCTCCGCCGTGGCAGATGCAGCCGACAGGGGTGTTGGGAGATGAGAACGCAGTGCGGCGGTGACAAGGGGAGGGGGGGGGCTCAAGGTGAAGAAAAGACAAGTAAGATACGAAGCACTTGTATCTTGCCCGTATCTTACACGGGCGCTTGTTTGAGTTTCCCGGCCAGTGTCCACATGAGAGTTGCAATGTGCTGTTTTGACTCGAGTCGTAAGATACAAAACAAATCCACGGATGGTGCACTCCGGCCCCGTCACTGCTTTCTCTGAGCAGTCTGCTGCGCCAGCCGTATCCGTTTGCCCAGACTCGGCGATTGTCGTGGCTGTTCGGCAAGCGAGGGCCCGTCGGTTCCGCGGTCGGACGCGGGCTCACGGCCAACCCCAGCAAGCCTGTCCCCAGCCTCGGCCGCTGCCACACCGGAAGCCCCGGGCGAACGCACCACCGCCCCATCGCCGTCCAGCATCCTCATGCCACCCATGGCGCCCATCTCCTCCCGCTGCCAGGCCGCCCGCACTTGCCGCCGTGTCCGCTCCTGCTGCTGCCGCGCGCGCCGTGGGTTGTCGCGGCGGATGCCCTCGGCCTGCCACCGCTTCGGCGGCTTCTTGCCGAGCGCGGCCCAGCGTTGCCATACCTGCTTACCGCGGTCGAACCAGCGCTCCTGCCGGTCCTCCTCCTCGGCCGCCGACGGCTGCCACTTGCTCTTCAGGATGCGCCGGATAGCCTCGGGCGAGACGGCAAAGTGCCTCGCCAGCACGGGCGTCGTGTACACGTCTGGCATCTGCTTGTGCAGCGCCCGGATGCCCTCGAGCGCATCCGGCGACAGCTTTTTGCGCGGGTTCCACGCTTCGCCTTGAAACTTCTCGCGCAGCGCCTGCTTCTGGATCTGCCACGGCTCGGTCTTGGTCCTGGTTGGCAACGGCAGTGGTGCCGCTGGCCGAGCTGCCCTTTCAGCTTTTTGTTTCTTCTGTTTCTTCTCCTTCTTATCGTTTTCGTTCGCCCCAATGGGCTCCGCTGCTGTTTTCTTGTGCGTAGTTTTCGTTTCCTTGGCCTTTGCGGCCTTCGTCGCCATCTTCGTCACCTTATCTCTTTTCGCGGCCCGATCCGTCTTCGATTCTCGTGGTCGCGTGGCCTTCTTCTTCTTTTCCTTCTTCGTTGCTGTCCCTGGGACGCTTGCAGCTGCTGCCACTTCCGCGGTGGTGCTTGTAGTGGTGCTTTTCTCTGCGTCCGTAACGCCTGTCGAAGCGCCTATGCCCGTCCCCAGAGTCCCTTCTGTCTCGCCTACTGTGTCTCTTGCATCTGCGGCGTCCGGCGCCGGTGCTGCGGTCGCAACTTCAGCCTCCTTCTGTCGCCGTAGCTTCTTCCGCCTGTTTTTTCCTGGGTACTGTGGTGCTGTGTCCTGTGCGGCATCTTGTGCCTTCGGTGTTCCTTCTGATGTGGGGGGTTCGGTCGCCGTCGGTGCACATAGCAGGTCGTCTGTCGCTGCCGCCGTCGCTGTCAAAGAATTTGAAACGGACTGTCCTTCGGTAGATGCGTTTGCTTGTACTGGAAAGGCCGCTATCTGGGTGTCTGCCGAGCCTGTCAGGCCTGTCGGCTCTGTTGTGAGCTCTGCTGCCGGGGTCGCAGAAACGGTTGCCGCCTGGACGCTGTACCTTGGCCGTATCGTATGAAAGCGCGCAATAGAGTACAACGCAGTCGCACGCGCGTGCCCCGTCCGCTTCGGTCGCTGTCCTCCTGCATCTGTTTGTTGGTCTGCCAATCCATGCGCTGCAGCGGGGACCAGTGCGAAAGGTTGCCGCGCCGAAGATCCTGCCAGGCTGCGCACAAATATGCGCAGCGCCGCCGTGCGGCAGGCGCAAAAGGATTTGTTCATGTTTTCGAGGCTCCGTTGTGTATGAGACGAAAGGCAAAAACTGAGAGACGGGACGACAAGCTCTCTTTTCTTGCAGGAAAAAAAAAAAAGAACGGGTAAATCGTTATCGATACGAAACAGTGGGGCCGCAATGGCCTGGGGGACCACGACGGGCGACAAGACACTCTCAACAGACACTGAATTTCCTTCTTGACTCGATTTTGCCTCTAGTTTTGTAGCATTACACCTCGGCGCATACCCTGCCGACATACCATGCCACCTCCAATCCAACCGACACCCGTGTCCTCCCCTTCCGCTGCAGCCACGCCGCCTACTCGAGCAACGACGCCTGGTTCTCATACAGCACATCCACCACGCTGCTCAGTTTCTCGATCGTCGCCAGCGCCGCATCGTAGCCCTCGTCCCGCACCGTCTCGTCGTAGATAATCAGACAGCCGGCGCCCTGGTCCAGCACGCCGATAATGACCTTGTCGAGGATCATCTGCGACAGCTTGCGCTCGACCTGCTGCGTGTCCAGGCCGACCATGGTGGCGATGTGGTCGATCTCGACGCGCGAGAAGGGCTCGATGACCTTGATCAGGTTCTGCTCGAGCATGGAGTCGTACAGGCGGCGCAGGTGGTTGCGCACAAACGCGTCGCCGCCCAGCTCGTAGCGGTAGGTGGTGAGCGCGCGCTCGTACTCCTCGAGCGAGCGGTTTGCGTGCGCGCGCGCAATGGCCTTCATGGCCTCGAGGCTCTGACCCGCGTACTTGATGGCCTGCTTGGACGCCATCAGCTGGTTGACGTCGTCGACCAGGTTCAACATGATCTTGCACAGCAGCATGTACTGCAGGGCCGCCGTGGCCTTAGCCGGCTCGTCCTGCGTGTGGTAGCCGTCGAGCGCCTCGATGAAGTAGCTGAAGGCCGTGTTGAAGTCCTTGTCCTCCGCGTGCAGCATGCCCGACTGCATGTCCAGGTTGGCCTGCAGCAACGGCGGCGTGTACACGGACGCCGCGCTCGTGCGCGCGCTCGTCAGCGCCGCCCGCGCCTTGGACACGTTGCCCAGCGCGTGGTACACGCGCGACTCCAGCAGCTGCACCTCCACCAGCACCAGCTTGTCGTCCAGGCGCTTCAGCTCGCGCAGCAGCCCGTTGATCAGCGTCAGAGCATCATAGTAGGCCTGCTTGGCCATGTACAGCGTCACCAGGCGCGTCTCCAGGTTCTGCCGCAGGAAGCCGCGGCGCTCTGATGTGGCCCATTCTATGCAGGACTTGGTGACGGCAATTTGGATGTCGGTCGTGTTGGGGATGTCCCGGAAGAGGTCGAGAAGTTGTCGCACTGGAGCGCGTTAGAAACGGGCAACGGCACAGAGTTCCCGGGGAGGAGTTCGTACCCAGTTTTGCCGTTTTTGCCTTTGCAAACGACGACAGCACCGTCCGGCTCCGCGTCACCAACTCAACAAGGTCGTTTGTGTTCCTAAAAAGTCAGCGGCACGTCCTTCCTCGCGACCACGGCTCCCTCCCTTGTCCGTCTGGAAAACCTACTTCTGGTCGCGGTAGACCTCCCCCAAGCTGATCAGCGCGGTCTCATACTCCCGGATCGCGGCCTCCGACGTGACAGACGGCGATTTAGAAATTATCTCTTTGTAGATGCTCGCCGCCTTGTCCGGGTCGGCCTTGGCCAACTTCTTGGCCTCCTGCACCCGATCCGAGTCGCCTGCGGCCATGGTGTGGGAGGGGAATGGCAAAGGGAAAGTTGGAGGGGGGGACCGGGGGGGAGGGGGGAGGCAAAACCAAAACGGTATATGTATGCGTCCGCTGGTATTCGCGAGAGCTGTGCAAAATCGTGTGCGTCGTCGTCGTTTGTCGTCGTCGTCGTCGGAGAGAGCGAGCTTCGTGGTGGGACAAAATGCGGCGAGGCCCGTCGTTCTCACCAGGTTGCCAATCGAACGCGAAAGCTAGCTAGCCTGCTGGGCTGCACCGCCACACCAGAATGTGGCGCGAGCAGCCCCCGCTGTCACTTGGTTGAAACGGCCCAGGGGGTTCGTCAAGCACAAACATTCGTTTCAAGGAGCTGTCGTATCTTACTTTGTTCATCTTGTGTCCATTTTCCCGATAGGTTGTTATTTTTGCTTCATCTCTTATTTTATTTTTTTTTATATACTATTCTTTACTATTCTCGTTCTTCTCCGCGGGCTGGCTCCAGGTATACACCCAGTTGTTTTGACTGTTTTGGTGCTCTCTTTTCTTTGTTCTCCGTCATCCTCGTCTCGTGCTCATATCCTGCACTCTTCAGCTTTTTTTTTTTGCATAGTCTATTTTGCGTTCTCGAATTCAGCACCATGGATGCCTATCAGCGCCCGCCACAGCGCGAGTCTTGGTTCGCCCCCCTTTCGATCGACCTCGTCCTCAAGGTGCTCTATGTTACCTTCTTCCACCCGTTTATCGCATGGCTGGTGCCGCTGTGCTTCCGTGCCGAGCATATGGAGTGGGATGCCAACCCTATGCGGGTGGCCATTGCGTATGCTTGGGTGATCACGGTGTGTTGGACCTTCAGTGCAGTCAATCGGCGCATCGCCTTTGGCAAGCCGCGCGAAGTCGACCTCAGCGAAGAGGTCATCGTCATTACTGGTGGTGCCAGCGGGCTGGGCTTGCTTCTGGCCGAGGTGTATGGCATGCGCGGCGCAAGCGTGGCCGTGCTCGATGTGCGGCCGATGGAGAACAGTGAGGCGCGCGGCGTCACGGGGTACCTATGCGACATTACGGACAAGGCGCAGCTGAAAAAGGTGGCCGCTGAAATTGAACGAGATGTATGTTGACCGCTTGGCCTCTCTTGCTCCCCCTGCCAGTATCTGACAAAACAGCTCGGCTCCCCTACGGTCCTCATCAACAACGCGGCCGTCGTCATCGGAAAGCCGCTGCTCGAGCTCGACTTTGCCGACATCGAGCGCAGTCTGACGACCAATCTGCTGGCACCCTTTTACACGCTGCGCACGTTCTTGCCGGCCATCGTCCGCGGCGGCCGTGGCGGCACGGTGGTGACGCTTTCGAGCGTGCTCGGCGAGCTTGGCGCCGCTCGTCTGGCCGACTACGCGGCCGCCAAGGCTGGGCTGGTTGCGATGCACCGGTCGCTGACGGCGGAGATGCGCGCGACGCACCCGAACATTCGCACGGTGCTGGTGACGCTGGGCCAGCTCAGCACCCCGCTGTTCTACGGTGTGCAGACGCCCAACTCATTCCTGGCGCCCGTGGTCGAGCCGGTGGACGTGGCCAAAGAGATCGTGCAGGCCATCGACAACGGGCTGGCCGAGAGCATTGGCATGCCGTTCTACGCGCGGTGGGTTGCCTGGTACAACGTGCTGCCGGTGAGCCTGCAGCGGCTGGCGCGCCGCCTGGCAGGGGTCGACCGGGCGATGGTGTCGTTTGTCGGGCGGAACGCAGGTAGCGGTGAGAAGAGCACGCTGATTGAGACGTCTTGAGCTGGGGGAAGCTGTTCAAGATCGGCCCTGTCAGATTCACTCGTTTGTTTCTCGGCCTGGCGCTGGACCGCTGGCCACCTGTTCTTCTTCATGAAGTGAGACGAGCTGTGTTTTACGCCGCATTTGGTGTTCTTTGTGTCTGTTTGAAAGCAGTCGGGTTTCAGAGCACGTTCGGTATAATACACCAATTCACGAAGCAACGCATCTGTGGGTTCGACCTGCTCGACTGTCGTCCAAGCCGAAACGGCGCTAACCCCAATCCAGCCGGGGTTCGCTGGAGATCGTATTTTAGCGGGGGTGGCGGGCCGGATGTGAAGAAGGACGGAAAAAAAGAAAAAAACGATAAAAAAGAAGAACGGTCGAACAGTCACCAGATAGGAAAGGAAGACAGAAAACAAGGGTCTGCGAGACGGTGTAACGCTCGAGTTCTCTCTCATACAGCAGTGTCTTGCCAGCGAACCGACGTTTCGCGCAGCCGGCGTCGCAGCCTGAGTCACACAGCCTCCGCTTTCGGTTTCTCGATTTCCTTCTGCTACCGACCTCCGTCTTCTTCTTATCTCCCTTGGCGGCGCAAGCACACTCGCAGGCACAGACGTTCGGACGACCTTTTCTCCCTGTCCTGCCTGTGCGGTCTGCGCAGCAAGCACTCAAGACAGCCATGGACGGACCGGTGCGTCTTCGGTTTCCCCCCCTCTTTCGATGACAACGTCTCTAACCGCCACCACACAGGACGCCATTGTTCCGTCCCTCGACACCGTGAACGAGGTGCTCGCACAGGTGACCGCAGCGGCAAAGGCCGCGTCGGCCGCGTCGACGCCGTACAGGCGGCCCAACCTGGTGCCTGTGTACGGCCAGATCTCGTCGGACCTGATCACGCCGAGCGCAGCGTACCTCAAGCTGTCGGCGCACGCGCAATCGCCGTACTCGTGTCTGTTTGAGAGCGCGGCGACCGAGCGCGTGGGCCGCTACAGCTTTGTGGCGGCCGCGCCGCGCACGGTGCTGACGACGGGCGGCGCCGGGACGGCCGGCACAGACCCGCTGCCGGCGCTGGAGGCAGAGCTGGCGCGCTGGACGGTGGCGCAGGTGCCCGGGGTGGAGCTGCCGCCGCTGGCAGGCGGGGCGGTGGGCTTTGTGTCGTACGACTGCGTGCGGTACTTTGAGCCCAAGACGGCGCGCGAGGACATGCGCGACGTGCTGCAGATCCCGGACGCGCAGTTCTGCTTCTACGACACGGTGGTGTCCTTTGACCGGTTCTACGGGCTGATCAAGGTCACCACCTTTCTGCACGTGGCGCCCGACGACGGCGACGGCGACGGCAGCTACGCCCCGGCCGCCGTGGCCGCCGAGTACGCGCGCGCGACGGCGGCGATCCGCGCGCTGATCGACGTGCTCAACGCGCCGCTGACGCCGCTGCCGCCGCAGAAGCCGGTGCGGCTGGGCCGCACGTACACGTCCAACATTGGCCAGGCCGGCTACATGCAGCACGTCCACCGGCTCAAGAAGCACATTGTGCAGGGCGACATCATCCAGGCCGTGCCGTCGCAGCGCTTTGCGCGGCCCACCGACCTGCACCCCTTCAACCTGTACCGGCACCTGCGCACCGTCAACCCCTCGCCGTACATGTTCTACATTGATTGCGGTGGTGGTGGTGGTGGTGGTGGCGCCGGCACCGACACCACCGACAGCGGCAGCGGCCGCGGCAGCTTCCAGATCGTCGGCGCGTCGCCCGAGCTGCTGGTCAAGACCGAGGCCGGGCGCGTCGTCACGCACCCCATCGCCGGCACCGTCAAGCGCGGCCACACGCCGGCCGAGGACGAGGCGCTGGCCGAGTCGCTGCGGCAGTCGCTCAAGGACCGGGCTGAGCACGTGATGCTGTGCGACCTGGCGCGCAACGACGTGACGCGCGTGTGTGACCCGCGCGAGACGCGCGTGGACCGGCTCATGGTGGTCGAGAAGTTCTCGCACGTGCAGCACCTGGTGTCGCAGGTGTCGAGCGTGCTGCGCCCGGGCCAGACCCGCTTCGACGCGTTCCGGTCCATCTTCCCGGCCGGCACCGTGTCGGGCGCGCCCAAGGTGCGGGCCATGGAGCTGATCGCCGAGCTCGAGGGCGAGAAGCGCGGCGTCTACGCCGGCGCCGTCGGCTACTTTGGCTACAACACGGTCGCGCCCGCGGATGGGCGCCTGCTCGAAGGGTCCATGGACACATGCATCGCGCTGCGCACCATGGTCGTCAAGGACGGCACCGCGTACCTGCAGGCCGGCGGCGGCATCGTGTTCGACAGCGACCCGCTCGACGAGTGGCAGGAGACCATCAACAAGCTCGGCGCCAACATGCATACCATTACGTCCGCCGAGCAGCTGTACGCGCGGCGACAGTCGACGGCAGAGCAGGGAGGAGCAGCAGCAGCAGCAGCAGCAGCAGCAGCAGCAGCAGAGGCGGCGGCGGCAACAACGGCAGCAGCAGCAAGCACATAGAGAGGGAGAGAAAAGAAATCGAATTTAAAATAAAAATAAAAATAAAAATAAAAATCAGAATGCATGCATGTCTTCTCTACCTGGCCGCCTCGTAGGCCAGCCCCGCCAGGTCCTCGGCCGGCGGCACTATGTTCAGCCCGTCCCACGGCACCGGTGCCAGCCGGTCCAGCGCCAAGCCGCGCAGCGTCCGCACATTGACCCCGAACCCGTCAAACTCGGGCGCCCACAGCTGGTGGAAGTCCACCATGACGTTCGTCCCGCACTCCCGGCAGAACAGGTGCTCCGCGATCTTGCTGTTGAACCGGTACTTGCCCAGCGCCGCGCCGCCCTGCACGCCGCGCTCCGGGCCGCCGTCGACGCCGCCGCGCTTCCACGTGACGTCCGCACGCGCCGGGTACGCCAGCTGGTAGCCGAAGCGCCGGCACGCCGAGCAGTTGCACGACAGCACCGGGCACGTCTTCTCGCTCTCGCTCTCGCTCTCGTCCTTGCCGCCATCGCCACCCTCCAGCGGCGGCGACAGGGTCACGTCAAAGGCGAGCGCGCCGCAGTGACAGGTGCCCTCGTACGTCTTGCTCGCTGGCGGCGCCGGCGGCGTCTGCCCAGCAGCCTCGGCCGCAGCGACGGCGGCCGCAGCTGAACGTGACCGCGTGATCGGGTGCCATGGGGGGAAGACATGGCCAACCGACGAGGGCGCCGAGGTGGGATCTGCCGTGGAGGGTGCCATTGTCGCTGTTTCTAGTTGTTCGTTTGCCAAAGGCGAAATACAGAAAGATATGGATAACAGCCCTAGTCACTCAAGTTACATACCGCAAGTTTTCTACTGATATCTTTTTCCGCCATCTATTTTTGGCAACCCCACCTTCAAAATCAAAAGCGATTGGCAACCCTCTTTTTTTTTCATTACAAATAAGAGTTATACAGACTGAATCCCCTGAGCTGTCTTCCCTCGACTGTCTATCCTGGCCCCAATGGGTTCAACCCATATGCCCGGCCTCGTTTAGAGTAAACCAGAAAGTGAACCAGCGTTTGTAGAGCCGAGCGTCGACATAAGAAAAACCGAAACCCCTCGTGACACTGTGCAGAAAGAAGCCTTTTCCTGTCCGTCCCGGGAAAAGGCTGCGCTGCACCTGTGTTCCCTGCGTTCCAAGTCGAAAGAAAGAAGCAAGACAGAAAAAGCAAAATAGCTTTTCCAAAAAAAAAGCATACCCAGGACCAAAAAAGAAAAAAACCCGTAAGGAAAGAAAAGCAAAACCCGAGCTTGGGTATTATGTGGTGATTAAACAATCGAACAAAACAAGGTCAAAAAAGGAAATGGAAGTCTAGTGAGGGCAGAGTAGAAATGAAGAGAGAAGGGAGGGGAGTTGTGGTGATGTGGTATCAAAACAGATTAATGGAGTGGTGTTGACTGTGTATAGCACAGTGTTTTCAAAAAAAAAAAAAGGTTGGGAAAGCTTATTCCTCCTTGGACCCCACGGCGGGTGCCGTCGCCGCCGGCTGACCGGCAGGGGGTGCCGCAGGAGCGTTCAGGCCGTCTTCAATGGACCCGTCGCTGGTCGGCTCCGGCTTGGGCGGTGCGGTCGGCGCGTACTTGCTCATGGCCCGCAGCTTATGGCCGTAGATGTAAAAGCAGATGGGAATGGGGATCATGGCAGCGCCAACGCAGCCCAGTAGCGTGCACGCCCACTGGATGCCCATGCCGTTGAACATGTAGGTGGCGAACAGTGGGAAGCCAGCACCGCACAGCGACCGCAGGAAGGTGTTTCCGGCAATGGCCGACGCGGCGAACATCAGGTAGGCGTCGATCAGGTAGTTGAGCGACTGCAGGAAGATGGACATCAGACCGAAGCCGGACAGGATACCCGAAAGCGTCGGCACAATCCAGTGGATGTCTTTGCGGTAGCCGGACCAGCCCAGCCAGAAAATGCCGGCGGTGAAAGAGATACCACCCGCAATCACAGGGGGCAGACGCCACTCGGGAATGGGCACGTTGTTGTTTGCCTTTAGCTTGCGGTTGTACCCCGGCTGCAGCAGCAACATCATGACACCGGCAAGGAACTGGCCGAAAATCATGCCGAAGAACGGGAGGCCACCCACACCAGGCGACATGCCGTGAACCTTCTGGAAGATTAACGGATAGGCGGTCAGGAAGAGGTACAGAATACCTGCAGATGTTAGTGGAGGAAAAAAAAAAGAAGATGGCACAATGCAAAAGCGAGGCGTACCATAGATGAATGCCATGTAGATGGAGAGCAGCAAAATAATGGGCTCGCCAAAGAGCAGGCGCATCGGACGGGAAAAGTTCTTGTTGACCAGCTCGCGGAAGTCAATCTCGATTTCCTCCTGGCGAGCGTGGATGCCCCAGTTCTGAGTGCGACGGCGCAGGTCGGCGGCCTTGTTCACCAAGATGGCCGGCGGGTAGGTCTCCTCGAGGAAGAAGAGCATCAGGACGACAGAAGAAGCGCCCATGATGCCCGGGATATACATGGTCCAGCGCCAGCCGAGGTACGACGAGGCAATGAAGCCGCCGACAAAGGGAGCCATCAGGGGACCGGCAAAGACAGTCATGGAGAAGACGGTGATGGCCATACCACGTGAGCGGTTGTCGAACATGTCGGAAAACACAGCGGCGACGACGGCAAGCGGACAGGCACCGAAAAAGCCGGCAAAGAAACGGCTAATCAACACCGTCTGAAGGTCCTTGCCCGTGGCGGCGGCGAAACAGAACAACGTGAAGCCAAACATGGAGACGAGGAGCGGCGGGCGACGGCCCTTGAGCTCGGAAAAGGGGGCCCAGAGCGTGGGACTGGGCGTGTTAGATGGAAGGCAAAAATGGCAACGGGCAAAAAAAAAAAAAAAAAAAAAACCCCGACGGAACAGACATACCCAGTAGCAAAACCCAAGACGAAGAACGAGACACCGAGAATGCCGACCTCAGAAGCTACGTGAAACTCAGCAGCAACGTGCGGCGTAGCGGCAGAGAAGATACTGGAGCTAAACGCAGAGACGGCCGTGGTGTAGCCAAGCATAGTGGCAGTGAGAAGCCTATGTTGCGCGTTAGCGGGGTAGACCGGAAGTGACGGGGCGGCGTGTGGTTTCTGCGGGGCACTCACTTCTTTCGCGACTGCCAGTTCTGGGCATGCAGCGGGTCCTCAGGACCATCGAACTCGACCACGTATTGCTCCTGGTCGGGCATGGGCGGCGGGTACGGCTTGCCGGCGCCGAAGGGCGGCAGCGGCTTGCGCGAGCGGCGGCTGGTCTGCGAGCGGCCGACGGTACCGCTGTACTGGCTGCGGGCAGTCTGTATGCGCTGCAGCTGGATCTGCTCGCGCTCAGGGCTCGCAGCACGCGGGTTGGCGCCGGACGCCGTGGCCGATGCGCGGTTGCTGAGCGGGACATCGCGGACGGAGGCGGACGACGATGACGACGACGATGCCGTGGGCACGCGGTCAAGCGTCTGGTGACGCTCAATGCTGGAGCGGCGGCTGCCGGCGGGATAGAGCCGGGGCGACGCCTCCTCCTCGGCGCGGACGATGTTCTCGTCCATGGTGGGCGGGGAACGGAGGGCGGTGGACAGTGGAATCTGGTTGTGCTGGCCGGTCTGATCTTCTTTTTTTGCGAGGGGCGGAGACGCTATCGTCACGATCGTCACTGTCGTCCGGCACGGCAGGGACAGGGAGGGGTGGGTGATCGAGGAGGGGAATGAAAGAACGACGGTCGATACAAGAAAAAAAGAGAAAAGGAAGGGGGGAAAATTTTTGTAGGGAGAAGACAATACAAGTACAAGGGGGAGGATATAAGGGAATGGAGGCCCAAAACAAGCTGCCTAATTTTCCAATAGAAAAGGGGAGGCCGCTAATTTCCTTAAGAAAATTCCCAGTGGCAATGTAGAAAATATAAACAACGGAGGGGGGGGGGGGGGGGGGGGGGGGGTGCAGACGAAGAAATCGGACTGCGGCCGGCCGAAGGCGATGATGAAGGAAGGGAGATGGAGGGGAAAAGGAGAGAGAGAGAGAGAGAGAAACGGAGGCAAGCTGCGGCGATCCGTCTAAAAAGAAAGAGAAAACCAAAGGCAAAATGTAACGGCCCATTCAAGCAAGTTTTTCCCGGTCGTCACTGCTCAAACGGGCAAGAAAAAACCCAGCACGGTCTGGATGACACACCGCGCGGCAAGTATCTTACGGACGGGGGATAGCTGCCGCCGCGGTACCGCCTGAGTACCTTCCACCAGATTTGCTTGGTAAGGTGGTCAGGCCATACATACATACACACAACGTGGGTGCCGACGCCAAGGCGACCGCCCATGCGGCGGCGGCGGCGGCGACGGCCACGCGCCGATACGGCACAGTGATTTGCTGCTCGCGTCTTCGGCGTTTTCTAGATCGACGCTAAGTACCCACCCAGTACATGCGAACCGTACAAGGTTCTTACAACCTGAGATCCTCTGCGCTTGCATGTTTTCGGAGTTAGGCCCCCCCATAGTCCGTGTTCCCGAATGCCCCACATGATGTCAAAGCGCCTGCAATACTCCGTATCTTACGCATACGATACGGACTCCCATCGTAAGGTATCAGGCTGCGTGGACGGGTGCGACAATGCTCCATCCGCACGCGTCTGCGCCCTGCGCTTTACATGTAAGACACAAGAGCAGCACAACACGTGGCGCTGTTGCACCACGGTCTGTCGTCTTGCGCGACCCCAATAGAAAGCTTTTCTACGCGGAAAAGAGCAGGTTCGGTCTGGTTTATTTGCTGATGCACGTCGTCGCATCCCTGCCGTTGGGGTCGTATAGAGCACACGGTAAGATACGGTGTAGGGACAGACGGTGACCCCGGCGGTCCTGAATCTACGCGCATCCTCATCCTTGCATTAACGCAGGCATTGTCGTACTTTGTCCGGGACCTATCCGCAGCCCAATTGCCTGTAAGGCATTTCCGCGCCGTTCATCGAGCCAGAGCTGTAACTTACGAGTAAGATACGGAGCAGTATTGTCCCGTTTTCTCCTATTCCTCTTCCTTCGGCTCCGTTCTCTGTCCTTCTATCCTTTGCTGCAAGCTGCATGCAGCCGGTGATCGTCTCTCTCTGACTCACGGGGAAACCCAGGGATGAAACAGCAGATGGAGAGCATGTTCGCCCTCGTCGAAATTAAATGATAGCAAAGGACCGGAACGTTCTCGAAAAGAACTCCTAAAAAAAAAAAAAAAAGCTTGGCGTCCCAGGGCATTGCGCGGCTCCGGACCGAGGCATGTTCCTGTAGGTGGGGCTTCTGAAGTGGCCAAACCGAGGCGGCAGCGCAGCCTCTGCGCGTCCGTCTCCACTCGGAGGTCTAAACCTCCCGTGCACCGACTGTGCGCAAGGGATGGAAGGAAGATCGGTACAAAGGACAAAAATGAAACGCACTAGTATTGCGTATCTTCCTTCGTAAAGGTACGGCTCGGCTTCCAACGGCATCGAATACGAGCAACGCGGTCTATTTGTACGATAATATATCCTTAGCAACCCGTATCTTACGATACACCCGCACCCGCCTACCGCCGCATCGTTCGGGACGCCTGCTCCCGCTCGCCGTCCGCGGCGGCATTTGACGGGGCCGGCGCTCCCACGCCCCAGTCGTCGCGCTCCAGCAGCCGCGCGGCCGCCTCGAGGCTGCGCCCGCTCGTCTCGGGGTAGCAGCTGCGCACCAGCAGCCAGCCGCCGGCGCAGACGACCGCGTACAGCACAAACGTCCACGACGGCGACAGCGCATCCATCAGCGGCAGGAAGGTCAGCCCGACCACAAAGTTGGCCAGCCAGTTGGTTGCTGTCGCCAGGCCGCTGCCTAGCGACCGCACGTCGAGCGCAAACAGCTCGCTCTGCATCCACGGCACGTTGCCGAGCCCGCTCGCGTACGCCACCACGTAGAGCAGGATGCTGCTCAGGACGATGGCCGCGCCGCTGCCCGTGTCGTCGGTGGCCCTGCCGCCGGCGCGGGCCGGCGACCACGGCAAGAACGAAAAGCCATAGGCCGCCAGCAGCAGCGCACCCGCCATGATCGGCACCGACCACAGCAGCACGCGCCGCCGGCCGATCCGGTCGATCAGCAGCAGCGCCACCACCGTAAACACAAAGTTGGTGCCGGCCACCGTCAGTGCCGTCAGCGTGGGCTCGCGGAAGCCGACCAGCGCAAAAATGGTGGCCGAGAAGTACATGAGGGAGTTCTGGGACGTCAGTTGGGGGGGTTTGCGTAGATCGCGGGAGGAGGAGGGGGAAGGAGGGAAAAACGCACAAATCCGCACAGCTGCTGTAGTCCCTGCAGCAGACACGCAATCGCCAGCGCGCGGCGGTTGCGCCGCTCGCCCAGCAGCGCCGCCCATGCGTCGCCGTCGGACGCGAGCC
>PCDN01000003.1:390622-429650 GCA_002778105.1 Ceratocystiopsis brevicomis
CAGCAGCCAGCCGCCGACGTAGGCCACGACCGCGCCCAGCGTGATGAACAGCACGTTGGCCGTCACCAGGCGTCCGCGGTGCGCCGCCGGCGCCGCCTCGGCAATGTACAGCGGCACCACAAAACTCGCCGCGCCCACCGCCGCACCCACAACGGACCGCCCCAGCACCATGCCCGCCACCGACTGCGCGCCCGCCTGCATCAGTGCCCCCGCCACAAACAGCACGTCGGCCGCAACGACAACGGGCCGCCGCCCGCGCGCGTCCGCCAGCACCGACGCTGCCGGCGACGCCACCAGCGCCAGCAACGCCGTGCACGACGTGATCACCGACTTGTCCAGGTCCGTCAGCGGGCGGCCGTTCAGCGTGTCGCCAATGGTCACCAGCGTGGCCGAGATGACACCTGTGTCGTCTGGAGAAGGGGTTGGTTATAGGGGTTAGCAGGTGTTGGGCGCCGAAGTAGAGCCAGAAGAGAACACACATCCGAATAACAGCCCGCTCAGTCCCGCGACAAGGGACAGCATCCATACAAAGCGGCTCGGCGAGCCGGAGCGGCCCCCGGGCCCGTCGCCGCCGCCGCCGTCAGGGGCGCGCTGGCCCTCGACGTCGTCGACGAGCAGCGGCTGCTCGTCGTCCGGTGCAGCGTTCATTGGGACGGGTCGGCCGTCTGTATCCGCACCGGTATCCGTGTAGTCGGCAAAGGTCCGTGTCGCGGTGGTTCGTAGTTCGATGGTCCTGTCCGGCATTGAGCCGTTGGTTAGTTACGGCGAGGTCCGGTGTTGTGGTTGGGAAATACGATCCACATTTCTGGCAGCTGCCCCCATCGTATGGCAGCTGGCAGGCTACGCCAATCGTATCACTGTCCACGGGGTGATATAATACAGCAATGCACAAATTCTTCATGAAACTTTCTACTCAGCCATGCTCAGACAGGCACCGGTTGCCTTGCGTGCCTCATTAAACCCTCAGAGACCGACCAAAAACCCTTGAAAAAGAATAAACAAACAGGAAAAGATTAAGAATAGTCAATGCGAAACACCAGCAAAAAAAAAAAAAAAAAAAAAAAAAAAAAAAAAAAAAAGACAAGTGCAAAAAACAGCCGAACTGACGCCGCACAGGAGCTGCAGGCTCCCGGATCCCTCCCGTTGCCCGACAAGCGGGTGTCCGATATATGCAGATTTAAACAACCCCCCCCAAAAATACACGGACACGTGCCGAAGAAACGAAGGAATGGATGGAATAAGGATTATATAGAAAAGGCCCGACAATGAGAACAAGCCGAAACAGGATCGATGGCAGATGCTACAGCAGAGCAAAGACCGCCATGACGCCAAACATGGCGGCGCCCGCAGCCAGGACCTCGCGGCCGAGGCTGTTGGCTGACAGGGCCGTGGCTGCGCTCTTGGCCGAGCCCGTGGCGGTGCCGCTGGCGGCAGCACCCGAGGCGGTGGCCAAGGCGGTGGCCGTGGCGGTGGCAGTGGCGGCGGTGCCGGTCGCCGTCGTGGACAGCTTGGCGCCCAGCGACGGCAGCGCCACGTTGCCGTCAACCAGCCAGCCGCTAGCAGTGGAGGCCGGGCAGTCGCGGGTGGAGACGGAGTTAGCGTTGTAGGCGGAGCTGGCGACGCCGGTCGGCGTGAGGGTAGCCCACTGCGCCTTGAGGTTGGCAAAGTCGGGGGTGACGGGGCTAGGGGTGCCGCTGCGCACAACGGTAGCGGTGCCGCTGCCGTAGGAGACCAGGCCGTAGTTGTTGGCCTCCTGGATCCACTCGTAGATAATGGCACCGCTCCAGTCGCTGTCCATATCCGAGCCGAGAATGGAGGCCTGGTCGTCGAACAGGCGCGGGCCGGGGGTGTTGCAGCCGGTCTCGGAGAAGAAGATGGGGACGGGGAAGTCCTTGGCCTGAGACTCGAGGTTGGAGTAGCCGGAGCCGGAGTAGGTCTGGGGGTCGCACCACTCGTACGAGTTGAGGCCGAAAAAGTCAATGTTCTCGGAGACGTTGCCGCCGCAGGTCAGGTAGTTCTGGAGCATGGGCCGCAGCTCGGCAATGTCGGCGGCGGAGTAGCCGATGGGGATCTCGCGGTAGTTCTTGGACGCGCGGTAGGCCTTCATGTCACGGACGGCGGCCTTAATGTAGGGGGCGGCGAGCGACTGGTTGGTGAGGGAGATGACCTCGTTGCCAATGAAGAAGCCGAGCACGTTCTTGTAGCCGGAAAAGGTGTCCATGACGGCGGCGTAGTGGTCGCGCTGGGTCTCGTTCCAGCTGGGCTGGTCCATGGTGGGCGAGTAGATGTACGTGTTGAAGGTGTCGAGATCGATCAGGGTGTAGATGCCGGCATTGGCCAGCTCGGTCATGCACGAGTCGTGGTTGGCGCTGGCGTCGACGTGGTAGACGCGGATGGTGTTGGTGCCGAGCGTCTTCATGAGGGCAACGTCGCGGGCACACTGGTCACCGTCAATCAGGGGATCCGTTTCGTCGAGTTGGTAGGCGATGCCTGGATGGTTAGCATTGGCCGTGCTCGTGTCAGAGGAGGGAGGGGAGGGACAGGAACGCACCCTTCATGAAGAACTGGGAGCCGTCTTCCTTGAAGAACTTGTTGCCGACGGCGGAAATGGTCGAGACGGACGCGGCCGCCGCGGCGCTGGCGAGGGCACCGGCCGAGAGAAGAGCAGAGAAATGCATGTTGCGCGTAAGACGTGAAGGAGAGAAGCAACGAGCGGACGACGCAAGGTGAGAAAGAGAGACAGGGAAAAAGAGAAGACAGAAAGAGAAGGAGAGAAAGAAAAAAAGAAAAAAAGACGAGCCAACAACAGAAACGAGTGCGTTGCAGGCTTCAAAAAAGAGAAGGAACCAAAAAAAAAAAGAAGACGAAACGTGAAGAGAGTTGAAAAACGAAAAGAAGAAAAAAACCGCAAAACGAAACGACGCTGGAAGAAAGAGAAAAGTACTTCTTCTCTGTCGCGAGATTGGAAGTGGACAAATTGATCGACGTGGGACGCGAGCTACGAGGAAGGGGGGGAAAGGGAAACACGTCTGTGCTGTGCAAATCAACTCCGAAGGCGCCGACCCACCCGGCCAAGACCCCTGATCGTCTCAAGTCCCTCGCGCTTGCCGCCCCTGGGGTATGCAGGAAAGTTTGGCGACCTCTGTGCTGGGCCGATGATTGGTGCCGCTGCATCCTTGCTCGGTCCAGGCATCACGACATTGCGGCCTGGACAGGGACACAAGTATCTTGTATCTTGTATCTTGCCTCGTATCTTCTTCTTAGCCAGGGGTGTGATAAGCCTACTCCGGATTCGGATCAACTGCGTAATTGGGCTGTTGCATCTCAGCCAGGCCTTGGCTCATCTTGGGGGGGAAGATACAGAAGATCTCGACACGTGTGTGGCCGGCCTCGACCAAGTTGAAAAACAGGTTTTCCGGGCGGCCGACCCAGTGATATCCGGTAGCATTAAGCATATCCCAGGTCCACACTACACTGTAAGATATCGTACTCCGTATTGACGAACCCCGGGCGTCCACATATTTATATCATAAAGAGATGAGTACGGAGATGCGTCGACACAGCGCCGGCACGGGATAAGCATTGTGTAAATCAGGCCGATTCGTGCGTGGCCTATTCTGTCTGTATTACCGCTTTCAAACAAAGTCCCAAACGCCCGTGCCTGTCCGTCCCTGGTCCCTGGTCCCTGGTCCCTAGTCCCTGTTTCTTTGGGTATTATTTGTGTGTGTGTGTGTGTGTTTGGTCGTTTGGCTCTCGTCCGTCGCCGCGTCCTGCGTTCATTGTCGTCTTCGTCGTCGTCTTCATCGTCGTCCTCGTCCTCGCCCTCTCATCTCTTCACGCGTTCACGCTGCGACGGGTGTTAGCACTCGCAATCGGCCCATACACAAACCAATCCTTGTGCTTCTTGTGCTTCTTCTCCTTCCGCTCCCGCCTCTCCGCTGCCGCCACGTCCTCCCCGGCGTCGCTGTCCACAGCACCCTCCTCCCGCTCCTCGACGCCCCCCAACACCTCCATCGCTGCTGCTCCACCACCTCCACCACCCCCGGATGCATTACCTGCGTAGTCCGGTGCGTTGGTCTGGTTCTTCTTCTGCCTCACCTTGTCACGGATCTGCAGGTTGCGGATGGCCTGCAGTCCGTTGCTAAGGTCGATGCCGCCGCCGCCGCCGCCACTGCCGCCGCTGGCGATGGTGCTATTCGATATGATTTTCGTGAAAACCGACAGCGAGGACGACGACGCGGAAGGCGACAGAGGGGACGTCAAAGTCCCTGGTGCTGCAGCCGTCGCCGCTGCGGCGGCTGCTGCTGCTGCTGCTGCTGCTGCTTCGTATCCGCCCGGACTGGCCGGGTTGCTGCCGCCGCTCCCAGCCGTGCCCGGCGGGCTGCTGTTGTTGGTTGCCGTCCTAGCCCGGGTCGTGGCCGACACGTCTTCGGCGCTGTCGCGACCACCACCACTCCGGCCGCCATTACTGGGCACACGTGCATGCCGCCGCCGGCCGCCGCCCTGAAAGCCGTAGTGGGACGACGAGGAGGTGTGCAGCGACGCGGCCGACGCTGACGTGTGCAGGTGCTGGCGCGAGTGCTGCAGGTGCTGGTGCTGGTGCTGTTGCTGCTGTGATGGCGGCTGCTGTTGCTGCTGCTGCTGCTGCTGCTGCTGCTGCTGCTGCTGCTGCTGTGGTGGCCGTGGGTGGTGGTAGGTCGGGCGGTAGTGTGGCGTGCTGGAGACGCTGCGGCCCTTAACGGCCACGGCACCCGGCTGCTCGACGCCGTGGTAGCCGCCCATGGCGGTGCTGCTACTGTTGCTGCTGCCCCAACTCTGGCCGAGCTGCATGATCATCATCTGCTGTTGCTGCTGGGCAGCCGCCGTCGTCGTGGCCGTCGGCGACACGGCGCGGCTGCTGCTGTAGCTTCCGCTGTAGCTATAGGCGGTGTGCAGGTGGAGGTTGGCCGTGTTGGCACCGTAGGACGACGCGGGCGAGGCGTAGGCGTAGTCGGACCAGTCGGGGACCGTCGCTGCTGACGCTGCTGCTGCTGCTGCTGGCGCGGACGCTGCCGCTGCTGCCGCTGCCGACGAGACGCCGCCGGCGGCGTACTGGTGGACGCAGTGCGGCTCGGTGATGCCGCAGCACTCGCGCAGGATATGGTACATGCGCGTCTGCACGTCAAAGATGCTCGGCCGCTCGGACGCGTGCAGGGCCAGCATGCGCTCGACGACGTGCAGCATGGGCGCGACGCCGGCCAGCGTGGTGTCGGCTGCGGCGGCAGCGGCGCGAAAATTGTCCCGGTCGCGCGTCTTGGCCAGCGACGCCTGCGCGTCCTTGGCCAGCCCGCCCATCCAGCTCTCGAGCTGGCCCAGGTTCTTGTGGAAGGACGAGTCCAGCACGGCGCCGCCGCGGCCGGGCGTCTTGTGCTTGGCCGCGCGGTGGGCGGCAAACGCCCGTGTCTGCCGCTTCAGCATCAGGCTCAGCAGCTCCAGGAGGATGCAGCCGAGCGAGAACACGTCGGCCGCCTGCGGGTTGAGCTGCGGAATCGGCGACGACAGCACAGACGCCGCGTAGTCGCCGCCGAGGCCGAGGCCGCCCAGGCCGCCCGTGCTGCTGCTGCTGCTGCTGCTGCTGCTGCTGGGCCCGTTGTTGCTGCGGCTGATGGAAAACGACGTGGACGTGTTGGCGTGCGCCGCCGCGTACTCGGATGACGCCACGCTGCCGGCGTACATGCTGCTGCTTCCGCCAAAGTAGCTGCCGTCCGACACTGTGCCCTTGCGGCTGCTGCCGCTGCCGCCGCCGCCGCCAATGCCAATGCCAATGCCGACGCCGACGCCACCGCCGTACACCGACCCGGCACTGCTGCCGCCGCTGCCGCCACCGCCGCCGCCGCCGCCGCCGCCACCGCCGCCGCCACCACTACCACTGCCACCGCCTGGCGGCCGGTACCACTGCTCGGGCGCGGCGTAGTCGTACGACTCTTTGTCAAAGGACGCCTTGTCGGCGGCCGAGGCCGGGTCGCCCGTGCTGCTGCCAAACAGCTGGGTGCAGTCGGAAAAGAAAATGTGCAGGTCGGCCGTGCGCAGCAGCACCGTGCTGGGCTTGATGTTGCCGTGCGACAGCCCGCGGTTGTGCACAAAGCACAGCGTGTCGACCAGGCAGTGGATCCAGTTGAACACGAGGCGGCGGCGGTCGGGTTTGGCCAACGCCTTGAACGACGCCGGCGTCGTGGCCAGCAGCGACTTGAGACTGCTGTCGCTGGCCGGCGTGAAGAGCACGTAGCCGTAGCCCTGGTGCACGTACGACGCAAAGTACGACACCAGGTGGTCGTTCTGCAGGCCGCGGATCCGGCTGACCTCGTACTGGAATTCGGCCAGCGTCACGTGACCGACAGGGGCGCTGCTGTAATAGGCGGCGGCTGCGGCCGCCGCCGCCGCCCAGGAGCTTCCGTCCATGCCGCCACTGCCGTCGCCGCTGCTGCCGCTGCCGCTGCTGCGGCCCTGGATCAGGGCCAGCGGCACGCGGCGCCGTATCAACACGAAGCCGGGATAGTTGGGCAGCGTGACGGCGGTGCCGCCGCCAGACGACGACGAAGGCGACGACGACGACGACGACGACGACGATGCTGCGGCGCTCACGGCACTGCTTGCACCGACGCCGCCCGTTCCGGCGGCCGTGCTCTCCCCGCTGACGCCGCCTACGCTGCCCGACGCGTGGTGCCCGACGACGGCGCCGACGGCGGCGCGCCGCGGGTCGACGACGTCCAGCGGCACCACGGCCGTGTCGTCGTAGACGACGGCCACGTCGTTGCGCTGCAGCGGGCGCAGCAGGTAGTAGAACTGGCGGTGGTAGAACTTGCGCTCCAGGCGGTCGTCCTTGTGCGGCGTCAGGGCCAGGCGCTCGACGTGCTCGCGCGCAATGGGCAGGTCCTCGTCGTCCCACGAGTCGTCGATGACGCCGAAGATCTGGTCGGGCATGTGCAGGTCGACCAGGATGAGGAAGAGCTTCTTGGCTTTCTGGTCAATCCACTCCCAGTACGTGCCGTCCGTCAGGCCATCGCCAAACGCCAGCGGTCGGTCCAGCCGCTCAATCTCGTCCTGCAGCATGTGCGAGCAGACAAACGCCCGCGTCACCGTGCGCTCGATCAGGTCGTCCGTCCACCACATGGCCGCAGATCGGCTGGCCGACAGTCGATTGGCGTGAACAGAGGGCGTATAAAAAAGCCGAGCACGGTCCTTGAAGGGAGGGGGGGGGGGTGTAAATGCAGCCAATGAAAAAAAAAAAAAAAAAATCAGGAATAATAGCAAGAAATAAGAAACAATGTGCCGCCAAAAGTACTCGTATGCAAGAGGCCGAAAAAACTAGTGTGCTGGGCGTGCTTGACATGAAAAGACCATATCCAAGGAGAAGGGAGGGAGGGAAGAAAAGGGAGGGAAGGACAGTCCGGGGGAAGGGAGAGGGGGGGCACGTTAAGGTTAAATCAGACACTGATACAAAAGTATCCTACGGCTCGCCGTTTATCTTGATGATAACAGCGAGCAGAGGAGGAAGGGCGTGAAGTCACAGGGGGGTGAGGATGGTGAGGATGGTGGGAGGGGGGGGGGTGGTAGCGGACCGTCCGCCGTGGGTGGGAGTCGAGAGCTATCAGAGCAAATCGAAGCAAGGGACCAAAAAGGGAAAAGAGACAATGATCTGTCTGTCGATGAGAGAAGAGTCTGAGGAGCGCAGAACTGTACTTACTTTGACCACGCGGCTGTCTTTCATCCGGGCCGCGTTTAGTTCGGCAACAGGGGGGGGAAAAAGGACAAGAGCAGGGCGATCGGGGGGGGACAGGGGGGACAGCGCTCACTCCTTGAATTCGAGGGCTCTTACGGGGGTTCTACCACGAGCCAGGGCCAAGGGTTTTGCAATGCTGTTATTCCCTATCAGGGGGCGGGGAGAGAGGCCAAATCGGAAAGCAGGAGGCCTTTGTGGAGAGCGGGAGGCTGAGCGGATGAGATTTGGGGGGGGGGTTCACCGTATTTTTTTTTTTTTTTTTTTTTTTTTTTTTTCCCCCCCCCCCCCCCCTGTTCATTCATCTCTGCGTCTCATCTTCTGCTGGTTTTCTCGTACGACCCCTTTTACTCGTATCTTACTCGTTTTTTTTTCTTTTTTTCCATTTGCCTCGTCTCATTTCCCGTGTCTTCCAGACGGGTCAAACCGCATGTCCCTCATCTCACAGAACTTGCACTTTCGAAATGCCAATAGCTGCATTGTTGTCGCTGATTGGCTGGCGCTTGCAAAGATAAACGCATGAAGCCGTCGCAGCTCCACACACAACCCACCCACGGCTCCTTCGCCAGCTCTCTCCACTCCTGCCACCACCCCCAGTTCCCAGAGATAAGGAAACCGACGGCCATTGGGGAGCAGAGGAGGGGCGGGGGGGGTCCCTTGTCCGCGCGTGTCTGACCCCTGACTGGTGGACGAGAGAACAGAAAAGAAAAGGAGGGACGAATTTTATGAGACAGAAAAACGCGGGATGATCAGGGAGGGTCAGGGAGGGCCAGGGAGAGCAGGGAAAAACCAGGGCTGCCACGGGCTGCCTCCTCCACAGCAGGAGCCTCAGGAACGCGTGAAAAGAAGAGTCCCCTATTACGTACTCCGTAGCGCTGCCACTGGCCGGACAGCCCGACAAGCACCAACGAACGCAGAGCCATCTGGGGCGGCCCGGCTTCTGTCCGCGATGGTCACGATGCGCTATATGGAAGATACGAGTCGGATACGACGGTGCTCGAACGTCCCCCAGGGCAACAGCACCGCGTGGGACGGGCGTGGGGTGCGTGCCCGCCAGAACCGTTAACCCGTATCTTAAGATACATCGATGGATAGCACCCCACCTCCCGTGGGACCATGTGTGGGCGGGCAGACGGCCGCGCGCGCCCGTGGCATTTGCCGCCGTTGCGTCACCATCGTCCGGCACGCTGGCAACAGCATACAAAATAGGCAAACGAGCAGCCGCGACACGAGACGGGACGAAAACAGAACGAGGAAGGTCGCATCCGGCCTGTACAGCGGCCTACACAGCGGCCTGCATGACGTCGAGCGGTCGTCCTGCTGCGTGTCAGGCAGGCAACGGGAACAGCAAGGGATCGGCGCTGTGGCGGCTTCGGACTTTGCAGCGCTGCCCTGTCGATCTCCCTCGGCCATGGAGAGCACCCGGCTTGGACGCGCCGTCGAACCCAACCGGTAGCCGGGCAGGGCCTGACCTCCCCGCCAACGTCAAGGAACCGTGCACATGCATCCTGTCGTACGTCTCCCATGCGCCGTAGACGGCCCGACCGGTCTGCGTGGACGGTTTTGAATGGCTGCCGTCTTATCGGTGGTCTGCCTCGACGATCTACTTGTATGGCAAGTTATACCCCCCCCTCACACCCCCCTCACACCCCCAAACTTCTCCAGATACGCCTCGTGCGCCTTCTTCTGCCGCTCCCACTCCTTCTTCAGCCGCTTCTGCTGCGTCTTGGGCACGTCGCTGCCGTCCGCCAGCTTCGTCGGCAGCCCGTCCGCGTCCCAGGCCGCAAACGCCTGCCCGGCCTCGCCCTCCCGGAACAGCGCCGCCGGCGCCACCTTGGCCCGCGCCCACTTGTCGGCCTCGGCCGCCTCGCGCGCCTGCTGTGCCGCCGCCCGCTGCCGCGCCTTCTCCGCCGCCGCTGCCGCCTTCTCCTCGCGCGCCGCCACCAGCCGCGCCACCGGCACAAACTTGATCAGGCTCGGCCGCTCCGGCTGGTCGTCCAGCTGCACCCCGAGCTCCGTCAGGTCGTAGTCGCGGATCCGGTCGCTCAGCCCCAGCAGCGCCTGCTTGTCCGCCTTGGCCGTCGCCCCGTCCGCCGCCTGCTGCCGCAGCGCGTCCCGCAGCCCCGACACCGCACGCAGGTACGGCATCGCCAGCTGCTCCACGTCCTGGTTCCCGTTCGCCGTCGCCGCCGTCGCCGCCACCACCGCCGCAAACGCCGCGTCCGGGTCCTGCTCCTCGAGCAGCTTCTGTACAGCCTCTGCGCCCCCCGCAAGGGCCAGCGCCGCCACGTCCGCCCGCACCTTGGCATACGCCGCCCGGTACGGCTGCACCGCCGTGTCGGCATCCACAGCTGCACCGCCGCTGCCGCCTTGGGTCGCCGTCCGGTTGGCCGCCCCCCAGCCGATGCGGCCCTCGTACGGCGGCGCAGCGTCCGGATCCAGCCCGAACACGCCCACGATCCGCGTCACCCAGCGCGCCACCGCCTCCAGCACGGCCACGTCCGCCGCCGCGTCGCTCATGGCGACGTTGGCGTTGCGCACCAGCCGCAGGATCACCTGCAGCGCCGCCGGCGTGTCAAACGAGTTGCGCAGGGCCGCGTCCAGGTCGCGCTGCGCCTGCGCAAAGTCGACTGCGAGGCCGCCGTCGTTCCTGTCCAGGTCCAGCTTGCCAACGCCGGCCGCCAGGTCCGTGCCGCTGCCGCCGCTGTCGCCGCTGCCGCCGCTGCCGCCGCTGCCACTGCCCGCCTCGGCCAGCCGCGCCTTCACGTTGGTGAAAAAATTGTCCAGCATCGTCTCCCAGCTGGTCGCCTGCTTGCGCATGTCCGGCGAGATCTCCAACCCGTCGTACCACCGGCTCAGCATAAACACAATCCGCATGCTGCGCGCCGTGTACGTCGACGCCAGCGCGTCCTGGATCGTCTGGAAGTTCTTGAGCGACTTGGACATCTTGGACCCGGCAATCGACAGATGGCCCATGTGGAAAAAGTACCGCACCCACGTGTGCTGCTGGCAGGCACCGTGGTCGTGCGCCGCGTCAAAGTAGTACGCCTCGCTCTGCGCCAGCTCGTTGTCGTGGTGCGGGAACGCCAGGTCGATCCCGCCCGAGTGCACGTCCATCTGCGCCCCCAGCTTGTCCGACGCCATCACCGAGCACTCAATGTGCCACCCCGGCCGCCCCGCACCCCACGGGCTCGGCCACGCCGGCTCGCCCGGCTTCGACTTCTTCCACAGCGCAAAGTCGCCCGCCCGCCGCTTGCCCGCCAGGCTCTTGGACAGCGACCCCTCGCCCTCCTCCTGCAGCGCCTTGTCGTTGCGGCTCTCCGGCCGCAGCCGCGCGTACGTGTTGCCCGCCCGCTCAAACGCCTCAATGTCAAAGTACACCGACGCGTTGGCCTCGTACGCGAAGCCCTGGCGCACAATGCCCTCGATAAAGTCCACAATCTTCGGCACGTACTCCGTCACCCGCGTCACGTCGTCCGGCCGCAACACGTTGAGCGCGTCCATGTCTGCCGTGAACAGCGCCTCCATGCCCTGCGTCAGGTCCGTGAACATGGTCTGGTCGCTCGTGTCGATCATCTCCTTGTACAGCGCGTCCAGGTGTGGCAGCAGGATCTCCTCGGCCGCGGAGAGCAGCCCATCGGCATCGTCCGCCTGCAGTCCCCGCGCCGCCGCGTCCATGTTGGCCAGGTGCATCTTGGTCTTGGCCTCCGCGTCGCCCGGCCGGCCCTCGCCCGCCAGCGTGCCGCCCGCCAGCACCGCCCCGTACGCCGCGTCGCGCCGCGCCGCATACGTCGTCTCGTCGAGCGCTTTGCCGCTGCCGCCCGCCAGCAGAAGCGGCAGGTTGGCCTGCGCATAGGCCGCAAAGGCCTCGGCGACCAGCGTCCGGCGCGCCGCCGCCGTGTGCGGCTTGGCCCGCTCGAGGTCAAACAGCCGCTTGCGCCGTGCCTTGACAATGATCTTGTCGTCGACATCGGTGATGTTCATCACAAAGTGCACCTTGAAGCCAAAGTAGTGCAGCAGGATGCGCCGGATCACGTCCGTCGACACATAGTTGCGCGCATGGCCCATGTGGCTCAGGTCGTATACCGTCGGCCCGCACGAGTACCACGTCACCACGCCATCGTCCTTGGGCACAAACGGCACCGGTGCGCCCGGCTGCAGCGAATTGGCAACGGTGATGCCCGCCTTGCTGGTCGGGTCCACGGCGGGGGGGAATGTCGTCATAGTGGAGGGAGATCCGTAGCGGCGGCAAGATACAACACTGCGTGGGATAGGAGACTCCCTCGCAAACGCGTACGGTGCAAATACAGCCGGCAGGGCGGTAGCAAGAGCTGTCGAGGTCAAGGCCGTCGGGTAGGGTGGTGAACAACGTGGGGCGCAGAGCAGCCTCCGGACAAGAATGTCTAGGGGTGGTCCGGAAAAGAGCATTCAGGGCGGAGACCGTAGGTGTAGAGGAGCGGCCGTCTACCAAACAGCCCGTATGCTCAGCGAGAGTTGCAAAGTTGCAAGGATGTGAGTCAGGTCAGTCGAGCACTCTTACTGCTTCCGAAAACGTTCGTTTTTGGATGTCGCAAAAGAACCCCCCCGTTTATGGCATAACTTGCTGGAACGGGCCCGGGCTTTTGATATTCCTTCCGGGGCAACGGACGCCAAGTCCAAAACAGGCACTAAACAGGCCAGGCCAGGCAGGCACCATGAATTTGTATTTCCAAGGGGCTACGAGTATCTCGACTTCGACGAGGCAGACATCACCACCATTTGCAACAGCAATCTACCTTCCCACCACTCTTGACCCCCTCGAAGACCAGATAACGGAACCGAAGCCTGAGAAAACCAGTCTAAACCGTCAGAGAAATACCCGACCCAGTCACCGTGTGGTTCGAGACGGGGCTCCAGCCGCCCATGTTGAACGGGTTCGTGATGGCGCCGCCGCTGACCCCCGGCGTCGACGACGTCGGGTTGCCGAATTCCACCGTGACCAGAGGCTTGCCGCCAGCCGTCGACGGGTAGTAGACGCCGCCCGTGTAGGCCGGCTGCAGCACGCTCCCGTCGGGCAGCTGCCAGATGCCGATGACGGTCGTGATCTGCGACGCCTGGTCGACGATGCTGCCGCGCCACACCGTTGTATTGTGGGTGTCACGGGACTCGATGTTGTTGCTGGTGGCGGCGCGGCGCAGCACCGACCGCCCAGCATCCCGATACCGTGGCTTCGGAGCCTGGGTGCCCGTCGGCCAGCCGCCGCTCGGCGCCGGGGCCGTACCCGTCGGGGCCCAACCGCTGCCAGGAGCCGGAGCGGTGCCCGTCGGGGCCCAGCCGCTACCAGGAGCCGGAGCGGTCCCAGTAGGGGCCCAACCGCCGCTGGGCTTCGGAGCATGCGTCCCAGTCGGGAACGGCGACTGCGTGCCGTTGCCGCTGCCCCAGGGGGCGCCGCGACGAGGGCCACTGCCATGGCCACCGGCAGGAGCCCCGCCAAACCACCAGCGGCGGACAATGGGGGCGCGGGATGTCGTGTTGCACTTGGTGCTGTTGTCCCAGCCGTTGCCGCCGCCCCACGGGCCACCGGGTCCACCAGGACCACCACCAACAGGACCGCCGCCGTGACCCCCACTGGTCGGACCACCGCCCGGGCTGCCGCCGGGACCGTGCTCCCAGCGCCGCGTGATGGTGCCGTCGGACGCGAGGCTCTCGAGGACAAGGGTGTAGGCCGACTTGTTGATCTTGGCACAGGGAGCAATCTGCACTTCACAAAGGAGGCCAAGGCCGCCATTGGGAGAAGGACGGCAGTTGCCCGACTTGGTGAGCGCACCGTCGGCCTTGGTGGTGAAGAAGGCCGTCAGGCTGGCGCAGCCCGGTGACGACGTGCTGTTCGTGGCGTTTCCGCCCGCCGCTTTCAAGTCCAGGCCGATGGAGCTGTCGCTCGCGTTCCCTCCAAAGGAAAAGCCTTGGTAGAAGGAATACGTGCTGGCGCCAGACGCGGAAACCAGCGTCAAGGGAAAGGACAGGTCCGTCAGGCCGGTCGCAGGGACCTGGTCGAACCCCCAGTGGAAGCCAGCCACGTTGGCCACGGCCGGCGCACAGAGGGTGGCGGCAACCACGAAAATGGAGTGCAGCATGATGAATGATGAAGGGGTGAAAATATATTTATAAGGTATGGTTTGCCGGTTTGGTCGGGAATCTCTCAGCGACCTGGGTTACTTCTTCTCGTCCCGGACATGGGTACTGGGGGGGACAACGGTGCTCTTTTTATATGCACTTGTATGCGTTTTTCCTTGGTCTTTTATACCGCTCCTCACACTTACAACTTTCTTTTTCTTTCTCTCTCTTTTCTCCCCCCCACTACCTGGCCCTTTTTCATCTTGGCGGAGCTGTTCATTGCCCAGAGAGACACAACTGCAGTCTGCCGGCTTCTGTTATCTCCCTCGGTGGTCAACGCCTGGGATTGGATAAACCCGCTCAACTGCATGAATTCTTTGTTTGAGACCTTCATCAGACATGGTCTCTGTTCGAAAAAGAAAAGAAAAGAAAACAGCCAACGCAGTGGTTCCCGATCGGCCCTCTCTCACGCCCCTCTGCGTCTCACTCTGCTCGAATGGGGCCTCCCTCAAACCTGCAGAATTGCGCCAACGGGTTATAAATGCAGAAAGGCAGAAAGGGGCAAGGAACCCGGAGCTTGCGACGACCGGGCCTGCTCGGTGTACGGAACCGTCTGTTCTTTGACACCTGAACAAAGAAGCTTGTTGAAGAAAGGGGGAGGCGAAAAAAAGAGACGATATGGAAGAAGCCAGGAGATAAGACGGTGGAGGAAACGAACAACAGGAGAAAAGAATGCAAAACGGTGAGCGGAAGCAAAGCCGTTGGTGTCCAGGCACTAGCAAAGTTGTCGGTGCTCGGGGCTAGTGCACAGCGCCAGGGCGTCGTTCTTTGTTTCGTTCTGACAGCTTCTCGTTTTTCAGTTTCTTTGTTTCAGCCGACCGGTGCCAGTGGTGGCGCTATCTTAGTACAAAACAAGGCCAGAGGAAAGAAGATCGACACGCGGAATGCATTTGCAGCCGAAAAAGAAAGCACGCCTATTTTACTTGCGCGTCCAGGGTGAAGGGGGGAGGTTGCCGACCGTTGTTGATAAGAACTTTAGGTTTCGAAAGAAGGTTATGGAAGCACGCCAGACAGTGATGTACAGCCACGGCAAGTACCGTCGCAAGGGCGAGCTTCCTCCGCAGAAGCCGACACTGGCTGCCTGCTAGAGGGAAGGACAATGCTTTCAGTGATGAGACAACGTGCTCTTTTATTCTATTATTCCAGAGGCACAGTGCCTATCCTGGACAGAGCCCATGGAATTCTGCATGCGCCTGTTCCTGGGACCTGCAGTCGCCCGTTGATCGGACGAGATAACGAAACGACGATCTTTGCTTGTCCGGTGTCAGGTCTGACTGATCCTTTCTGGTGGGCAACGGTGTATTCTTGTCTCAGGTGGTCTGCAGCGCGGCATGCATCTGCGAGACAAAGCAGGATGAGCCAGCAGCTTCTGGAACAACCCGAAACGCCCCCAGAAAAAAAATCCTGTTTTTTTTGATCGTTTTCTAGCCTGCATTGCGGAGGCTTTCTGGTATTTCATTTCCAAATGCTTCGAGGGTGAAACACAAGGAACGGTAGGGAGCCCTACCCTCTGTCCGTCCTCCAGAGCGCATCCGGCACTTGCTCAATGCTGATCTGGCTTGCAGAGCATGGGCATGCACACGGCACAATCACATTTTCCCCTATGGCGCTTGTGGCCTCAGTCAGAAGATACAAAAAAATGCCATTGGACAATAACAATAACAATGTTGATCAACAGTTGATCTCTCATGCTCGTGAATCCGTCCTGTGCTTGTCGATGTTCTGCATGTGTAGCGCAAACTGCCCCTAGGCTGAGCAGGGTCGGAGAAAAGGCAGCATTGCATTACAGGCGTGGGGGGGAGGGGGGAAGCCGACCCTCAGCTTTCCACCGCCAACACCTTGACACCCACCAGCTGGCCAGCGTCCGTAGCCGTCACCATCCAGTACTCCACGCGCGTGGCGTCCTTCTGCACCCGGTACACGCGCACGTCGTTGCCCTGCGACGCCTCGCGCACCGCCTCCAGCAGCGCCTTGTACCGGCCGCGCGTGTCCCAGGCGATGGGGTCGTGAATCGTGACCTGGTCGGGCTGCGCCGACAGCCCGGTCGTCTTGAGGAAGGTCTCTGCGCGGGGTTAGCAAGCAACCGGGCCGAAAACTGCAGGAGAGAGAGGCGAGGGCGCACCCTCGTCGGGAAGACCACTGCCAGAGGCCAGGGGGATGCCCACGGCCTCAAAGGGCTCGTCGCTTTCACTCGAGTAGAAGACGTCCTTTGTGGCCGCAACCAGCGCCGCCGGCGCAACCTGCTGCTGGTTGACGGTCGGCGCGGCCGTGTCCTGTGTCGAGGCAGCAGCGGCACCGGTCTGCGGCTTGTTGGCCTTGTCGAGGAAGGCCGCGTAGGCGGCGTCAGGGTCAGACATCTTGTACGATCGTGGCGTGGGTGCGAAGAACGTGCGGAGAGGAGGCAGCGGCCGACGGGAAACGAGCGGGAACAAAGGGCGTGGTCGCCTGCCTAGGAGCCGGGCAACGGAAGGGACGAGACTGCGAGGACAAGCCAGCTTTGAGCAATGTTTCGAGCGTGTCGTGGGCTTCTGCTTGCTTTGCGAATCGGACGTTGTCGTCTGGTCGTTTTTTGCTTTCTGCCTATTTTTGCGGGGCAACTGCCACGATGACGTCTGGTTTTTGCACCGTCGCCCCGAGACCGAACTCCCCACGATACACAAGGCCTTCATCTGGTGGTTGTTTTGTTTCCAATTTTTTTATTGTTTCATTGTCCAGTGGTCTATTTTCCTTGCAAGAAAACGAGACCGTTTCCCCTCCCGGTATGACACCAGTTCTCTCTCATCTCTCGTTCTTTCTACTGCCGAAAGAGAGATAAAAAGAAGAAAACAGTAACGGCAAAAAAAGAGAGAAAAAAAAAAGAAGAGCGATGCGCAAATTGTCCGTCCCGTGAAATTTTCTTTTCCCTGTCCCGCTCCAACAAGACACCCCATCACCACAGCCAGGCCCCCGGGAGCGCTTATGCGCTCGACTCGAGGTCCTTCTTGAGCGTGCCCTGGAACTGCAGCTTCTCCGCTGGTGTCTGGAAGGCACCGTGACCGAACTCGGACGACGTGTCGATCCACTTGAGGGTGACCTTCTCCAGAGCCTTGCGCGACGTGTGCGTGAACATGGACTTGCGGAGGGTGACAACCCGCTTCTTGACACCGGGAATCGAGCCCTTGACCATGACGAAGTCGTTGTTGATCTCACCGTACCGGACGAAACCGCCGAGGCTGGGATGGTTAGCATTGCGGAGCAAGAACAGACAGTATACGGTACAAAACATACGGAGTGATCGTCTTCTTGGTGATGTCGACCTCGGTCGAGGCGTTGTCGTCGGCACCGCCCTTGCCAACCCGGTAGATCTTGTGGTTGACCGAGGTACGGTGGTGGTAACCGTTCTGACCGGCACGGGCGACGGTCCACTGCACGTGGGCCGGATGCCAGGCACCAATACACGCAACCTTGCGCAGACCCTTGTGCGTCTTGCGCGGCAGCTTCTTGGTGCCCCAGCGCGCCGTCACACCCGTGAAGCCGTGGCCCTTGGTGACCGCAATCACGTCAATCACCTCGTTCATCTCGAAGATGCTGTCAATGGACACGGGCTTCTCGAACAGGCCCTGGCCGAAAGCAACCTTGTCGGCGATGGAGCCACCGTTGACCTGGATCTCCATCAGGTGCGCCTTCTTCTGCTTGAGCGGCGTCTTGCGGATCTGGGTGTGGGCGAGCACGCGCACGACGGTGCAGTACTTCTTGATGCGCTCTAGCTCGCGGTTGATCGAAGAGCCCTTGTTGTCCGAGTGCTTCTTGGCGTACTTGGTGAAGGCCTTCTTCTTGCTCTTGTACCAGTTCTTGTAGAACCGCCGCTTCAGCTCGTCGCCAAGGTGCTCCGCCCACACCGTCGTCAGCGACCGCAGGCCGCGCGGCGTCTCGATGTAGCCAACCAGGCCCACGACGATCATCTATACAGAGAGAGATGTTAGCCATTGACATGCGGGCCGGTCGACAACCAGGAACGACAACGCACGCCACATGGGCGCCGCTGTCGTCCTCGCTGCCGTCCTATGCATCCAAGCGGGCTGCGTCGTACGCACCGGCGGGGTATCAATAATCGACACAGCCTCCACCACCTCCTTCTTGTGAGACTTGGCGCCCGGACGGTCGAGGTCGCGAACGATGGTCGTCATGCCGGCCTTGTAGCCGAGGGCGGCCGTCAGGTGAACCGGCTTCTTCGGGTCATCCTTGGGGAATCTATGGAAAAAAAAAATATGTTAGGACCACCAATCTCTCTCTCTCTCTCTGTCTCTCCATGCCTTCAGTCCTGAATCATCCTCAAAGGATTCACTTACGACTTCACACGACCGCGGTGGCTGGCACTCCGCTTCCTGGAAAGTTGTTAGTTTTTCCCATTGTTCCTCTTTCTAAAAAAAAGTTTTTTTTTCTCGTCGGCCGAAACCAGCACGCCGGCGCGCCTTTCGCATATCGTTTCGGGCAGAGCAGTGGTCGGCTCAACTCGACGGAAACGGGTGTAGAGGGAATTCGTACCGAGGAAGGTAGGCGAGCGAACCGTGGCGAGGAGCCTCGTACTTGCGATGAGACCTGCAGATTGACCACCGTTAGCAAAAAGCGTGAGGCAAAGAAGCAGCAGACGGTGAAAGCCCAATCCGCCATCTCCAGAGAGAGTGAGCGTACATTTTGAAGAGGAGGGGATGTCGACGTGGGTTGAGGGTGTCGGTGATGTCTCGAGGTAAAAGGTTCAGGAGAGGAAAAAAAGTTCGAGACGACCCTACTAGGAAAAAAAACCTAAATCTAGCCAACTGGAGGCGGGGGGGGGGGCCAGCGCAGAGAAACTTTTTCTGTGGTAGTATAGCCCTAACCGATCACGTGATTGAGAGACAATAAAAATGGGCTGTATTCATATCAGAAGCAGCGCCCTTATCGTGATGACTGATCCCTGCACGGACCACAGCCGCGTTAAGTGGAAAACTGCCGCGACGCGTCGCTGGCTTTCAAGCGCGGCGATGCAGGGAAAAGACCACGATTACGAGTTACGATTTTGTTGTTCTGCGCGGCCTTGATTTCTACTTTTCCTGCTGTTTCCTTCCTCTTGAACTCTCGACTATTAGTGGTCTTTCCTTTAACGGATCACGGGTATCGTTACAATGGCGCTCATTGTTGACAAGCACCGGCCGCGGTCGCTCGACGGCCTAACCTACCACACCGACCTCACTGAGCGGTTACGATCACTTGTACGGATCATCAGAGGAGGCATCCAATACAGTGTACAGAAATGAGTTGTGCTAACTATTTGTTCGGCTTTTAGGCACAAAGCGGCGACTTCCCCCATCTCCTTGTGTATGGGCCATCCGGAGCAGGCAAGAAGACGCGAGTTGTGGCGACACTGAAGGAGCTGTACGGGCCGGGCGTGGAAAAGATCAAGATCGACGCACGGGTCTTCCAGACAACAAGCAATCGCAAACTCGAGTTTAATGTTGTGGCATCAGTATACCACCTCGAAATCACGCCGTCGGATGTGGGCAACTACGACCGCGTGGTGGTGCAGGACCTGTTAAAGGAGGTGGCGCAGACACAGCAGGTCGACCATGCAGCGAAGCAGCGGTTCAAGGTGGTGGTGATCAACGAGGCAGACCATCTGACGCGTGACGCGCAGGCGGCACTGCGCCGGACGATGGAAAAGTACTCGCCCAACATGCGCCTCATCCTGCTGGCGACGTCAACAGCCAACATTATCGCGCCAATCCGGTCGCGTACGCTACTGGTGCGTGTGGCGGCGCCGACACACGACGAGATCTGCACAGTGCTTTCAGCATCGGCGCAGCGTGAGGGCTGGCCCGTCGTGCCGGCCCTGCACAAGCGCATTGCGATCAACAGCGGACGGAACCTGCGGCGCGCGCTGCTCATGTACGAGGCCGTGCACGCGCAGAACGAGAGCGAAAAGATCAGCGACGCCACGCCGATCCCGCCGCCCGACTGGGAGGCGCTGATAGGACACATTGCCAAGGAGATTATGGACGAGCACACGCCGGCGCGGATCCTGCAGGTCCGGGCCAAGCTCTACGACCTGCTCACGCACTGCATCCCGCCGACGACAATCCTGCGGACGCTGACGTTCAAGCTGGTGGCACTGATCGACGACGAGCTGAAACCAGAGGTGATCAGGTGGTCGGCATTCTACGAGCACCGCATCAAGACGGGGACGAAAGTGATTTTCCACCTGGAAGCGTTTGTGGCCAAGTTTATGCGGATTTTTGAAATGTACTTGATGAGCATGGAAATGTGAGGCGCATGGCAACGGAAAGGGACGCGAAGGCAAAGAGAGAAAGGGGTGGGTAGGATACAGTCTTCTGCCGGCCCCTGTTGTCAATATACACGGGCTCCCTTGGCTCTGGGGCGATGAAAGCGGCGTGCCAGCCGCTGTCTCTGCCGAGATCGTCCGTTCTCGGGACTCGAGAGTTGAAGACACGAAGAAATGATGCAGGCAGCCAACATACTACACGGGAAAGCAACAATGGGGCGACCTAATGAGACAGGTAACAAAATAAACTTGTTTGTACGCCTGGGCAGAAGCAGGCGAGATGTCTCTGCTAAGCGTGTGCTTCGGTTAGACAGCCGCTGCCCCGCGTTTCTCATTTGGTGTGTTTTCAGCGGATGCTCATATGTCAGGCCACGGGGCGTTGTCGTTTGTTCAGCCTGCGTGTCATTAGCCAGTGGCGTGTCAGATCAGCTCCGTTCGTCCAGAAGTACTTTCTTTTGCCTTACTCCGCACATTCTGCGATCTCTCTCCAAAAAAACGGGACCGCGAGATCGGCTCGAAGAAAACTAACGGAATACGGAAAGACTTTTCTTTTCGGAAGTTCTGTAGCGGGTCGCAAGAGGCTTCCCCGAAGAATTAGAGATGGCACGGCGGCAATGTGATGATTACAAAACGTATCCGAGTTATACGGAGTAAGGGAACTGCTTTTAGCGAAGCATCTCACACTGGTTGCGGCCATCTAATCGCGGGGCACCCGCACTCTTGTGGAACGACTGCGGGGGGCTCCCGGGCAACGCCGTATGAGCGAGATACCGTCGTAGAACGTCCGACGCAACTTCCCCCAATTTCGATATTGCTATCCGGGACAGAGTAAATACATAGGAAAGCGCGATGAGACTGCCCTGTCAGGCAACCGCAAAAAGGCTGTACAAAGTAGTACAACCGGAAAGAGCGACAGAAGAAAGGTACAGAAGGAGTGATCGAAGCGAAGAATAGCGGAAGGAGCCCACGATGCGTAATACATCATGGCCTGACCGGGAAAATGGAGGCCCCCGCGTTTCCTCCTCGTCACAGTATCTTGCGCCACATACCCCAACCAACGAACGAGCACCGTGGCTTACATCACCTCTCGGGACGCGAAAGCCAATGGGGAGCGGCACTACAACATGGCATCAACGTCGGACGGGCGGACCCAGAAGCGCATTCGGTAGCAGGACTGGCGGCCTGGGCGTCCCAGGAACCCCACGAGACGATCTGGGCCACATCCTCGGAAGGGAATTGAGCATTTCCGCCGTTGCGGTTCCGCGGGTCAGCAGACAAAGCAGCCACATGGCGGCAATGCGCATGCGCAGCACCTCGACCGTCTCGCCGACCATCCACATTTCTCTCCACGTCTCCGACGTCGCACAGGCGGTAGCTATGGCTAAGGCACACATGCCGCCTCACGTTGGGCCTACTGCCGAACATTCACCCTTCTCTCCGTACGTCCTGGCGATGTGCCACTACGCCGACCTTGCGCTAAGCCTACCGGCACACACTAGCCGCAACCCTACCTGCAGCTGGCCCGCCGCCGCCAGTCGCCGCACTGCGACTCTCGCTGACTTCGATTAATTAAGAACGGCCTCTCTCGCCCCTTTCTTTTCCACTTGGCCGGGTCTTGCTCTTTTTTCACTCCTTCTAACCTCAAACCCGCAGCGCGTCGCATTCTCTGCCTCACTCTGCGCCTCCCCCCCCCTCCCAATCCTCTGCCTCCATCAACATCTCTTCCTCTACGCGCACGCGCCTCTTCCCAGGCTCTCCCTGTTTTGCGTCAGCTCACCCCCTCCCCCACTAACACCGGTCCCTACCTACGAGTACCTCCCCGAGCCTCGTCTTGTCCGCCAAAGCAGCGCCTCTTGCCAATTGGGATACTGGGGTTTTTTGCCATCCAATCACCCCCGTGTTTATACGAGCTCTTTAGCTTCCGAGACGTCGCTCTGTATCTGCGGTTATATCCTGTTTTTCTCGTCTCCTTTCGACCGGTTTTGCTTAGCCGGCGCTGCGCCGACAGCCTCCCCTTATCGCCCAGGCAGCCGCCGTTGAACCTCCCTTCGACTGTTCTTGTGTCCTTCGCCAACAGCTACAATGGCTGCTCCTACGGTGCCCAAAACTCCCGTGGTGGCGGAAGCCCACGAGGTTGACACATTTCGTGAGTCACGCGCCTATTTTCCTCGGTTAGGTGTCGGATAGCGCGTCTGAATTTGATTGTTTTTTTTTGTTGGGTTGGCAAACTGCCAAAGAAATGAACCAACGTCGCTAACCCAACGTTTTCACGCCAGACCCACCGGAGAAGATGCTGGCCAGTATGTTTAATCAACCCCCCTGGATCTCGTTGGGTAAAGCTCGGACGAGACAGCTTCACGGGCCTCCGGGCTGAAGCTGCCGGGCTTGGAACCGGCCCCTAGCCGAACAGCTTGGAATATGAAGAAGAAGAAAAAAAAAGATCTGGGCTAACCCCACCTACAGAGCACCCATCCAAGCCACACATTTCTGGTACGTTGCATCCCGTCCCCGCCTGTGGTCGCTCCCGCAACAAGACTAATTGTGTGCATGCAGGCGTCGCGCAGTATGAGCAGATGTACAAGGAGTCCATTACGGACCCAAGCGGATTCTGGGGCCGCCAAGCGCGCGAGCTCCTCACCTGGCAACGCGACTTCCAGACGACCAAGAGCGGCTCCCTTAAGAACGGCGATGTGGCTTGGTTCCTCGAGGGCCAGCTGAACGCATCCTACAACTGTGTCGACCGCCATGCGTTCAAGGACCCCGACCGGGTGGCCATCATCTACGAGGCCGACGAGCCAGGCGATGGCCGCAACCTGACCTATGGCGAGCTGTTGCGCGAGGTGTGCAAGACCGCCTACGTGCTGAAGCAGATGGGCGTCAAGAAGGGCGACGCCGTTGCCATCTACCTGCCCATGATCCCGGAGGCGCTCATTGCCTTTTTGGCCATTAGCCGCATCGGCGCCGTGCACTCGGTTGTCTTTGCCGGGTTTTCGTCCGACTCGCTGCGCGACCGCGTCCTCGATGCTGAGTGCAAGGTCGTCATCACCACCGACGAGGGCAAGCGCGGCGGCAAGCTGATCGGCACCAAGAAGATTGTTGATGACGCGCTGAAGCAGTGTCCCGATGTGCGCCACGTGCTGGTCTACCAGCGCACCGGCTCCGAGGTGCCCTTCACGCCGGGTCGGGACCTGTGGTGGCATGAGGAGGTCGAGAAGTGGCCGGCGTACATTGCGCCGGAGCCCATGAACTCGGAAGACCCATTGTTCCTGCTGTACACGTCCGGCTCCACCGGCAAGCCCAAGGGCGTCATGCACACCACCGGCGGCTACCTGGTCGGTGCCGCGGCCACCGGCAAGTACGTCTTTGACATCCACGATGGCGACCGGTACTTTTGCGGCGGCGACGTCGGCTGGATCACGGGCCACACGTATGTTGTGTACGCACCGCTGCTGCTGGGTGTAGCAACGGTGGTCTTCGAAGGCACGCCAGCCTATCCCAACTTCTCGCGCTACTGGGACATCATTGAGAAGCATAAGGTGACGCAGTTCTACGTGGCGCCGACCGCGCTGCGCCTGCTGAAACGCGCCGGCGACGAGTACGTCACGCACAACATGAAGTACCTGCGTGTGCTGGGCTCCGTGGGCGAGCCGATCGCAGCCGAGGTCTGGAAGTGGTATTTCGAGGTCGTCGGCCAGGAGGAGGCGCAAGTGGTCGACACGTACTGGCAGACCGAGACGGGCTCGAACGTCATTACGCCGCTTGCGGGCGTGACGCCGACCAAGCCTGGCTCGGCATCGCTGCCCTTCTTTGGCATCGACCCGGCCATCATCGACCCGATCAGCGGCGAGGAGATCCTGGGCAACGACGTGGAGGGCGTGCTTGCCTTCAAGCAGCCGTGGCCAAGCATGGCGCGGACCGTCTGGGGCTCGCACAAGCGCTACATGGACACGTACCTAAACGTGTACAAGGGCTACTACGTGAGTATCCTGTCCTCTCATTTTCTCGTTATTTCTGTCCACTTGCTAACGCCCCGCAGTTCACGGGCGACGGTGCTGGCCGCGACCACGAGGGCTTTTACTGGATCCGGGGACGCGTGGACGACGTGGTCAACGTCAGCGGCCACCGGCTGTCAACGGCGGAGATCGAGGCGGCGCTGATCGAGCACCACTCTGTGGCCGAGGCGGCAGTTGTCGGTGTGCACGACGAGCTGACTGGCCAGGCGGTGAATGCGTTTGTGGCGCTGAAGGAGGGCGGCGAGAACTCGGACGCGCTGCGCAAGGAGTTGATCCTGCAGGTGCGCAAAAGCATCGGCCCGTTCGCGGCACCCAAGGCCGTCTTTATCGTGCCGGATCTGCCGAAGACGCGGTCCGGCAAGATCATGCGCCGCATTCTGCGCAAGATTCTGGCGGGCGAAGAGGACCAGTTGGGCGACATCACAACGGTATGTTTTTTTCGTATATGTTTTTTTCTTCTCTTTTTTTTTCTGGTGCATTTACTGACAAGTTCAGCTGTCGGACCCGAGCATCGTGAGCAAGATCATTGCTGTGGCGCACCAGAAGTAGCGGATCGACTGACCTGCTTTAATTTTCACATGAATCTACGTAAAATAGGAATGCAATCTGGTCAAAACCATGGGAGTGATGGCCGTGCTTTTGTTGATGCGGTAATTCGACTTAATTTTACGCGTACAGGGGTCGCGTCGCGCGTGCTGCTGGAGTCATGGAGTGCGCGTTACACATCTTCAACTCACCTTCCGCTTTTCTATTTGCAATCGCTGGCCTACGGAACGCAGATGGGTGAGGTCCCGTATGAGATTGCGCAGGCGTCGGACCACACATCCCGCCTGGTGCTGCTCGCACTCTGCCGACAGAGCACGAATACTGCGAAGCTGGCGATGGACGTGCTGAACGTGATCGAGGCACGAGACAAGGTGCCTGCGGCTGTCATACCGAAGATTGGCGGGGAAGTGCCGCTGGTGTGCGCGACATGTGACGTGTTCTACTTTGAGGAGGATAACTATGACAAGGCGTGTCGTCTCCACGATGGTGAGAAGACCTTTGGAGACCAAGCCACCGGTTTCTTCGTCCTACTGACCGTCACTGTTTTAGGGGAACTCGAGGAGACAGAGGATGCGTATATGGACACGGACTGGTTTCACTTGGAAGGCCAAACCATCGACGAGCTGCATGAAGAATTCCCCGATCAGTACCGGTGGACTTGCTGCAACAAGCTGGGCTGCGAAGATGCAGCCCTCGGCAAGGAGATGAGGCTGCGGGAGGGCTGTGTTGCCAGACGGCACATGACGGAGGAGCAGCTTGCAAATGGCGGCGACATAAGCAGCAGCATCAGCATCAGCAGCGGTAGCAGCAACGGCGGTGGCAGTAGCAATAAGAACAACAATAAGAGGCCTGCCACGGCAGGGGACGATGGCGGCAGCAGCAAAAAGCTACGGAGCACTTGATGCGAGTTGGGATGGCGATGCTTTTGTACGCGATTATAGAATTAATTTTGCGCGTAGGGGTCGCGCACATACATTGCTGCACAACCTCAAACGCAACTTTCCATTTTTTTCTGCAGTCGCTGAGCACCAGGGTAGGATTGCATACTCGTATAGGTTTTCGAATCAGTCAGACCGCAGGCGCACATCTTGCTGCTCAAGCCCTGCGAAAACAACTCCACCTTGTCGAACAAGGCAGACCCGTTTGCTCTACAGGCTTAAGAAAGAGGGCAAGAACGGCCATGAGTCAAACAGGTGTTCGAAGAGAGGAATGGTGACACGGCGTGCCAATTCCACGATGGTGAGAGAACCGCCCAAGGCCATCACCAAGGATCCGGTTCTTTCTGCTAACCACCACCGCTCCAGGGCAGCTTGGGACACAGGAACGGGATGAGGACGAAGGCTCGTGCCTCTGGGACGACTATGCGTATTGGAAAGAAAAACGCCATTATTTCCGGTCGTCTTGCCGCGGCAAGCAGGGCAACGACGATCTTGGTCTCGGGCCAAAAGCTTTCCTGCGGGTTTCCTGTGGGAGGGCTGTGTCAAGAGACGGCACATGACGCACAATTTGGAGCTGCGTGAATACAACCTCAGCAAACAGAGCGCTAACGGCGCCAACGGCAGGAACGAGCACTTAAACAGCAACGAGAGGCCAGCGACGGCGGATGCCGAAGACGGCAGTCCCCACAGACAGAGCCACGTCAGAAAGGTCGCCAAGCAATGTCAAGGCTGTGTCGGTGGCGGTGGTGATCATCGTGTCTGACGGGGAGGAGGACGACGACGACGAGAAGAAGGGAGAGAAGGACAGCGGCGGTGATGACAAATGAAAAACGCCACGAGTGACCTGTAAGATACAAAGCGATCTGATCGCAGTGCGGGTTTCCTTCCCATGACCGGAGATACCGCGATACCGCTATGGAAAGATTCGAGGCGGCGTTGATCGCCATGCGGCTGACGCATGCATATGTATCTTACGTCGAGGCCGAATACGGACCACAAATCCAAAGTCTCCAGCGAACAGTGTGCTGCGCCTGCACAGCCCGTTCCAAGCCAGTCAGCCGGTCTGGGACGCGTAATGCCAAGGGCCGATGCACGATGAGGCAAAAATCCCCCCCCCCCAAATCCCAAAATACAAACAGTCTACGCAGTACAAAAGCCTTGCTTGGCAGCGTTTAGTGGGCCGAAACGGCCCCCAGAGCCCCAGGGCCCCCCAGAGCTCCTTCTCGATACGAGGAGGGACTCGCTTGTAATGCGCCAAGACTCCAAAGCCTCTCCTCTCTTGTTCCTCCGTCATTCACTTTCTTTATTTTTTATTTTTTTCTAGCAAAGGTTCCTTTTTCTCTGCCGCGTCAGCCATCCAGCGCTCCATTCGCTCGTTTGGATTCATCTTTCTATATTCCATTGGCCTTTTTACCTTTTACATTGTTAATCCGTTCGTCTACTACAACCTATATTCCTCCCACATCGTCCACCCCCCTGCTGAGACAACACCCCGTGCCTCGTCCCGCGTTTCGGTCTCGGTACTTGGTCTCAAAACGTCGTCTCTTCATTCGATCTTCGTCGTTCTCACTTCCTAGTCCTCTTCTGCATTTTCGTCCACGACCGGCTCGACGTGCTCTTGTTTTTCCTTCCCGACGAACGCCCTTTTTCCCTTTTTTTTCTTTTTTTTTTTCCTTTTTGGATATCCTTTTTTTTGGTCTTTGCTTTCTTCTCCTTCCTATATGTGCGAATCTCTTTCCGACCCCTCCTATGTCGGCGAAATCACGGCATCGTTGTCTTCTCTAGGCCCCATCAACCGCCTCCCTTCTTTACGATGGGCCGCCTCGCGTGGACGTCTCCCGCCCGACAGCTTCCACAGCTCGTCTCCGCACCCTTGCCACTCTTCTTCCTCCTGCTTTCCGCAATCCTTCTTCTCTTTGCGCCTGGTGCCGCAGCCGACTCCCGGGCGCGCAACCCGCTGTACACCATCGCCCGCCTCGACCGCCCAGTGCTGCACGCCCCGTCAAACCGCGTCCATGCCCTCTCCGCCTTTCAGCTCTCCTTCACCCTGACCCAGGCATCTGAGTCCCTTGCGAACGGCTCTGGGACCGCCGTCCGTCGTTTGCCTGTGCGCCTTCGCCTCGAGCCCAACCACAACATTTTGGCCGACGATGCGGTCATCCACCACATGGACGCCGACGGCACCGTCGTTGAGGTCGAGCCAATAAACCGTCTTGACCACCGCGTCTTCCTGGGCCACGCTTTCATTCCCGCTGGCCACGCTCACGGCCCCCACCGCCTGAGCCAGTCTGTGCTGGCCACGGACGAAAACCACTGGATCAATGCTGGCGGGGCCAGCATCTACGTCTACAATGATGGCGACCGCCCTGTCTTTGAAGGCACCTTCCACCTTGCCGGCGACCACCACCACATCCAGAGAAGCCAACACTATCTGGCGACGCGCATCCCCGGGGACCCGCCCCTCCCCGGCCCGTCTTTTGACGACGACGCCGACGCGGAAGAATCCATGATTGTCTGGCGCAGCTCGGACATCATGTCGGACAGCGACCTGCGCCGCCGCAGTTTGGCTTCGTGGGCTGACGACAGTCTGGCGGCCATGGACAGCCTCGGCGCTCTGGAGCTGCCGGGCTGCTTGTCCGACTCGCTCTCGTTCAATGCCAACCCCATGCGTCCCGTTGTCGAAGAACGCCGCTGGCTCTTCGGCCGCCAGATCGACACCAGCTCGAGCGGCAACGGCGTCAGCGTCAACCTGTCGTCCACCATCGGCAACACCAACGGCTGTCCCACCACGCGCAAGGTCGCCCTGATGGGCATCGCCGCCGACTGCACGTACGCGAACGGCTTTTCGTCCAAGTCCAACACGTCCGCCCATATCATCCAGCAGATCAACTCCGCCTCGAGCGTGTACGAGAGCACCTTCAACATCTCTTTGGGCATCCGCAACCTGCTCATCCAGGACAAGAGCTGCCCGTCCAACGCCGGGTCCACTGCCACCCCGTGGAACGCCGACTGCAGCAGCAACCTGACCATCTCCGACCGTCTGAACCTGTTTTCCGCCTGGCGTGGCACATCCTCCAACGACACAAACGCCTTTTGGACGCTTCTGAGCACCTGTGCCACCGGCTCCGCCGTTGGCCTGGCCTGGAAGGGACAGCTCTGCGTCACCGGCTCCATGTCATCGGGTAGCAACGACACCGTCGCCGCCACCAACGTCGTCGTCCGCACGTCCACTGAGTGGCAGGTCATGGCCCACGAGATCGGCCACACCTTTGGCGCCGTGCACGACTGCACCAGCGACACCTGCAGCAACGGCGACGTCACGTCACAGCAGTGCTGCCCGCTGAGCGTGTCGACCTGCAACGCCAACGGCCAGTACATCATGAACCCGAGCACGGCCGATGGCATCACCGGCTTCAGCCCCTGCAGCGTCGGCAACATTTGCTCCGCCATGGGCTACAACAGCGTCAAGTCCTCGTGCCTGTCCAACAATAAGAACGTCACCACCATCACGGGCAATGAATGCGGCAACGGTATTGTCGAGACGGGCGAGGAGTGCGACTGCGGCGGCACCGAGGGCTGCGGCAGCAATCCGTGCTGTGACCCGACCACCTGCAAGTTCACGACGAACTCGCTGTGCGACCCGGCCAACGACGAATGCTGCACGGCCTCCTGCCAACTGGCCTCCTCCGACACCGTGTGCCGCGCCAGCACCGGCTCGTGCGACCCGGCCGAGATGTGCACCGGCACGGAGGCCTTGTGCCCGGCCGACGTCACGACGCCGGACGGCTCTGCGTGCGGCGCCTCCGGCAACGGGCTCACGTGCGCGTCCGGCCAGTGCACGTCGCGCGACCTACAGTGCAAGACAGTCATGGGATCTCTGACCACGACCAACGACACGTACGCCTGCAGTGCCGACGGCTGCCAGCTCAGCTGCGCGTCGCCCGACTTTGGCATCAACATGTGCATGTCCATGAACCAGAACTTCCTGGACGGCACGCCCTGCCAGGGCGGCGGCACCTGCAGCAACGGCCAGTGCACCAACGTGTCCGTGACCAAGGAAATCAAGAGCTGGGTCAGCTCCCACCTCACCATCGTCATCCCCGTTGCCGTCGTCGCCGGCCTGCTCGTCCTCCTGGTCCTCTACGGCTGCATCGCCTCCATGTGCCGCCGCAACCGCCGTACCCCGCGCTACCAGAAGGGGCTGACGGCAGCGCCTCCACCCATGATGGCGCCCAACGGTGGTGGCGGCTGGGCCGGGTACGGCGGAGGGTACGACGGCGGGTACGGCGGCGGTGGCGGTCCGCCTGCCGGTGGCGCAGGGGGCTACTACAACCAGGCGCGGTCCGTGCCGCCGCCTGCCGCCGCCACCGGCGCCGCCGCATATAACACCAAGCAGGGCGGCGGCGGGCCGGGCTCGCCGAAGCGGTCCTCGTGGACGGCATTTTGGAAGCGTTCGTCGCAACCGCAACAGCAGCAGCAGCGCGATGGTGGTGGCCACGCAGAGCATCCGATTGGTATGGTCCCGCTCGGCAGTCCAGGCGGCCGCGGCGGCGCCAGCAGCGACAGCACCCTTAACGACTACTACGGCCACGGCGGCTACTACGGCGCGGACGACTTTCGCCGCGGCCCGCCGGAGCACGGCGTGGTCGACGCGCCGCCGCCACCGTACAACCCGGACCGGGCGCCGCCGCCGCTACACCATCCACAGCCGCATCAGCAGGTGCCTGCAGACTGGGCAATGCCAGGACGAGCATCGGGACGGTTCGCCTGAGCACGATCTTTTTTTTTTCCGTTGTATATCTTTGCTCTTGGGGCTCTGCGTTTCGGGATTTCTGAGCAAAACCACTAGCAAAAATAAGGAGTACGGGGGCGCTATCTTGTTCTTTTTGGGTCTACGGTGCATCTTTTGGTCTGGCTCTCTCACTCTCTTTTATCTATTGATGACATATATAGACATTATGCTTGTGTTCTTGCGGCGGCCTTGAGACCCTTGACGGAGACAGGCCCTCCAGAAGATCCAATCCTCCTTTGCTGGTTTTTGTTGGTCTTCGGTTGTGTGTGCCCGTGGACAGGGGATGCCGTGCACGTGGAAAAGAGAAAGAAGAAAAAATACTCGTAATAAGCCACAAACATACAATAGCAGACATTCCCAAACGAGAACACAAAACTAGAGGTGGAAAACCCAATATGCTGAAATGCCATTAATGCGCAACTAGAGAACAAAACAGAAGCAAACGCCAAAATAAACAAAAACACCGCCCTGTCGCCTCTCCAATGCGCAATGTTGTCCTGGGAGAGTAGAAGCTGACCAGTCCCAGCAGTATACCCAAAGTAGACAGGACCTCCAAACAACGAAACCATGCCAAACAACAGAGCAAAATAAAATAAAATCATTGTGCCGCCCCGTGCTCGAAACGCTCTACCCTGTAAGTCGGAAGTCGGAAGCTGTCATGAAATTCTCCGTCATGCCTCACGCCCACATGACCTATCATCCATATATACAAATTGGGCTTTGCTGGTCGTATAAAACCCAAACCACGCAGCGGTCGGTGCCCCTAATCTGTCGGGGCACTCTTGTCTCTTATCGTCGATCGTCGCAATGTCGTGATGCGAGCATCAGCTAGGCGCTGCTCCTTGGCAATGACAGGCCATTTTGGCATGCCAGGGCTGCAGGACGTAGCAACATTCTGTATCCACCCTCGGCCGGCGAAAGAGGCCCCATGTAGAGAAAGCCGACATGCGGCTACTCTCGCACAAGGGCATTCGCCATCGTCCCGTCGATGCAGCAGGCTGAATTTGGCTGCGAGGTGCGAAAGCTGTGATGTGGCGGAGCCCGGGCTTTTTTTTTTTTTAAAGCAACCGTTTGCCAATGGTTATCACCGAAAGTTGATCACGGCCAGCTAGATCTGTCAGTCGAGGTCTCATATGGAAATAAGAAGAAAACATACCCGATTGTTAACACCGTAGGCAAGTTTCTGGCCTGTCGTATCCCAGCACAAACAATGCGTGTCCTCTTCGTCATTTTCGACATTGGTCTTGGGGCTTAGCCACCCCGGGTGCATCGTTCGCCGCCAGCTGGCGCGCGGCACCGTATGGTCGCCAACTTTCCAGATCAAAATCCGGTCTGGTGTCGCCCCGGCAATAAAGGCACCATCCGGGGTGAACGCAAGCGCCACAACGGGCTGGTCCATAGTCATCGAACACTTGGGCTTGCTGTCTGGCATCCGTGCGTTCCAGATCGAAATCGCGCCGTCCTCACCGCCCGAGGCCAGCAACCGTTCGTCACCGAGTGGGCTGTTGGTCTGCAGCGGCTGCCATGTCAGAGCTGTGACCATTCCAAGGTGCGCCGAGATCGTGCGCCGCTCGCCAAACTCATCCCACAGCTATAGTCTATTAGCAGGCCGAAGTGAAAAGTGGGACAATTGGACACCCTTCCACGTACGTCAATAATGCCCTTTTCGCTTCCCGTCGCCACGATCCGCGACCGCCAGTCGTATTGAATATGAACAAAATTATCGTCCTTCTTCGTTGTAAACGTCCGGGCCACGCTGATTCCATTTTCAGACAGATGTAATGATAAGAAAAGGTCTCCGCCGCACAGCAGGAAGTCCGTGTCGCTGGTCCAGGCCGCATCGAGCGGGTCGGCCGTCAGGTCGTGGTGTGGCAGTAGATAGGAGGAGGTGCTGGAGGTCACAGCGGAGAACACGGTGACTAGCGTGCCACCATTTTCTGGGGTGATGCCCAGGATGGACGCACCATTGGGATTCCACCGCAGCTTGATCACCGGCGGCTCGTGCACCATGTAATGTAGCAGCGCTGTGCCGTCAGGGGCCCAGACGCTGACGCGGCCCTTGTTCCCTGACTCAGTTGCCAAGGCAAGTGTGTTGCCGTCGGGATTCCAGGCCATCGCGGTGACCGTTGACGACGATGAGCCGTCCTCTTCGACGAGGTCCTTGTATGGGTGCGTGTCAAATCCGATCACGTGGTCACCACCTGAGTTGGTCCCCGCAGTGCGCGACAGGGTCCAAATGCGGGCTAGCGCATCTGATCCAGCTGCCGCCAAAACGGATGGATTTGCAGGGTTCCACTCGCAATGCAGGACAATGGGGTTTTCGTGGCCTGGCTGCTGCGGCTCGCCACTGCCGTCGCCGTCCGTCATGCGCTCGTCGCCCCCAACGTGATCTGGCGCCAGACGAAGAAAGGTGGTCTCGGGAGCCAGCTCTTCTACCTTTTCAACCTGCGTGCCATGTTCCGGTCCCTCCGTACGTGGAACGGGGGTCATGACTGTCTCGCGCTCCATAGGTGACGGATAGGCGTGCTGGTTCTCAATATCCATGGGCGTAGGCGGCGCGGCATCTGCTGTTGCTGCCGCTACACTATCGAAGCCATTGCTCAGACGGGGCTTCTTTACGGGCGAACCGTTCTCGGTGGGCTGCAACTGCTTGTCGCTCTGGCGCTTGCGCACATTTTCCGCATCGTCAGCTGCTGGTGTTGATTCTGTCGACACTGGCGCCGGTGCTGGTACGGACGTCGGAGACTGAGCTGGTCCTGTTGCAGACGGCGCATCGGTGGTGGACGAAACATCTTGAGTGGACGGCTGTGCTTGCTCGATTTCCTTCCGTCGCGGTGGCGGCTGTGTGATGAGCGGGCCGAACACACCAAACTCTTGGTCTGTTTGGCTCCCTGGTGCCTATTGAAGAGTAAGATAACTGCATATAAATGGGGAAGCGAAGCAAAACAAAACAAGCTTGACGCTTCCGTGTTGGCAGGCAGGCGGATGTACCTTTTGTGAATTCTGCGCATTAAAATCTCTCTCTATGGAATAGTAGAGTAGTCCACGATTCAAAACCTGTACTAGTGAATGACTTTTGACGTGAGGCGCAAAGTCGAAGTCACGTTGTGGTTCTGGAATATGCCATTCCTTTTGGAACTTGGCAGCCGTCTCACGATAGTCTGCATTGGTTAGCGGGTAGATTGGGTGGGAAGATGGGAAGACGTCAGGCATTAAGGGGGAAATCGGGAGGTGAGGCAAAACCTGCGCAAGAGGCAGAGGGGCGAGGCGCCGGGCGCAGTGGTAAGACCATTGGGATATTGCAGAGACCACGCACTTCCTTCAAGAAGGTACCTAATGAAAAACAAAACGCGTGTCAGCAAACGAGGACAGAATACGTTCTTCTGGGGCGCGGGCCGCGGCGCGACACGGCGCCTAAAGCCTGGTGGTAGGGTGGACAAACCTCCAGATGAGGAAATTGACTCGGTCCGAGTCGAGAAACTCCTTCATGGCGGCGGCGTGGGATGGAGCGGCAGCTGAAAAGGAGACGAGGTGGTGAGGGATGAGAAAGAAGAATGTGGCGGCGCGAGGACGCTGAGATGCCGAAGCGAAAAGCTGAGCTGAGTACAGTGCCGAGAGAGGCTGAGCAAAGCGCGCTTGTTGGGGAGAAATGGACGGCCGAGGGGGGGGAAGGGAAGAGCGCTCGAAGAGAAGAGACAATCGAAAATAACGAGACAGGAAGAAATGGAGTATGAGACGAAGAGACGAAAAGACGAAGAGACGAAGTAAATGACAGAAAGTGAGTAGCCGAGACGGTAGTGATAAAGTGTTGACGCGAGGCGCAGGCCTCGGGGTTTTGCCGGGAGGCGTCAAAAGGACAAAGGGACGGACGACAGGCGACCGGGGGGGTGGGGGCAGGATGGTAAGAATGTACTGTACGCAAAGAGAGGGCCGAACAGGGAAGAGAAAACGGAAATCTGGTTGCGACGTCGAAAAGTCGTGACGTACGAATACAGTAGGCGATTGGGGTTTTCAGTTGGTCGGCGTGCGTTGTTGTCGTGTCTACAAAGAGGAAGAAGGAAGGAGCAAAGAAGCACGAAGGGAAAGAAGGGGCGCGAAAAAAAATAATAAAATAAAACCATTCAATGTGTACGGAGTACCTAGAAAAATTAATTGGTTCGCGAGATGGGGGAAATGGATATGGGGGGGGGGGGGTGCTAGTAGCAGCGGCAGCGAAAATCAACGTTCTTCGATACGCGGTGAGTTGTGTTTTGGGTAAGACGCGGCGGGGTGCGGTGAAGGTGGCCTGGCCAGGCGTTTGCTTAGCGGTAATAAAGAAGACAAGGAGCTTGGAGGAGACAGGGCACTGCTCTGGCGCAACGTGGCATGTAGCAGTACCACAATATCGATCGCATGCACCAAGATACTTGTATATATAAGTATCTAAAACAGGTATTATCACTTGATATACATACAGATACATTTGATGATCCACATTTTACCAAGGTAAGTCGTACACATACATTCAACCTCGGGCGTCGCGAAAGGAATTGAGTCGCACCTGAGCAAAATATTCTTCATTACGAGTACGTGACAGTAAACTGTCTCTATCGTATCTCCTACGCCAGGAAGTGCGTTTCTAACCTGAGCCGCAAGATACGCTCCGGACGTGCGGGAGAGGGACGAAACCGGGAGTGAAGGAAAGCGAGCAGGGGGCTGGCGGGTGCATCACACCATGGTCTTTCCCGACCAGCCAATCCGGGCACGTCTTTCGGATCGGAATCGTTACCGTTGCTACGAGTACTGCCCGTGTTCTTTCTTGTTTTCCCATTCTTCTTTTCTCTGTATCCCGCTACAAATCTGCCGTATCCCGTTGCTTGTAAGATACCCCGTTTTGTTCGGCTGGAAAGATGGCTCGCTTACTTCTGCCCTTTGAGTACTCGTCAGGAAGAAGATGCAATCTGGCTGGTGACAATGTCCCAGAGTGCGGCTTAACTGGAGACTGCAACAAAGCCAGAATATACTCTTCTCGGGTGGTATCTTACTATTTCTTGGAAAAGCCAGAGCGACTATCACACTACATTACTCGTAGAGACAATTGGATGCACAAAAATAAAAATAAAAATAAAAATAAAAATTCACATAATACAGAGACAAGAAACTTCAGCCGTCAAGGCGCAGGATACTCCGTACTTTGCGACACTAGGCAACCCCTAAGACAGCTGCCTTCCTGCAATCAGCACTACTCCGTAGGCGGATAGTTTACGCTGGTGGGGATCTGAGCCGAGCAACCGTATCACTCCGTCTCGTTCTCCATACTCAGTAACACGGAGCATTCTACAGGAGAATAGGGGGACAAAACTAGCCCCACCTACGCCAGGGAGAAAAATCATCTCCACTGCTTGATCGCCACACGAACCCAAGGCTAACATGGCAGAAATGCCGACAAGAAAAAGATGGACAAAAACAAGCGAAAGACACACTGCAGAAACCTGTGTTGCCAACTTCAACGCACGCGCCCTGTCCATGTGCATAGAGTTGGGCCGTCTTCTGCTTTCCATAGGCTGTAAAGACGCCCGGATTCTTAGGGTAGCGAAATAAGACGGGAATCGACCCGGGACGGAAAGCGAGCAAGGGGGGGAAAGAGCAGCAAGGCGGTCCCCACGAGGCCGTAAACCCGAACGGTCTTGCTCTTGCACCTTCCTGTTTCTGCCGAGTACTCCGTAAGATACTGTCTACGTACGCGAACGAGCGTCTCGTGTGTTCTATTGACTGGCCCATGGTCCGTGCGCACACATGCGCACAACATATCAAAACGGTTAGTCCCACTATTCCTTCACGGAAACAAGCTGTTTTAGCAGGCATCAAATACATATCTTACGGCCTGGCTAATCAGGCATACAGATCGTGTCCCACTTTCTGATCACTTGACAAGAGCCCGTTGAAAACAACCTCAGATCCGTGTCTGTCCAGGCTTCCACAGTAAAGCTCGCCAACCTATCGTCGCATGCCCCATCTTAAACAGCCGGCCTCCTCGCACAATTCGGAAACGATACCAGTTGCCGTTTGCGGTACTAGACTGTGCAACTGTGCAGGCGACCGACTGCGGGCTTTCCGTTGACGTTGTCCTTCCCGACCTCCTTGAGCTCCTCGATCGCGACCTCGACCCGTTCTCCTTCACGATGCCGCCCCGGCTGAACCTTCCACCGGTGACGCGCATTTCTCTGATTGTGCTCCTTCTTCAGTCCTTCCTCAGCGCCGCCATCCGGTATCGCCAGTGGTCTAGCCAGTCGCACATTGTCATCCCCTATCTCAACCTCATTCCACAGCTGTCTATCGTCTACCCATGGACGTTTCTAACCTCGACGCTCGTTGAGAGCAATATTTTCACGCTGGGGATTGCATGTGTCACCATCTACCAGGGTGGTCGCTACCTGGAGCGCGCCTGGTCGTCGCGCGAGTTCGCAAAGTTCCTGTTCCTCGTCAGCCTTCTGCCGAATCTCCTGACGTGTGCTGCTCTCGTCGCTCTCTTTTCCGTGACGCAAGATGTGGATTGGACGTGAGTTTCAATTTCCTTCTGTTTGCTGTATCTTCTTTGTTTGTTCTCCTCGGCTGACTCGCCAGTCTCACCTCTATCGGCGGCACCATCCCCTTGCAGATCTCTTTTCTCGTCGCCTTCAGCCAGCTCATCCCTGCGCACACCGTCACCCTTTTCCGCGGCCTGGTGTCGCTTCGCGTCCCACGCTTCCCTCTGGTCTACCTTATTGCAGTCGGCCTGCTGGCGCTCACACCCCTCCTGACGGCCGCATCGACCTTTTTGGCTTTCTTTGGCTTCCTCACCAGCTGGACCTACCTGCGCTTCTACAAGTCCGTCTTCCCCGACCTCGATGTCTCCCAGGGCCCTCAGCTGCGCGGCGACGCCAGCGAGACATTTGCGATTGCAGAGTTTTTCCCAACCCCGATCAAGCCGGTCGTGGCGGCCTTTGCCGACGGCATTTTTGGCGTCCTGGTTTCCTTGCACATCTGCACGCCCTTCTCGGCTGCCGACATCTCGGCGCGAGCTGCAGCGTCTGATGGCTTCCACATGCACCAGCAGCGCTCCGTGCCTGGCAGCACGCGTGCCGAGGCAGAACGACGACGGGCGCTAGCGCTGAAGGCGCTCGACCAGCGGCTGCACGCGGCAGCGGCCGCGGCGACCGGTGGACGTGGCGGTGTGGCTGCACAGCCCACGGCGGGATCGTCCCAACACGCGGCATCCCAACCGGAAAATACGGGACCTACAGTCCAGACACAGCCCAAGGCCAGCATGCAAGCCACTATGACGACAGCGGCGACAGAAGGAGAAACAGCCGCAGACAGCCAGTCGTCGACATCAGACGGTGCCATGCCGGGCGAGACGAAATACGTGCCTGACCAAGAGTCGAGCGACAAGTCTACCGCCTGAAGAAAACTGCTTTCTTTTTTTTCTCGCCGTAGCCTTTCTTTTCTCATGCTCTGGTCACTTTGGTTACTACGGTCTGGGGGGGGCTGGTGAAAAGAAAAAAAAAATAGGAAACGGTGGTAGGCGGGATGTTAATCTTTGGTTTACTTTTGTGCTTCTATTTTCTTGCTTCTTGCAGCATCTATTCTCGGGTGATATCCTGTTATCACGGGTTCTGTATCTTACATGAATTTTTTATTTGATGTTTTGTTTTCTCGTTATATTTTCGTGGCTATCTGCGTTCTTGTGTTCTCAAACACCAAATATTAAGCCAACAGAAGCGATATCATATATGCATTCAGCACATGGTTTGAGATTTAGACACGGGCAGAAGCTCGTAGTAGTCGTCTCCACGCAGCTTCCCTTGGTTTGCTTCGTCAAAACAGTATAGTTCATGTTTATTTTGGGCCTTTGCACGAACAAATCCGGCCCAAATATTTTGAAACCAAGATAAAATATAGCGAAACAGTCCCCCCCTCCCAAAAGAGCGGCTACCGTCACAGCGAGGTAGAATATAGGCACCGCTTTATTCTCTCCACTGGATACACATCCAGAACACTGCGACTTTCCAGCCTTTGTTCGAGATACTGGTGCCCTATTGCTTCCTGATAAGCCACATGAAAAGAAGGTGGGCCTCCCAGAACGCAGACCGCCTCTCTTCGCTTGCCGACATGCCTGATCAGACGACCAGGGGGGGGGGTGTCAGATTGATGGCAGAGCCCCCCTCCCATTTTCAATTTTTTTTTTTAATCGGCAGTTTCCATCTTTCTTATTTTCGATCTTTATCCTCGAGTGTATCTTACGGATATTGTCGTGAATCCCTGGCCATATACAAGCGTATTCACAAGCGAGAGAAGCGGTGGTTCACGAATGCATCGTCGGGCGCCATTCCGCGACTGGCAGGCACTGCTCTACAAATAGATTGACCCCTGCTCTTCTGTCCCTTTTTATCCCGGAAGGAAGACTCTACATGAGGCGGCGCCAGCGCATCTGTGTTGCTCCTTGCATGCAGGAAGCCAAGAGAACACACCGCACGGAGGTTTCGTGCATGGAGGCGGGAAAAAACTGTGGATCAA
>PCDN01000003.1:429815-446066 GCA_002778105.1 Ceratocystiopsis brevicomis
AAAAAAAAAAAAAAGCCTGCCGCCACAACATGCATGCAGGCGCACGGGAGGTGCATAATCTGGGCCAGTATTGCAACCATGTACGTGCCCAAGTCTTACGAAGCTTTGCATCACAGGGCCAACGGCCTTTTACGGAGACGGATCCCGGAGTAAAGTGGAAAAGGGGGTGGAGACGGGCTGCATTGGCTGACAGGCCGACCGAGGCACCATCATGCGGAGCATCTTCCAGAGCAGCCAGTATCTTACGGCGTATTCTGAAAGATCCCCCCCCCCCCCTACTGGTTTGAATTGGATTGGCAGAGCAGGGATGTAACGGGGGATGGCCGCATGCAGGTGATTGGCCGTGCGGGAAAAAGAAAGAAAACAGTCGATTGGCTCTACGTGCCGCAGTCAATGAAATGGACCGGGGGTGGGAGAAAAAGCGCAACGCGTGACGATCGGGGCCAGCCGCCGACCTGAGAGGGAGGGACCCCAACCCAGTGCGTGACCAGGAGGGGAAGGAGAAAAAGGAGACAGACGCCAGGAGGACAAAAATAAAAATAAAAATAAAAATAAAATAATCATAACAATAATAAAAATAAATAATTAATCATAACAATAATAAAAATAAATAATAAAAATAATTCGCCCTGCCTGCCCGCACGGACGCCCATCGCGTCGGACACGCCCGGCGCTGGGCTGTTGCGTTCTCTGGGCTGGCTGGCCTGGCATGCGACGTGCCCTCGCAGGGTCGACGCCCTTGCTCCGGTTTACGCCGTGTCTTGCACAGCAGCATGCCGTGCGCCCGGGGTGAGACACTCCCGCGGCAGCTACACACAACGCCACACTCGTGGAATCCGCCAACCAACGGACGCAGGAAAGGGAAATGGAGGAAAAAAAGAAAAAAAAGATGCACATGTTGTCATCGGCTTGTTTGTTATGCAGATTGATTGCTTGCCGCCTTCACACCGAAAACGCAAGGGAGGACTCACCGCCCGTTGGTTCCTTTGCCGGTTCTTTTTATTTTGGTCTGCCCCCCACCTCCCTTTCAGCCGCTTGGTCTTCAGCCATGCAAGGATTTGGTCTGTTGTTTGTCGCGGCATACTTCCCGGTCGTGCATGCTGTGGTGGTGGTGGCGGCCGTGCAACTGCTGTGACACCGTAACGCCGTGACGCCGGCCGTGACGCTGTGCTGCCCCGTTGCGCAGCTGCTGTGCAGCGTGCCGTGTGCCCACCGGTGCGACACTCTTGCATACCTTCCCAGCGCCGACGACAGACACCCTCGCATCGCATCGCATACGCCCCCTATTCTTCTGGAGGCGTGTACCGCGTCTGTGTAGCCTACCTGCAGGACTCGTGCACCGCCGTAGAGAGATGCAGTGTCCTTTTTGTCCGACCTAGCCCCCCCCCCCCTTTCCCCATGTCTTTTTTTATTTTGGCTCTTTCTTGTCTGTTACCCTCGCAATGAACATCCGTCATGCCTGCCTAGGGCGCGGGTATGGAGACACATGCCGAAACACGCAAGGGAGCGCAACCTGTGTTCTTTCCCACGCCAAGCCGTGCGCGTCTAAACGAGACGAGACAGGGGGACGGGCAGAGACAGTCGTACTCCTCGTACGATAGATGCAGACACAAAGGCACAAGGCCGGCGGCCGGCCACCAGCCACAGGACACGGCTCTACCGTGGGGTGGTGGCCCTATATGACCGATGACAGGGGCCTGGCCGCTGGAAGCGGAGCACTGGTAAGATTTCGTGGCGGCCATATACCCCGTGCGTTTGCCTGCTCCGTATTAATACGGGAGAACAAGAACAAGCCCCTTTTCCCCATGCGCTTCTTAAACCGCCAATCGAGTACGACGAGAGGGATCCGCAGTCGAGCTCCGCGTCCTTTGGCATAAGTGCGTGATGGTCACCCACCTGGACGTTGGTGCCCGGCAGCCCACATGGGGGGGGGGAGGGGACATCGGCGCTTTCCTTCTTTCTTCTTTTTTTTCTTTCTTTCCACACCTTCTGCCGAGTATCCTTAGTGCTTGATATTTGATATTTTTTTTTAAAAAAGAAAATATTCTCACATTTGTTTTCTTGGTTTTCTTCTCGTAACCGTCCTCCCTTCACTCCCTCAGTGATCGACTCTCTGGCACCGTATCCTGCGACATTACGGAGGGAGTACGAGCGGAAGAGGGGCGCGAGATGAAAAAGGACGGGGCTGACCGACAGGGCGAGCAGGGGGTGGGATGAAGGGTAGCGAAAGGGGGGGGGGGGTCTGAGGCTTACGGAATGAAGCACGCGGCACGCTGTCCATTTGATTGACTACGTTAATTTACGAAGCAAGGTGATCTAACGGAGTTTCGCACGGGAACAAGGGAGAGTGTACGGGTTGGTGGGGGTGAACGACCCTGTCTCGTCTCTTGCTGTCCAACGAGCAGAGGCGTGCAGGGAGGGGCGCAGGGGGCGCAGAGGGTGTGTGCGTACCGAGGCGATGTCACCTTTCTTTGCTGGCGAGGGTCCAAAAAGACTGGGCCCGAGTTTCAGCAAGGTAGCCAAAAACCGCCAAGAGGCGGCCCACTGGGATGGCGTTCGGTGGGGACGCTCGGTGGGTTCCAGGGGGGTGTGTTGAAGCGGGGTGCGGTGGGGTGGCAGGTGGCGCTTGGGGGAGCTTGCCTTTTTGGATGATGTGTCAGCAACACGGCGCCTGGGCCGTTCCGGAGAGCAGAGTGACGCGGGTGCTCTAAGCAACTGAGATTGCACGTGACCGATCTGCGATCGTCTCATCTTTCGGCAGAATAAGTGGCAGATAGGATAGATGCTAGAACAGAAACACGTCGCAAAGTTCTACGGAGTAAGAAGAGACGGGTATTAGCACGTATCTTACTTCGTAAGATATCTGTACTGCGCGATAGAGAGCATCTTACGAAGATACGGGAGTAAGATACGTTCTTTCAGAACGAAACAAAACGTTTGTGCCAATCACACTGGTTCCGCCCTCGTGTTGCCATGCACGGGCCACCTGCCGTCGCGCCCACAGCGGATACGCACGATTACGTATACGCCTCTGGGGACTCTGGGCTGCTGCGGAGAGCGGAAGCTACCTCGCGACGGCGTTGGAGGCGGCCTGTGTACTCTGTACACCGGCGGCACAACCTGCATATGCACACTCGTACGTAGGATGTGCATACACTACGGAGCACGGAATATCTTACGGGTACTCGCTTTTGCTTTGGTGTTTAGGTACCTATCTTGGGACGCGGATGTCACGATCCACTCCACAATCCCTAGCGCCTCAATCATCAAGAAGTATCTGCAGCGCCAATCTAAGTATAGTAAATACAAGTACGGAGTAGTCCGTACCGGTACCCACACCCCATGCTGTACTTTGCACTACCACCCCCTGCAAAAAACGCCGCAAAAGGAATACCAAAAAAAATAGATAAAAACGAAAGCACGCTAGAAACAGACAATAATTGAAAATACATAAAATACAATAATTCCGCCAGCCGATTTTTATTTTAAAATCGAGCTCGTGGGTAAGGTAAGTTAGCGCCGCAGCCAAAACAACCACCCCCCCAGAAAAGAGCAGACCTTCCTTCTTTCTGTTCCCGGTTTTCCTCTTTCGCTTCTCCCTTTCGCCCCCTTCCTTCTCCTGCCGTTCAACTACGCTCTCCGTCGTCCATCTTCACTGGCATTGCCAGTCTGTTGCCAACACTGTTGTATCTATTTGTTGACTTTCTTTCTGAATTCTCTTTGCCGCAAACTGCGTTCGCACGCGACGTCGGCTTCTTTCTCCCCACGCGCGCTTTTGCCTTCCTTGTCGTACCTTTTCATCTTTCTCTCTGCTCTTTATTTCTTTATTTCTTTCCCTTATCGACGCGCTGCTGCTGTTCTAGCAAACGTCCCTCCTTTCTTCGTCTGAGCTTCTGACGCGCTTGCCGCGTCCACGTTCCTCTAGCGGAAACCGCGTCCTGAAGTCTCACCGCAGACGGTAGTAGCTACACCGTCCCAACATGGCCCAGCATCACCAGTCGCCGCCTATGCCGATGCACTTGCACCATGGGCCGCCTGGCTCGGCGCCGCCCGCGCCGCCCGCGCAGAACACGGCGCCGTCGCGCCAGATTTCGCTAATGAATGAGATGGTCTGGATGCAGATCGGTAAGTTTGCGACGCGTGGTACATTGGCTTTTGGCCTTTTGGACGTTACTTTTGTTGCTAACCACCACCTTCGCAGGATCCTTTGCCGAGCACATGGGCAACAACGACGAGGCCATGAACGCCTACGAACATGCCCTGCGCGCCAACAACCAGTCAATCCCTGCTATGAATGCCATGAGTCTCATTCTGCGCACGCGCGAGGAATTTCCGAAAGCCATTGAATACCTTCAAGCCATCCTCAAGCTGGACCAGTACAACGGCGAAGTATGGGGCAGCCTTGGTAAGTTCATATACCCAACCCCCGCGCAAGTGAGGCGATGTGTGCCTTCGCAGTACTAACGTATTACCAGGTCATTGCTACCTGATGATGGATGACCTTCAACAGGCTTATGCCGCCTACCAATCAGCATTGGTGAATCTGAGAAACCCAAAAGTATGATATGGCATTGCACAGCACAATACCTTACTTGCTTGTGGCCTTGATAGTAACACCTCTGTTTTAGGAACCCAAGCTTTGGTACGGAATAGGCATTCTCTACGACCGGTATGGGTCACTTGACCACGCCGAGGAGGCCTTTTCCCAGGTGATGACCATGCAGCCGGATTTCGAAAAGGCGAACGAGATCTATTTCCGCCTGGGCATCATCTACAAGCAGCAGCAGAAATACGCGCAAAGTCTCGACGTAGGCCAAGCTCCTGTCCCCCCCCCCCCCCCCCCCCCCCCACTTTTGCATCGACGTTTTGGCTTACAGTTCTCGACAGTGCTTTAAGTACATTGTCAGCTCGCCTCCACCACCTCTGACCGAGGAAGATATCTGGTTCCAAATCGGTCATGTCTATGAGCAGCAGAAGGACGTGAGTACTTTCCTTCCCCTGTCCTTTCGCACAAGTGCTTTGGCCTTCCTCACATGCAGCTGCTGACATACGGCTTCATATAGTTTGACAATGCGAAGGCGGCATACCAGCGTGTGCTTGAGCGTGATCCTAACCACGCAAAGGTACTCCAGCAGCTTGGGTGGCTGTATCATAACCAGAGCAACAACGTCGCCAGCCAGGACCGTGCTATTGAGTACCTGGAAAAGTCTGTGGCAGCAGGTTCGTATAAATCACACCGCTGCAACTACGCTTGACCCAACTCGACTAACACTGCAACCTCAGACAACAACGATGCTCAGAGCTGGTATCTTCTCGGACGATGCTACATGTCGCAGCAGAAATACCCCAAAGCTTATGAGGCATATCAGCAGGCTGTTTACCGGGAGGGTCGCAACCCCACGTTCTGGTGCTCCATCGGAGTGCTGTACTACCAGATCAACCAGTACCGCGATGCACTGGATGCCTATTCCCGTGCTATCCGCCTGAACCCCTTCATTTCGGAGGTGTGGTACGACCTGGGTACTCTGTATGAGTCTTGTAACAACCAGATCAGCGATGCGCTTGACGCCTACCAGCGTGCTGCCGAGCTGGACCCCAGCAACCCGCACATCAAGGCTCGTCTCCAGTTGTTGCGTAGTGGCGCAACTAATGGAGTCGGAAGTGCGCCTATGCCTACCGACGTCCACCCACACGCCTATCAGACGGGTGCCGTCGGGCCCCAACCGCCACAGTGGGCTGGCTCTGGGCAGCAAGCTTCGCCCATGAATGGCCCACCTGCACCGTCTGGTGCAAACAACTGGGGTCCTCCCCAACCACCTAATCCGTTCGACCAGCGTGAGCCGTACAGAGGCCCAGCTCCGCCTCCGCCAGTCCGCCAGCCTAGCCCACGCCAGGAGCAGCAGTTGCGTCCCTACCCGGAGCCAGTCCGGCCTGGCCCCAACGGCACATCTTCCAACCCACAGCCCGGCGGCCCTCTGAGGCGCACCCCGCCGCCGAGTCTGCCGCACTACGGCGCCCCTCCTCTGGCACAGCCGCAGCCGCCCCAGCAACAGCAGCAGGTGCCGCCGCCGCCGTCGCAGCAGCAGCAAACGCGTGGTCCGCACTCTGGCTATGGTGGGCCATCGCCTGTGCAGGCTAGCAACGGCATGAATGGACCTGCACCGCCGCCTCCTGCTGGCCCTATTCAGAGCATGTACCGCGCAGGTAGCCCGCGAAGCGAGCGCCCTGTTCATGACAACCGCATGCCGTCGCCCAAGTCGGCGTACCCCCAGCACCAGGCGCCTTACCAGCACCCCGAAGCAAATGGACAGGGTCCGCTTGAATCTGGCCCGCCACCACCGCCACCTACCTCGGCCATTCCGCCCGAGTCTGGCCTGCACCGGGACCACGACCGGCCATCGTCGGTGGGGCCGAAGAGAATGCGTGAATGGGAAGAAGAATCTGCTTCCAAGAAGCCTGCGTCGGAGGAGGCCCGCGCACGGATGGACGATGTTCGGCATCGGCGCCCGTCCACGCCACCCCGTGAGCCCTACCGGCGCAATTCGTCCGAGGGCCGCCGGTTCGACGAGCACCGCCGTAGCGAGGAACAACGGCGCATGGATGATATGCGCCGGGGAGAGGACGAGCAACAGCCGCAGCGTCGTGGAAATGACGGCTACCACCCATCCGAGGCGGCCCATCATCCTCCCTCACACAACATGTCCAGCCACCTGGCACCATTGCAGCCGACTGGCGCGCACCACCATGAGGGTCCCTTGTCGGGCCCCGACCCCAAGGACTACCCGCAGGAAGATCGCAAGCGGCAGGAGCAGTCGGCTCCGCCTCCGCCGCCGCCGATGGCTGAGCCGGAGCGTGCGGCCAGAAAGGTGGATGTAGACGAGGACTACGATGACAGTGGCGAGGACGATAAGAAGCCTGGCTCTGCGGGCCCTGCTTCTGCCTCGGGCGAGACCAAGACGACGCCTACGAGTGCGGGCATCAACGGCATCATCTCAAAGACGGAGTCATCATGAGTGGCATTCGTTTCCACAGCGCAAAACAGGCTGGTTCTGTGACTGTGGGGTGTGTTGTGTTTCTTTTGTCGCGGATTTGGATTACTCAAATGGCTAGTCCACTGGTTTTCCGTGCTGGTCTTCTTTTCTTGTGTTCCAAATTATGACCCATGTTAGCGAGCCTGGGTGGCCATGGCATGCTTTTCTTTTCTTTCTTTTGTGTTTCTTCGATTTGAACCAAAAACATTTCCACTACTATATGGACGATGCCCTTTACTTCCTTGAATTGTGTCTGTTCGATGTCCACTTGGCTCGAGTGACGGCCAAAAATACAAAAAACCCATTTCGTATCTCATGGAGTAAGAGGTTACTTATTTATATAGTGTAGTTAGTATACAGCTAAAGACGAGCGCTACCAACCCCCTTTTCTACGAGAAGTAGCATCCATTCCTCCGTTTCAGGCCTTTCCGTTTGCAACACCCCCACCTATGCCGACGGTGGTGGTGTCGAGCCCGTTGTTTGAGGCGATGGTGCGGAAAACCCTGCGGGTGTTTCTGCCGATGGTGCTGTCCGAACAACCTGGCGCCGTGGCCGCTGGAGCTCCTCCAGCGTGACGCCGGGCCGCAGCTTCGTGATGCCAACGACGGCGGGGTCGTCGCGCCGCACGAACTCGTACTGGCCCGGCAATTTGTTGCCGGCGAGCCGGAACGCATCCCGCACGACCTGCTCGTGCACGGCGCCGCGCAGCTCAAAGATGATGCGGCTGACGGCCACGCGCGCGGCCCAGTGGTCAAACGAGCCCTTGCCTTTGCCCATGCGCATCTGTAAACGTTAGCGGCGGAAAAGGGGAAAAAAAAAGAGGGTTTTATGTACGAATCATACCTCGTTTCCGCTCACAAACACGCCAATGTTGCAGTTGACGCGTTTGTAGAGGCGATAGCGCTCGCCACGCAGGCGCTGCTTGATCGTGTCCTCGGCCACCTTGAGCTGGGCGGCGCTGATGCGGCGGTGGTGGTCGCGCATGCGCAGGCCGTAGTCACCCCAGACGACGGTTGTGCCCTTGACGGAGCCGCCGGTCGCGACACGCGGACGGCCCTTGCGCATGCGTGTGCGGCGGTTTATGCGCGGCTCGAGCCAGGTGCCCGCGGCCGTGGCGGACGCCGAGAAGGAGCGGGCGCCGGCGGCAGCAGAGAGCGAGAACAGCCCGGGCACACAGGGTGTGAATGCGGCTCTCGGCGCCCGCGCCGCCGCTGCTGCCGCCGCCGCTACTGCTGCGACTATGCGGGTGCCGGCTGTCGATTGTGCTGCCGCTGCCGTGGCTTTGCCAAAGGGCAGAGGCTGCCGGGCTAGGCTCGAGAAGGGCGCCGTCGCCGTCCGCAGGCCGAGTCGCTGAAAAGATTGCCGGAGGAGGCCCCCGCCTGCCGAGGCGTGCGGCGCCATGTCTGTTTCGTATCCGCTCTTAGGTCCCTGCCCGAAGAATAGAGAGCATCAATTTGCAGAAAGGAGCGCCAGAGTCGTGTTTGTTGTCGGGGTTGGGCCGCTGAAGCTCGGAGAGTTCGAGGTCCTAGAAGCGTGGAAAAAACCGAAAGCTTTGTATATTTTGAGCCTTGATGCTTAGGACCCAAGAAAAACGTTGCTCCACCCGGCCAGCTCTTTCCACTTAATTACCTCCCCTCCAGTCACGTTTTTCGCGTCAGCTTCGCGTCCAGCCCCACGTCCTGCCGGGAAAAGACCCCTTTCTCCCGGGTCTTCGAGTTGTCCATTTTGTCCTTGCGTTTTCCTTCGAACGGAGTCGAATTCACCCAACACCCATCGCATTTGCACCAAAGATGTCCGATATCCGGTCTTTCTTTGGCCCCAAGGGCGGCAGCAACGGTGCGGCACCGGCGAAACCGGCGGCGGCTGCGGCGAAAAAAGACAGCGAGGTGTCGGTCAAAAAGAACCGGAGCCGTGAGTCCGAACAAGCCCTCCATTTCGTGAGCCTCTGGGGCTGGGATATTACGAGTGGCCTACATGCTGACAGAGCTTCTTAGGCAGCCGAAAGGTTATTGAGGAGAGCGATGACGATGAAGTAGTAGAGTGCGTTTGTTTCTCCGACCCCAGCCTCGGATGGGCTGGTTTACTGACGCGAAACAGAACCAAGAAGCCGGCTGCGAAACTACCGGTACCAAAGAAGAAGAAAACGTAAGTTGTCACTTGCTTGGGAAACTTCCAATTGCTTTGTTTGCGATCTTTGACCAACATTACCCTCCTCGCAGAGAAGCGGAGCCTGTCAAAGGTGTTGAGGTTTCAGCCAGCGACTACTTTTCCTCGTCCACGAAGAAGCCCAGCCAGACGACGCCGTCAAAACTCAAGGAGGTTGCAGTCGAGATTCGCAGTAGCCCGCACAAGCCGGTCGCCGCGGCGTCCAAAAACGAACCCCCCCCTCTGGCTAAGAACAAGCGGTCGACAGGTGCCTACAAGAACTATACAATGGACGATGACAATGATGCTTTCGTGGACGGTGAAGATGGGGGCGACGACATTTTTGCAGCTGATGCTAAACGCGGAAAGCGCAAGAACGATGACTATGTCGAGGACGACAGCGACGATGAGGTTTTTCAGCCCAAGCCAAAACGGGTGGCTTCACGCAGCGTTAAAACTGCAGATGTCGCCTCATCAATTTCTCTGGACTCAGACGAGGATGCCGAACCTCCTGCCATCAAGCGGAAGGAGACGATCCCGGCCAAGGGGACGACCAAAGCGGCAGCTACCAAGGCTGGTACCAAGAGAAAGTCTCCGGACCCAGAGTCATCGGACCCCGAAGTCTCTCCTATTGTGAAGCCGCGGAAGAAACCGGCAACGGCGGCAGCAGCCAAGTCCAAGGCAGCGGCAGCACCCAAGGCAGCGGCGACGGCAACACCGACCAAGTCACCTCGAGCCAAGACCTCCAAGGCAGCGCCAGCGACGATAGGCAGATCTGGGGGGGACGCCGCCGCCATCCAGAAAATCTTCGACTCTATTCCTATAATCGATCCCCCAGCCCCGCCACCGAAAGACGGGAAACCCGCAAAGTTCGATTGGCGCAAGGCCAAAGCTGGTGGTGGAAATGCTGGCGCATCGCCCTCGATGGGCCCTGCCGACATTCCAAATGGCGCGCCAAACTGCCTAGCGGGCCAAACGTTTGTCTTTACGGGTTTGCTGAAGACGCTTAGTCGAGAAGACGGACAAGCCCTGGTAAAGCGTTACGGTGGCAAGGTCACGGGTGCACCGAGCAAGAGCACTGGCTGGGTGGTACTAGGCGACGATGCTGGCCCCAGCAAACTGGCCAAGATCCAGCAGTTTGGCTTGCGGACCATTGACGAGAATGGTTTGTTCGAGATGATTCGGCGGCTGCCTGCCGGCGGCGGGGACAGCAAAGAAGCTGAGAAGGCCCGGCTGAAGCAGGAAAAAGACGAGGAGAAGATCCGCTTGGCTGCCGAGGAGATGGATCGGGAGGAAGAGGAACAACGACGCGAGGCAGAAAAGGCCCAGAAGACTGCCGCAGCTGCCGCAACTGCATCCGCGGCGCCCTCATATAAAACTGCTGCATCCAAGGGTGGAAGGGGTGTCTCCTCACAGTCAACAGCACCAGCACCAGCACCCGCACCTCGCCCGGCACAACCGCCAAGCTCTCAGCAGCTCTGGACAACGAAGTATGCGCCAACGCAGTTGACTCAAATCTGCGGAAACCGAGCGCAGGTTGAGCGCATTTCTGCCTGGTTAAAGAACTGGCCCAAGGCAAAAAAGTATGACTTCAAGATGAAGGGTGCCGATGGATTGGGTGCTTCGCGTGCGATCATCATATCTGGCCCCCCGGGCATCGGCAAGACCACAGCTGCGCACCTGGCCGCGAAGCTGGCAGAGTATGATGTTATCGAGTCCAATGCCAGTGATACACGCAGCAAGCGGTTGGTGGAGGATGGTCTTGGTGATTCCATGGACAACACGTCGCTGTTGGGTTTCTTCGCCGCCGATGGCAAGACGGTGAAGGCGGAGAAGAAAAACACAGTGCTCATCATGGACGAGGTAGACGGCATGTCGGCAGGTGATCGCGGCGGTGTTGGTGCGCTGGCCAAGTTCTGCCGGAAGACGGAGGTGCCGCTGATCCTGATTTGCAACGAGCGGCGGCTGCCCAAGATGCGGCCGTTTGATCACGCTGCCTTTGATGTTCGATTCAACCGACCTACGGTGGACCAGATCCGATCGCGCATCATGACCATCTGTCACCGCGAGGGCCTCAAGATGCCGCCGCAAGCGGTGGATGCGCTGATCGAGGGCACAGGCAAAGACATCCGGCAGATTATCAACATGCTGTCAACAGCGAAGCTGGACCAGTCCACGATGTCGTATGACCAGGGCAAGGCGATGACCAAAGCATGGGAGAAACACGTGGTGCTCAAGCCATGGGATATTTGCCAGAAGATGCTGGGCGGCGGCCTATTTGCACCAGCCAGCCAGGCCACGCTGAACGACAAAATCGAGCTTTACTTCAACGACCACGAGTTCAGCTACTTGATGATCCAGGAGAACTACCTCAACACGCGACCGATGGCACTGAGAGTGATGGCAGAGGAGAAGGGCGCCGCGCGTAGCAAGCGTGCGGAGAACCTCCGCTACCTGGAGCTGGTGGACCAGGCTGCTGAGAGCATCAGCGACGGTGATTTGGTGGACCGCATGATCCACGGCCCGCAGCAGCAGTGGAGTCTTATGCCGACACACGCCGTCTTCAGCACGGTGCGGCCAGCCAGCTTTGTGGCTGGACAGGCGACGCACTCGAGCTTCACATCGTGGCTGGGCAACAACAGCAAGACCGGCAAGCTGGGCCGATTCCTGCGAGAGATTCACGCACACATGCGGCTGAAGGCGTCGGGCGACCACAACGAGGTGCGCCAGCAGTACCTCCCGGTGCTGTGGCATCGGCTTATCAAAGAGATGGAGTTTGAGGGCCGCGATGCGATTGACGGCGTCATTGAGCTGATGGACAGCTATTTCCTGACGCGGGACGATATTGATGCGATCCGCGAGTTGGGCGTGGGTCCGCAGGACGAGGGCACCGTCCACATCGACACACAGACCAAGGCCGCGTTTACGAGGACGTGAGTTTTCTCTTCATTCCTGTTGCATACTCCTTTCCTGACTCCCCTTTTCTGACGTTTGTTAGTTACAATGCCATGGCACACCCTGTCCCCTTCATGAAGGCAAGCAATGTGGTGCCAACACAGAAAGTCGGGCGGGAGGCGCCTGATCTCGAAGAGGCGATTGAAGATGACGATATGGCGCCAGAGCCGGTTGAAGCACCAGACGATGACGACGACCTGCAGAAGGACAAATATATCAAGCAGCCCAAGGCCAAGACCAAACGGGCGGCTCCGAAGAAGGCGGCAAAGGGTGCTGGCGACGAGGATGATGACGGCACCGCAGGGAGGGGCCGTGGCAAGGGTAAAGCGGCCGCCACAAAGAAGGGCGGTGCCAAGGCGAAGAAGTAGGTGTTTCGGTGGCTTTTGGTTTTTTGGTCTTGGGCCATTTCTTATCTTTGGCCGGTTTTGGAAGACGGAACATGTCCTGTAAAAGGCCGTGGGAAAAAGCATTTGGTGGCATTTTCTGAGTACTGCATCTTTTCGCCTATTTTTTTTATTGAATTTTTTTTCCATGTCTTTTGGGTGTTTTGCTTGTCTTGTCTGCATGCAGCTTGTCTTCTTACCTGCTGTCCGCGGCTTTGCTAGCCTTCCTCTTTTGTCATTGGTCTTAAGCTCTGCTCTCATGAGTCAGACGAAACATACCTACTCGGATTGGATGGACATAGGGCAGGTATGTTGGGTGTATATTCATTCGTATGGAAGCCTCCGATGTCGTGTCATGCATGGCAATAGAGAATGAAGAAAGAGACGACCATGACCCCAAGGACCCAAAGAAATAGCCAAAGTCATGAGCAGAGTGTAGTGTATATAGTGCTGTCGCAGGCCTCCGTCCCCCCTGGACAATACATGTTTTTGATCCCCCCCCCCGAAACGCCGGATATGCCAATGAGATGAGAAGACGAGACAAGAAGAAGGAGATGAATAGGAAAATCGAGGAAGGCCACATCCGTCTATTTGTTGTTCACCACGCCCACCTTGGCGGCACGCACCACGCGCCCGTTCAGGCGGAAGCCCTTCTGCTGCGTGTGGAAGACGGTGTTGTGGTCCTTGTCGGGCATGGGCGTCATGAAGGTGGCCTCGTGCTCATTGGGGTTGAACTTTTCGCCGGCCGGGTCGAAGCGCTCGAGGCCGTGTTTCTTGAGCGTCTGCAGCAGCACGGTCTCGGTCATCTTGAGGCCGTCGATCAGGTTGGCCAGGTCGGTCGACGTGGAGTCGGTTGCGTCGGCGGCGTCGGCGGCGTCGGCGGCATCGGCGGCGTCGACGGCCTTCTTCTCCGGCACAATCGCCAGCGCGCGGTCCAGGTTGTCGACGCTGTCGAGCAGGTCGCGGGCAAACTGCGTGATGGCAAAGTCGCGCGCAGACTTCATGTCACGCGCCGTGCGCTCCTGCAGGTTGCGGAAGTCGGCCACAGAGCGAAGGAATTTGTCCTGGCGGCCCGGTCAGTCTTGGTTCTTGGTTCTTGGTTCTTGTTCCTTTTTCCTTCACCTTCTTCCCATCTTTCTCTCACCTTCCACTCCAGAATCTCCTTGTCCTTGGCCTCCAGCTCGGTGCGCAGGTTCGCGACCTCGTCCGCGCCCGGATCCTCACCAGCGGCTGCGGCGGTCTTGCCCTCGGCTGCCTCTGCCTTCTTTGCGTCCTCGCCGGCCTTGTCGGCCTCGCTGCCGTACCACCGCACGGCCGACTGCTGCTGCTGTTGCAGGAGGGCAGAGGCGCAAGGCCTTGATGCCCGCGCAGCAAGCAGCGACAGCGGACGGGAAGAACCGGTGGGCGCAGACAGGCGAGCGACAGAGGAGGAGGACACACTTGCGCCGGCGGCACCGGAGCTGGCACCGGCACTCGACAGGCGGCGGACGGCCAGACGGGCCGGGGACGCAAGTTGGCGGAGCATGGCGAGGAGGAAGGATCGCTGTTTTAGGCTAAAACTGTTTCGGACAATGCAGAGGCTGCTGCTTGTTTGGCGGGCAGAGTGGGAGAGAGCTATTTTCGGGTCTCGCGATGCTCTGTCCCGGGCAGCTGTTTTTTGCCGTCGGCACTGGAAAAAAAAAAATAGAGAGAGCGAACCCCACTGTGCACCACAGTGCTCCTCCCCCTCACCTCATTGGCGGTGGCCAGCTTGCGTCTCAAAACGGAAAATCTTACATAAGCAGGCACGTTTTTTGTGGAAGGCCTCGGCGCCGATTTCTAGGTCGTGTCTGTTTTGCCTCCTTGCTTTCTTTCCATCCACCTGTCTGCGTGCCGTCGTTGCCGACCTCCCGACCTGCTTCCGCCTTTCTCCGAATCGGCGCATTTTCCAGGAAGACGTTTTGTTGCTGCAGCTGCGTCCCGTCCCGTCTCTCGCCGACGGAACGCCCTCGCGTCCGCCATGGACTACGACGCGATGCTGATGGACGACGGCGAGTCCTTTGGGCCCGCCGTCAAGATTTCGCAGGTGAGCGAACGACGTGTGTGTGTGTGTGGGCGTATGCACTGTATCACGTATCGCTGACAGGGTGCAGGCCGACCTCGAGCGCGTCAAGTTTGAGATGACCAACGTCGACATTTCGTTTGCGAACGCGGTGCGGCGCGTGGTGATTGGCGAAGTGCCGACGATTGCGATTGACATTGTGGAGGTGTCGGAGAACACGAGCGTGCTGGCGGACGAGTTCATTGCGCACCGGCTGGGGCTGGTGCCGCTCAACAGCAAGAACGCGGACGACGTGGTGTACTCGCGCGACTGCGACTGCGAGCAGTACTGCGAGCTGTGCTCGGTCAAGCTGACGCTGCACGCCAAGTGCACGAGCGACGAGATCATGAAGGTGTACGCACGCGACCTGGTGGTGGACCCGGCGCGGCCGAACCAGTGGGTGGGCACGCCGGTGATCCGCGACCCGGACGGGCTGGGCGTGATGATTGCCAAGCTGCGCAAGGGCCAGGAGCTGCAGATGACGTGCATTGCGAAGAAGGGCATTTCCAAGGAGCATGCCAAGTGGTGTCCGACGGCGGCGGTCGGCTTCGAGTACGACCCGCACAACAAGCTGCACCACATGGACATGTGGTTTGAGCAGGACGCCGAGAAGGAGTGGCCCAAGAGCGAGAACGCGCAGCTGGAGGAGCCGGCGCAGGAGGGCGAGCCGTTTGACTACGACGCGGTGCCGAGCCGGTTCTACTACGACATTGAGTCGATTGGGCAGATGGAGCCCGACGCGATTGTGCAGACCGGCATCAAGGTGCTGCAGCAGAAGCTGGCGGCGCTCATCCACGAGCTCAACGCGACAGACGGCGGTGGCGGCGGCGCGGACGACGACATGATGAACGGCGGCGTCGACGACTACAACGGGCCGCGATCGCCCGATTATGGCGGCGGCGGCGGCGGCGGCGGCGGCGGGGGTGGTGGTGGTGGCGGTGCCGACAGCTGGCAAGACATGGGCTATGCGACGACGTATGGCGGTGCCGGTGGCGGCGGCGTGACGCCGTACGGCACGACACCGTACGGCAACGCGGGCCATCCGGGATGGAACTGAGATTGGATCTGGTTGATTTGTTGGTTTTTTATACTGGTTTGCTGATTTTGTTTTGCTTTGTTTGGGTCTAGACCGTTTTCCTCTTCGTCAGCGATCTATCAATACCACAAAACGGGGGGAAAGGGCGAGGCGATGGCGATGGCGATGGCGATGGCGTTGCAGGCGTTTGTTCCAAAGGAAAGGAGAACACCAAGGACAGGGTAGAAGTCTCGTGCTAGGATACACAGCATACAATGAGACAAGTGAAACCATTTGCGGTATCTATGGGACAAAAACCAACAGCCATGTCAGACAGACGCCATCTCGGGCTCTATTGTCTAGGGGGGGGGGGGTTTGGAAAGGGACAGGTCTAGCGCCGCGTCTAAAGCCCAACGCCAGCCGATGCAAAGAGAGAGAGAGAGAGAGAGAGAGAGAGAGAGCTAGGCCACCGGGTCTGGCAGGTCCTTGAGCTTGCGGTAGGCGGTGCGGTGGGCCTCGAGGAAGACAAAGGTGAAGATGGTGTGGGGGCCGAGGCGGATGAAGCTGGGGACCCAGCCCTTGAACATCCAGCGCAGGCCCTCGGCGGCGTAGAGGTCGCGCAGGACGGCGGCGAGGCCGGTG
>PCDN01000003.1:446366-519799 GCA_002778105.1 Ceratocystiopsis brevicomis
GCGGCAGCGCCGCGTCGTGCTGCATGCGCACGTTGAGCACGTCGGCGGCGTTGCCTGCGAAGCCGCCGGCCATGCCGGCGGCCGACGCGGCCACGACCAGCACCGCAAACGACGGCTGCTGGCGCGTCACGCCGTCGGCGGCCAGCGGCGCCGACGCCACCAGGTGGCCCTTGATGGCCTCGTACAGCGCAAAGCGCGTCGTCGAGTACGTCAGCTGGCGCAGCAGCGACGCCGACAGGCCGCTGTACAGGCCGCGCAGGCCCTCGTTGCGCACAATGTGGCCAAAGGTGCCGACCATGGAGCGGGGGGCGTCGCCGTGGCGCATCTGGAGGCGGACCTTGACTGAGGGGCGTTAGAGAAAGGGGGGAAAGGCATTCGGGATCACGGAGCAAACAAACATACCCAAGTCCAGCGGATGGGTCACACAGGCGGCCAAGCTGCTGGCACTGCCGCCGAACCAGAAAGGATAGTGGATAGGCGGTGCTGCAGCCTTCTTGGCGGATAACGGTGCCGGGGCGGCTTTCGGCAGTGTGGCGACCGGGGTCGGGACTGAGGCTGGGGCGGGGGGCGGAGCCGAGGCCGGAGCCGGCAAGGTGGCCGTGGCGGATTCGTGTGTGCTCATGGCGAGGGGGGTGTGCTCTTTATATACAGAAGGAGTATATATAAGAGTTATGTTCAGGGAGAGGGGAGGAGGGGAAGGGGGAGGAGGAGGAGGAGGGAGAAGATGGCAGAAAAAGACGAGGTGAGACGAGGTGAGACAAGCAAGGGACGAAGGAGGAAAGGAGACGAAAAGGGAAAAGCCGTCACGGACAGACAACCATTGCTGGACCGAGAGCAAGGCGGCAGAACAGGCACAACGGGATGGGTAGAGCGGGCCAGCAAGGTAGGTCCATGGGACGGCGACGTGTAGTCGCAACGAAGAAAAAAAGAAGGCGGTGATAAATCCACTTGGCAGACGAGGCCAATGGCAGGCACGGAAAAGCAAGCGAGGACGGAGGTAGGAGATAAAAGAAAGAAATGACGACAGAGGAAGAGGAAAAAAAGAAAAAGAACAAAAGACAAGGAAAACAAACGACGAGAAGACGACACCGGGGTACCGTGATGAAGGCGTCCCTCAATTGTGTTTGAGTGTCTGGTCACCGCCAATGGCCGATGCACAGAAGACAATTGAGCAGAGGATGGGGAAAAAAAAACAGCAACAAACAAAAACAAAAAAAAAACGCCGTCTCACTGCCCGCGATCTTCAACCAGCCGCCAAAAAATTCGACGAGGCTATCTATCCCCTGAAGCGGCTAACCGTTGCTGCAGCCTCCGCAAATCGGCGTGTTAGCTAATCACACAGTATATACACTGTGACCCACGCCACGAGCGCGGCGGGGGGGGAAAAGCCAATTTTCAGTGGAAGCTGCTCGCAAGCTCTTGCAGAAGCTCGCTCTGGGTTTCCTGGGGGGGTTTTTTTTTCTTTTTTTTTTTCTTTTTTGGCACCACCCCGTTTCCCATGACAGCGGCTGCGATCCGGCTGGTGCGGGCTGCCGCTTTGGGTGTCCGGGGCCCGGCCCGGCGCCGCATGCCGGGGACCGTTGCCGCGGCGGCAGCAAGCATACAGCGACCGGCGGCGGCAGCAGCAGCAGCAGCACCCTGTTGGTGTCTCCGGCAAGCGAGACGCGCGTACTCGACGGCGGCAGCGGCCACGGCCCCCCCCACGGTCGAGATCGCCGGCCGCACATTCCCGACGGACGAGTGGTACAACGTGCCGGCCAACGTGGTGGCGGCGGCGTCGCGGCAGCTGCACCTGCAGCCGGACCACCCGGTGGCGATCACGCGGCAGCTGATCGAGGCGCAGTTCCCGGCCGACGTGTACCGGGCCTACCAGGCGGGCCGCCAAGGACAGCACCCGGCCGGGCTGCTGCACCCGGTGGTCACGACCTTTCAGAACTTCGACTCGCTGGGCTTCCCGGCCGACCACCCGGGGCGGCAGCGGTCGGACACGTACTACGTCAACGCGACGACGCTGCTGCGCACGCACACGAGCGCGCACGAGCTGGAGACGTTTGCGGCGGCCGCCAGCGCCGGCTACCTGCTGAGCGCCGACGTGTACCGCCGCGACGAGGTCGACCGCACGCACTACCCCGTCTTCCACCAGATGGAGGGTGCGCGCGTGTGGCGGCGGCGGCGGGACACGGACACGGACCTGGCGGCCGCCATCTGGGCCGACGTCGCGGCGCTTCCCGCGCACGGCGTCGAGGTGCTGGACCCGACGCCGCCGTTTGACGACGCCACCAACCCGCGCCAGGCCGCCCACCACTCGGCCGACGAGGTGGCCGCGCTGGGCGCCCACCTCAAGCGCACGCTCGAGCTCATGGTCGTCGCCGTGTTTCGGCAGGCGCAGAAAGCAGCGGCAGCAGCAGCACCAGCGGACGACCCAGCCACGAACAACGAGCCCCTGCGCATGCGCTGGGTCGAGGCCTACTTCCCCTTCACCAGCCCGTCGTGGGAGCTCGAGGTCTACTACCAGGGCGACTGGCTCGAGGTGCTGGGCTGCGGCGTGTCGCAGCAGGCCATCCTGCAGGCGGCCGGCGTGCCGGACCAGATCGGCTGGGCCTTTGGCATCGGGCTCGATCGCATCGCCATGCTGCTGTTCCAGATCCCCGACATCCGCCTGTTCTGGTCGACCGACGAGCGCTTCCTCAGCCAGTTCCGCGGCGTCGGCGCCGACCTGGACCGGCTGCGGCGCTTTGTGCCGTTCTCCAAGCACCCGGCCTGCTACAAGGACGTGTCGTTTTGGGAGGGCAAGACCACCATCGCCACCACCACCACCACCACCACCACCACCACTGCCGACCCCGCCGTCCACAGCAACGACGTCATGGAGGTCATCCGCAGCGTGGCCGGCGACGTCGTCGAGGACGTGCGCCTGGTCGACGCGTTTGTCCACCCCAAGACGCAGCGCCGCAGCCACTGCTACCGCATCAACTACCGCAGCCTCGAGCGCACGCTGACCAACGCAGAGACCAACAGACTGCACGATGCTGTGACGGCGGCGCTGGTGCAGCAGCTGGGTGTCGAGATCCGGTAGGAGAAGAGGGGGGAGAAGGGGGAGAAGGGAGAGAAGGGAGAGAAGGGAGAGGAGGAGGAGGATGAGGAGGAGGAGGAGGCTGAGGAGGAGGCGGCTGAGCCACACCTGTACAAAAACCAACACGAGCAAAGAAATCAATACGAGCATGATGATCGCAGACGGAGCAGAGCGAACACAGCCGGGACGCCCGGACGGGGGGGGGGGGCTGCGCCCAGGAGTGTCTCAGGCGGTCTGGCCTCGTCGGGAACGAAGAGCGCTGAAAGGCTAGGGCGAATGCCCTGGAAGCTCTGTAATGGCTGGCGCAATTTGCTTTTGGTGGGGCCGTGCCCGTGGCTGTGCCGCCTACGAGTACGGCGTAGACGACGCAAATTTCCAGGCGGTGGACTTACGTTTACGGCGTAGCAGGCCTGGACCCCCCCCGTAGCGGACAGGCTCAGCCCCGCCCTCCCAAGGCACCAGGTACCGTGTGCGCGTGTTGCCTGCGCACGAGGTACATGGCTGTGCACGGGGGACCCACGCTCGCCCGCCACCCAGCGGCTCTTACTCGTATAAGACGTGTCTCCCTTTCCTTTTCCCTGGACCATCTTTCCTCACCAGCAACACCGCAACAAACACACACACCACCACACCACCACGGCCACCACAACCACCACGATCACCATGCAAAGCACCGCGTCCCTCTCGTCCGCCGACCTGGCGTCTTCGTCCGCGCTGTCGTCGCCCGCGGGCTCGTCGGTCTCGTCGCGCTCGTCGTCGCGCTCGCGCAACTTTGCCCATCTCTCGCTCGACCTGTCGTCGCTGCCACCACCGGCCGAGGCGGCCACGGCCACGGCCAGCTCCGCGAGAAAGCACGCCGCTCCCACGCCCACAAACACCCTGCTCCTCACCAACCTCGTCCACCCGGACGTCTTCCGCCCCGACAACCTCGACGCCCTCCGCAGCCTCGTCGAGCAGTCCGCCCCGCTGCACTCCTGGGCGCCGCTGCGCTCCTTCCGCCGCATCATCGCCTCCTTCTACTCCGCCCACGACGCCGCCGCCGTCCGCGCCGTCTGGGACGGCGAGGCCGTGCTGGGCCACCCCTGCCACGTCTACTACGGCCGCGCCACCCCGACCGGCGCCGCCGCCGCCCAGCACGCCGCCGACCGCGCGTCGCTGCCCCTGCCCGACGCCGGCAAGCTCTTCTTCATCTCGCCGCCGCCCTCGCCGCCCCACGACTGGACCATGCGTCTCGAGGGCGCCCCCAACAAGCAGGTCCATGCCGACGATCTGGCCGCTGCCCTGGCCCGGCTGCGCCACCAGGCCACCGACGACGACGACGACGACGACGAAGACGACGCCGCCGCCGCCGGCAGCAGCATGGACGTGGACGACAAGACCCCAGCAGGCCCAACGGCCACCACCACCAGAACAGAAGCAACCGCTGCCGCAACCGCTGCCGCTCCAGCCCGCCGCGGCCGCAGCAACACCCTCGTCATCTACCAGCCCGAGGACCACGGCAGCAGCTCAGACCTGCCCGCCATCTCCGTCGAGGACCTGACCGCCGACGACGACGAGGACGTCCAGGCCCGGAAGGCCGCCGACGCCGCCGTCGCCGCCGCCGCCGAGCCCGACGTCAGCGCCCGGACCATCGAGGCACGCACGGCGCGGCCGCCCGTCGAGCTCATGCAGGATGCATAGAGGCCGGGACGGTATTTTCTGTTTCTCTTTGCTTGTTCCATTTCGTTCTGCGTTTCTTTCTGCGACCGCAAAGCTCGGCGTTCAGAGGCATTTGCTGCAATCTTACACTGCGTTCTGTACTATTATACCTTTCTTAGCACGGCATAAACGGGGCAGTCGGGTTCCTTTATCAGCTAGAGCTCCAAAAAACACACAAACGTACAACCAAAAGAAACAAAAGGGGTATCTCTGCTTTTCTCCCGCCCAGAGCAGCGACCGTCCGTCCATCCATGTGCGCCTGACCTCTGGTCCCAATGCAAAACATCCATCGTACTCGTAGCCCAAGTCCGTTGCCGCCAACGGCCAAAAAACGCCAGGCGCCTCATGCCAAAAAGAAAATAACAGAAAAAAACAAACAGAACAAACAGAACAAACAAAACAATAGCAAATCGAAAGAAAAAGCACAAGCAGAAAGCAGAAACAAACAAGAACACACAACAACAAAAAAACCAAAGGCCATCTCCGGCCTCAAGCCGCAACACCCTTGGAAGCACCTCGCCGGGCCTCCCCAATCAGCAGCGAAAACAGCCGCCGCAGCACATACGCCTCGCTGGGCACCGCCGCCGCGCCCGGCCCGAAGCCCGCCTGCTGCCGCCGCCGCTCCACAAAGGCGTCCACGACATCCAGGTGCCAGCGCTTGACCAGCATCGCCTGTTGTTGCGCGCGCACCACCTTGTTCAGCAGCATCCTCATCGATGTCCTGGGCCGCGATACCGGCAGGCGCCGCTGCCCAAACTTCAACGGACCCTCGGCCCGATACGCCTGCAATATCTCGCCGAGCGCGGTCCAGTCGTCCACCGTCCACGACGGCTGCGGCGGCGGCGGCAGCAGTCGCTGCGGCAGTCGCTGCGGCGTAGACACCGGCGAGGACAATGTCAGGACAGAGGACTCCTGCTGTTGCTGCGGCACCATCGGCGGCGGGCCCTCCTGCATCGCGGCCGACTGCGCCCCGTCCCACGCGTCCTGGTCGACGTCGTGGGCCTCGCTCCCCACAGACCGCTCGCTCACCGGTGTGCTGTCCGGCGCCACCTCGTCGTCCGCACCACTGTCCGCACCACTGTCCGGACTACTGCCCGCACCACTGTCCACATCCATCATTTCGACGTCCGTCATCTCCACATCATTGTCCTCCGTCCCGTTCTGCACCGGTTCGGGGGCTGGGGCCGGGGCGCTGCTGGTGAAAAAGGCCGACAAAAATGCAGGCACCTTTGTTGAGAAGGGGGGCGCAGCTGGGGCAGCAGGCAGTGCAGCATGTGCGACAACAGGCGCCACACTGTTCGTACCGAGTCCGTAATGCTGTCCGGAAAACCCAAACACCGCGTCCGCACGCGCGTTCATCGCCACATCCGCGACGGCACTCGCATCGGCTGCCGTCATGGTGCTACTGGTAAACTCGACCACCCGCCCCGGCGTCTTCGGCTTCGTTGCCGGACGGATGCACGACTTGGTGGGCGACGCCGACTTGTCAGGCAGCGGCTTGAGAATCGGTGTCAGGAAGCTGGACTCCTCCGTCGGCCCCTCACGCGAAAGTTCGTCTTCATCATCGTCATACTCGTCGTAGTCTTCTTCGTATCTTCCCTCTTCGTCGTCCTCCTCGGCTTGCTGTTGCTGCACAGGCTCCTCCTCGAAAAAGATGTTGCGGACGGTTGTGCCCACTTGCGCTGGAGCAAACAGCGATGGCCGGCGACCCTGCCAGAGACGAGCAGCCGGAGACGGTTTCTCGAACACAATGGGCTCCCGGCGTTGGGGGGACGGCGCCCCATACAGAAACAGGTCTGCTGTGTTTTCCACCTGGTGCTGTTGTGGCCGCGGCTGCGGCTGCGGCTGCGGCTGCGGCTGCGTGGGCGTAGAGCTCTGCTGGTCAAATGAGAACACATCCCGTCCTGTGTGCACGGGTCGGATGGGCCGAATGGGTCGGATGGGTCTCGACGGCGCGGCAAACAGGCTCCGTCGCTGCTCTCTGTTGGTGGCGCTGCCCAACTTCTCGGCAGATTCCTCCTCTTCTCGTGTTGGGGTAGACAAGTCGGCCGTTGCTGGCTGTTCGCTGCCGTCACCGCCCATGTCGGAAGCGAACGCAATCTTCTGTTGCGGCAGCTCCGGATGCGGTTCATTCTCGGACGGCGCATCCGAGTAACTGTCATCTGAAGCTTCCCCTTCAGATACGGTGACCGTCTTCGGCGCGTTCACGTCTTTTCGAACCAGCGGCTGTCTCCCCGTAGAGGCCAGCGAGGGCGATACGGCCATTGATTTGAAACGAGTTGCGTTGTCAAGAGATAACAGCGCGTTGGCCGGAATAGTAGTCTGCGTCGTGGGCGCCTTTTCTGGGCTCGCAACGGCTGTTCTGTCCTGCACAGGGCGACTGAGGGATCCTGCTGACTCGGTCCAAGGAACGCCTTCGTTGGCACCCGTCTGCGCTGCCGCCGAGTTCCTGTTTTCGCCCTGCTGTCCCCGTGCCGCCCGTCCACGCTCGTGCTCGACCATGCGTTCAATGGCCTGCAGGCGGCTCTGCTCGTTGAACTTGATGTTGTGCTCAGATGTCGGCGGCAGCAGTTGCGGGACGGCCACGGGCGATGAAAAGAAGTCGTCGAGGAATCGGCCCGACTGTCCCTGTGCTGCCTGAGCTGCCGGCTCACCGTTGTTGTCATCCAGAAGAGAATAGTCGCGGCTGTTGTCCTCCTCGCCGCGCGGGCTCATGCCCTTAGCATGCGCGCTGCCGCTTTGCAAAACGCCTCCTCTTTTCCTAGCAGAGCCCAGAAGGCGCGAGAGGCGTCGATCCCGCAGCGGTGCCGCGGCTGCGATAGGAGTAGGCCTAGAGGCCGGCTCCGAGGCCGGCTCAGAAGCAGGTTCAAAAACAGGCTCTGCAGCAGGTGCGGATTCTCTGGCCGGTCCAAAGGCAGAAACGGGGGCTGAAACGCGCGTCGTCCGCTCTGCCTCGATTGCCCAGATGTCAAAGTCGTCGTCCCCGACGCTGCCGTTGTCGTCCACTCCCTCCTCGTCGTCTGCCTGGAGCGTCTGGTCTCCAGAGGCATCGCCTTCAGCGTCGGCGACGGAGGCATCAGCGCCCTGCTCCGGCTCCTCGCAACTGATGTCGTTGATCATGTTCATGATGGCGTCCGATCCATACTCGGTCGAGTTGCCCTCGCTCGCCATTGTCGGGGCCACAGCAGTTCTGTGCCTCTCTCCATGATCATTCCCCGCCTCTGCCAATCCAACAAAAGACTCAGCCACGCCCTCCTCGCGGAAGAGACGTGCTCGCCAGGACCGACTCGACGATGCTGCACCACCGCCAACAGACCTGCCGGACGGAGTGGTCGCGTCCTGTGACCGCGGCTGCGGTGGAAGTTGCGGCGTAGCTTCAACACTAGGCGGATCGTCAAGGCGCGCACGTTTTGCACGAGGCGCGGACCGGTAGGAATGCTCATTACCAGCAGCATCGGCATTCACTTCGGCTTCGGCTTTGGCCCCTGCTCCCTCGTCCACGTTCTCATCTGGATCCTCGTCCAAATTTGCGTCCGCTGCAGACCGCTTGGAAGGCGCTGCTGTCGTGGAAAACAGGGTACGCGACGGAGAGGCGACGGGCGACGCTGAGGCCGACCCGCGTAGTCGTGGCGATAAGATCTGAGCGCCGTTGGCCACAAGGCTTTTGAAGCCATTCAGCGACGCAAGCGCCACTGCTGACCAGCGTCTTCGCGGCGCTGGTGACTGCTGCGGCTGCGAAGGCGTGGCCACTGCGGGGGCCTGTTGAGTATCGAGAGAAGTTTCCGGACCACCCGCCAGACCACCTTGAGGACCGCCTGCTGGGTTCTCCTCCGGGTCATCTCCTGGACCATCCTCTTCTTCATCAGCGGCTTTAGCTTCAGCCAGGGCAGTTGCTGCCGGCTCTTGGTCCTCGCCCGGGCCATCTTCCTGCGGTAGAGGGTCGGGCGTGCTCGAGTTGTGCCGCGAAGACGCTGCTGCCGCCGGCGACTGGGTGTCCTGGGTCATAGAACGGCGGAAGGGGCTGCGCAGGTACCCTTCGCTTTCTTTGGGCGTGGGGGGGTCAGACGTCACACTCTGCAGAGCCCGGCCGGCTCGCACAATGGGCGAGAGACTGGGCCGGATGCCGTCCGCGGGGAAATGGAGCCGGTTCGCCGGCTGCTCGCTGCTTCCGCCGTGCGGCCCGACAGGAATCCGAGGCGACAGGAACGAGACCGCTGTCGGCGTTCGCCCATCACGTGCGAAGAGAGGCGCTAAGGCCCGGGCGGGGGATGGAGCCAGGGCCGGGACTGGGGTCGCCTGCTGGAGATGATGAACATACTGACGGATAGGAGGAGACGAGAGCATTTCCGCCTCAGGCTGCTGCTGCTCATCGCCCACCATTCCTTCGTCCACCACGGCATTGACCACAGCGTCGTCTGCGTTGACAGCATCATTGCCATCGCCTTCCTCTTGGGCACGACCGGGAAGTGCATCTGCAGACCCTTGGATCGGTGGTGCGGTGTCGCTGGTTGAAGCGGCGTGGTGTCCCGAGACTGCTTCCATGGTTTCTGGCACCACAGCGGCAAGGACTGAATCTGGAATCTCGGAAAACGAGTCGTCGTATTCCTCCAGACGCTGCGAAGCAGCCTGCACAACAGCCATCTCTGCTGCCTTTGCCGGCTCTGCTGTCTCCGTTGCGTTGGTGCTATCTTCAACACCTCTATCCGCTCCGTTGTGCACACCCGTAGCCATAGGACCCGGGCTCGCCTGGGCCTCCTGAAGCAGGGCCTTGCGTGCAACAACCTTTGTGAGAGGCTCGGCCTTCTTCCTCGGGGAAACCACAGCAGCTGGAAGCGACTCCGCTGGAGGACGTGTGTTGGTGGCTGGGCTCGACTGATAGAGAAAGTCAAGCATGCTCATGCCACCGTGGTCCTGACGGCCGGCGGGCTGGTCGTTTCCCTGCTGCCGCTGCTGCCGCAGGGAGGCGAGCGAGTGGCTGACGATGCGGCTGGTCATCTCTCCCATCTCAGATAAATCTGAGGGCGGCGCATCCGGGTGCAACAGGTTAAAACTGGCCTGCAGGGACTCCATGCCAATCATGCTGAAATCCTCCCCTTGCGCAATGGTGTCAAAATCGCGGCGGCGCACGGTGGCGCCCTCCTCTTCTTCGCCTGGATCCGACTGGCCATCCGACGTTGCTGCTTGGAGTTCGTCCGCGTCGTCCTCAATGACCTGCGTGCGGGAGCTCTGCGCCGAGGCACTGACAACATCGACCTCCCCATCACTCTCCGGAGCAGCGCGCGCGCTCACGGGAACGCGCATAGTCCGGCGGCGGCGGCGCTGAGAAGAACCTGGCGTCGGTGTAGAAAGGAGTGCAGAAGGGGAGGTCGCCAGGCGCCGGCTGCTGGGGCGGCTGTTCGGGCGACGCTGCGATCCAGGAGACTTCTCAAATGCTTTCCCCGTAGGAGTCGCTGTAGTGATGTTGTTCTCCCCAGCGCCATTGGCACTGTCGCCAAAATAATCCTCATTGAGCGGCGGTCGCTCAATTTCCTGGCGGCTGTCTCGGATATCTTCCGCGTACGCAGCCTCGTCATAAAAGAGCAGATCGTCGCCGTAGTCTTCTCCCGCCCCGCCGTAGTTGACCATATCGCCCAGCTCATCCCCAGACGCCTGTGCAGTGAATGCAGACGCGTTTGGTTGATCGTCATGCATGGGAGTAGTGTTGCTTATGTTGTTTGTTGACGATTCTTCAATGACCGGCTGTTCTTCAGTTGTCACTGGCATAACACCAATCTCTTCCGAGGGTGCGCGCGGCGTCTGATCATGGTCGACGCTGGGCAAGTCGCTATGCGCATCTTCCTCGTCAGCAGAGTCCACGGTAGCAGGGCTGTAGGCGCGACTGCCGGTCTCGCTTTGGCGGGCGGGCGTCCGGACGTTGATCAGATCCACAGACGAGAGCATGGTGGGTGCGGGGGACGCCGTAGCGCTATAACCGCGTTGGCTGGTATCTATGTAGCTGGCAGGCCCGGGCGAGGCCGACTCGGCAGTCGTCACGGCCAGCTCGTCGCGTTCGGCGATGACGGCCATTTCTTGCGGGGTCATCGCTTGGCGCCGTGGTCGGCCACGGCCGCGCTTCCGAGGCCACACGTCGGTGCGCGATTCAACGGTGGACTCCGCAATCGATTCCGCAACGGACTCGCCGTCGCTATCGGCCAGGGGGAAGGCGGCGCTCGCAGTACGCTTTGATGTCTTGCGTGCCGTGGAGCGTTTGGTGGATGTTGCTTTTGCTGTGCTTTTGCTTTTGGGCGTGACGCGCGGGGTTCGCCGGACGACGGAGTGCGGCATCGTGGGCGTGGCAGCAACCGATGCAAGCTCATCCGTGGTCTCCTCTTCTCCGTCGACTCCGTTCGCCTTGGGTGTTGTTGCCCGTGGTGGCCGACCGCGCCGCCGAGGCACTGGAGTCTGTTGCAACTTTGAGGGAGAATCCAAGCCAGCTATTGGCATGGGGCTGGACTGGATAGCAGCGGCAGCTTCAGCGGCTGTCGGAATGGGCGTGCCGGACCGACGGGGCCGGCCGCGGCGAGGCTTTGGTGTGGCAACGACAGCTTCTTCTAGCGTGTTTTCGTCGTCCGACAAGCCGCGCAGGGGCACCTTGGTGGTGGTGGAAATGGTTGCCGCGTTGGGTGTGGCAGTCCGTGTCTTTCGCGCTTTGGCCCGCGAGGGCTTGGTCGATGACGACGGCTTCGCCGGGGACGTGCTTGCTTGGCGCCGGCGTGTGTTGATGGTAGCAGCAGCCGCAGTAGACAGTGCCGGCGTCAAACCGGGGAACAGGCGGCGGTTAACCTCCTTCTCCGTCTCGGTGTCCTTCTCGTCTTGGCCCTCGGCCTCGACGGTGACGCGGATCATTTGCTGCGCGCGGCCGCTGCCCACGTCGAGACGGAAGGTCTGCTTGCGCGGCGAGACATAAGCGCCGAAGCCAGTAACAGGAGGGCTATTGGCGTACAGCCCATAGACAGCTGTCTTCTTCCGGGCGCTGTTGATGAGGTCGAGCGAATAGAGGCTGCTCGGCTGCTGGCTGCGCGTGACGCGCGCGGAGGAGGTGATGGACGACAGGGCGGCGGTCTGCTCGGCCGACTCGTTAAGCGGGTCCGGCGATGACGTCCCCGATGCCCGAGACGGCGAGTCCATGGCCGGCCGTCGCGGGGGCGAAGGGAGGCCAGGGGATGGGCCGCGGAAGAGGGATTGATGCAAATCGGTCGAGGTCGAGGTCGTGATCGGTAGCAAGAACTGCAAGGGCCGGCAGCACCCGTCATGTATCGTGAGAAAGTTGCTGCTGCTGTTTGCAGTGAATGCGCCTCAACAAGAAATAGCGAATCGCGCCGTTGTGATTGTGGTGGTAGCGATTCGTGGTGAAGTGTTGCTAGAAAACGCGTTGGGCGAGAATGTGGGGTGGCTCTTCACCGTCAAAAACCAAAATTCTACAGACAAGGCAGCACGCGTGTTTACTCGATTTCCAAATACAGACTAGCGTCCTGCACGCGTGAACACGCAGATCCTATTGTTTTGCCTGAGGCAGGGCTTATTGAGCAGCACAATGCTTGCCGCACTTCTTGCTGTATGATGCACGTTCCATTGACTCTTTATTTCTTCCCAAAATAACAGTAAACCCATACAAGGCATCCGGATCAATAGAAGAAAAGCACGAAAAAAAGACCAATCCCCATCGCCAACAAAATAAAGAATGCGTTTTTCCGCCCTTTTTCCCCCAACCTAGTTTCGTTTCCGTTGTGCTCGCGTGTTGCTGCCTTGCCGGCTCATAGCCGCCCCGCCCAGGCTGCTCTGCCGGCTCATAGGCGTTGTGCCCGCACCTGCGTCAATGTGCCCATGACGCGGCGTGGCCGGGGGCTCGTCGCGCACGTTGCTGTGGTTGGTAGTGCTTCCGTTGGCTGCCGCGCCGATGGCGCCAGGCAGGCGCAGGTCGCGCCGCAGCGCCTGTTCTGGCTCGGCGCGGCGCTCGTGCTGCAGGTAGGCGACGTGGCGGGCGCCGTGCTGGCGCGAGAAAGCTGTAGCTTCAAGCACCTTGCGGCCGCCGTTGGCATTGTCGAAGTTGGAGCCCGTGCCGTGGGAGCGCTCATACTGGCGAAGCAGGCGCATGACAGCCAGGTCGGAGGTGATGTCGTCCGTCGGCAGCGTCGCCGGCGTGTTGGCGTCCATCTTATTGTGTGGCTTGGCGTAGTTGCTCATAAACAACGGCGGCATCTTGGGCTCGTGTACCACCAGCTTGGCCAGCGCCCGCGGCATCGCAAACCCGCTCAGGGCCTCCAATCCGACAATCTTATCGTCCACAAAATGGCCACTGCCACCGCCACCCCCGCCGTTGCCGCTGCCGTGGTCATCGTGGTCGTTGTTCCCACCACCCCGGGTGCTGCGGGTGGCGTGCGACGGCACGCGCTCCATGATAGCCGCGGCCAACGCCGGCGTGACGTCGCGCGGGTCGTCGTAGTCGTAGTCCTCGTCGTCCTCGTCGCCGCCCACGCCGTCGCCCGACTCCGTATCGGAAGTGCCGCCGGACGCCCCCTGATTCCGCTTGCGTCGGTGCGACAGCAGGTACTTGTGGGATGCGAGCGCAGCTGCGTTGTACGTCAGCGCCAGCTCCTTGTCGGTAAAGAGCTTGTCGATGCTGTACACGGGCCCGGTTGCCGACCGGTTCGTCAAGCGGTCGCCGTGCCAGAACGGTGTTGTGCCGTTGCTGCCGCCCTCGCCGCGACGTTGGGGCGCTGGGGACCCATCATCATCGCCGCCGTTCCGCTTGCGCTTCCGGCTGTCACTGCCACCGCCGCCATTGCCGCCACCATTGCTGCCGCCATTCCCTCCACTACCGCCGTTGCCATCAGACCGCAGGTCATCAGCCGTCTGGCGCAACCGCGTGGCGCGCTTGCTGTGTGCGCCACCAGGGCTTGACGGATTCGTGAGGGAAAACTGGTTCGGATGCAAGAGCAGGGCGGAGGCGTCTGCAATCTCGAGGGCTTCTTTTTCCTTAGTCAAGCGGACTTTCTTGGCGGTGATGGCATTGGTTAAACGATCACGGAGGGTTGTCGCTAGCTGGTGGTGCTCGCGGTTGGCTGTGGTCGACTTGAACAGGTGCGTGTTCTTGTGTTCCTGGGCCTTTTTCTCGTACTCGTACTGCTATTGTCAGCCTTTTGTTGTTTTCGTGTCTTGCATAGGCCTTCTCTGCTCTATACCTTCTGCTTAGTCAACTCCGCATCGCGCTCTTCGACAAGGTCTTCGATTTCTTGTAGCCACTGCTGGAAGGTTGGCCCGGCCATATCCAGGAGCCCGCGTCCGCCACCGCGGCCGTCCGGGTCCGGGTCGCGGTTGTACTCGCGGTCACGGCTGTGGCGATCGGGGCCCAGAAAATCGAGGGGACGGTCGGTATAGGGGTCCATGCGCATGACGAGATTTGTATCGATTTGGATCTTCTGCAATTGCTCACGGTACGTCATGTCGCGGTCGCGGCTGAATTTGTCTGACAGCGCAGCCAGCCGATCGGTGAGCAGTTGCCGTTTCTTGTCTCGCTTGGACTGCTGATTGCCTGGGCCTGGAGAGGTCGCATTGGTACGCCGGTCAATCTGCTGGTCGGCGGTGTCATTGCGAAGGCTGGCGAGCCCGGCGAGCCCGTGGGCATCGGTTGCTGCCATCGTGTAGTTGGAAAGGGGGGGGGGATGAATTCGGAAAAAGGGGGATGGTGTGAAGAGCTTCAGACGAGTCCGATATTTCTAGTGGGAGGCGCGCAAGGCAAGTTGGATAATCTTGGATGTTTGTATGAGTCTTTCTCCCAAGATGAATAGAGGAAACAAGAAAGGGAAAGGAGGCAAACAGAAGCTGAGGAAGAGAAGAGACAAAAGCCGGAGATCGCCAGAAGCTCCGGCAGGCGCTCTTTTCGTAAGTAGTGACAAAAAGTAGAAGGTAAAATATAATGTCTAAGTCAAAAAGAGCCCACACCAGAGTCGTATCGCATGGACCGAAACAGACAGGACGCAGGAAACAGAAGAGCACGACGGCTTCCGGTATAAGAAAAACAGAGGGCGGCTTGGTGAGGCGATCGGACGGCCGTGATTGGCAGGCCGGGCCCACACCCTGCTTCCAGCCATTCCGGAACAGGCGACATATTTTTCCGCCGGCGACCACTTACACGGCAGCGCGAACCGTGACTGTGGCGTTTGTGGCGGTGCAGATCCAGCCTTTTGTTGCTTGGCCCGCACTACAAGTAAAATCACAGTTGCACGTCGACGAGAGACAGTACAGACCTCGCATGACCCTACACAACCTGAAGACCAAAGACCGAGCAAGTCCGAAACGCCCAACAGTATACTCTCTGCCATTTTGGTCTTTTGCAAGTCAATTGTTGCGTTGGACCACCGCGGCAGCGTTACAAGTGCACCCCTCCCTGGGAACGGACAGCAAACAAAGCGAAGACGCACGCGCGCGCGCGAGAGGGGAACGAGACAAGATTGCACAAGAGAGAGAGAGATAGAGGGCGAGAGGGCTTTGCGTGATGGAGAACCTAGAGCAGCCGGTTATGCGGGCACCGTCCCAGCAGCCGCAGCTGCCGGCGCAGATGTTCACGACGGCCGCACAGCTGATGGACTTGACGGACAGTAGGTGGACCCTGCGGGCGGGGGCGTTGGCCGGGAAGTGGTAGCGAGGCATCCTGGGCTAACGGGTGGGACAGAGAAGCTGGTTGTGGTGCTTCGTGACGGGCGGAAAGTGCTGGGCGTGCTGCGCACATGGGACCAGTTTGGTGAGTGAGAGACGGGAAAGACGTGCTACGCGCCTGCGGAATGACCACTAATGACGTGCCAGCAAACTTAATACTACAGTCTGCCGTGGAGCGGACATTTCTGCCGCCCGGCTCGTTTGACGCCGCGGCTGCGCCCGAGAGCGCGGCGCAGGGCCGCGGCCTGTACGCAGACGTGCCGCGCGGTTCGTACCTGGTGCGGGGAGAGAACGTGCTGATCCTGGGCGAGATCGACCTGGACCGCGACGACGAGCCGCCGCCGGGCCACGACAAGATCGACGCGGCGCTGATGGACGAGCTGGCGGCCGCAAAAAAGGCGGCAGACAAGGCGGCGGAGAAGGCGCGGGTCAAGAAGCTCTCCACGCTGGGCTTCGAGGGCGAGAACATGGGCGAGGTGTTGCTGTGAGAGCGGAGTGATACCCGACAGCAACGGCACGACGCTGTCATTTGAGGGGATGCTCGATGCTCTGGACCCTCAGTGTTTGATTATGCCGTCAAAGGCCACAGGAGGGAAACGGGACGGGAAAAAGATATCACACAACGGTCAAAGGCAAAACATGGGGTTTTCTTCAAACGGTTGCTGCTGACGAGCAAGTGTGACGGCATCAACTGTGAAGGAGACGACGCCCGTCTTGTCATCGTGCCGTTTCTCTATAGTAGATTCGGATTGCGGAAGCGCTGTCCCGCTCCAGAGAGGGCTTCCTTTAACCGGATACGAGAAACGATGTTTTGGTCAGGGGTATATCCGTCTATATCTGTCTATAAAACATCATCTTTCATCGACCCTGCTCGAAACTTTCACCCAGTCGATATATAACCTGCCTCTGTTTCCTTAACAGCACCTCTGCAATGCTGTCTATCTGCTCACTTAAAAACATAAGGCATGCTGCCGTGCGGGACGTATCCGTCGTCGTGTTCTGTTTAAAAGGCCTTGTTTTCTTTTCTTTTCTTTTCCTCGCTCTGTTCCTCTTTTCTTTCTCGCACGGTCTCCGTTTCACAAAACTCCGCCCTTTTCCCGCGGATATGGATCGTGCCGTGCTGTGGCCCGTTGTACAGCGGGTGAACCGACGCCTGTCTTACGCCGGGTTGCTGCAGCGGCCCGTTTTGTTGCACACAGCCTTGCCTGGGGCACACACGGCTTTTGAGACCAGCATCGTGGGAGCTCTATGCCAGCCGTCAGAATGGGCAATTGCATTTGCAAGCTTTCTGGGCGACATCAAGCTTCTTGAATCAACTGGCAACAGCGCATTTTCTATCCAATATCGTATATTTTTGTAAATCTTTCATCCTTCGTAAGCCATAAGTCATAAGTCATAAAAGGCATAAGTCATAGATCATCACCAAAATCTTTCCAACTCCCCAAGCCACTATCCAACCGAAACAGATAAAGGAAAAAAAAGAGTAAACAAAAGATCTGAACGAAAAAAATATGCAAGGAAAAATGGACCCCCTAACAAAACTACCCAAGGGGGGGGGGAAAGAGTCCACCAGGACTAACAAATTCACTGTTGTGTATGATAGCAAGTGAAATGGGAATAGGAAAAAAGCATAGCGCTGGAAGTCATCTGGAAAGGAGCTGGCAAGACGTAGCATCGATTGGTGCAGGCGGCGAGATACCCACACACCGTGGCAAAGACACGACATGTGCAGCTGCCACAAAAGAATGAAAACAGGGATGGCAGGATGGTAGCGGGGACGATCGAGTTAGCCTTTCCGGTGTCGCAGTCAATAGATAAGATTCAGTGGTGGCGTCGGAAATAGGAAGAAGCTGTTGTTGTCCTTCTGCGATTATGCATTTGAAGAACGCCAATTGTTGCTGGTCAAGGATGGAGCAGATGATGAGGAAAAAAAGCACCATGGTGTGTTCGGTGTTGAACAGCACGGCCACTCTTGTTGGAAGTGAGCGCATGAAGATGTTGCGGAGAGAAGAGCCTTTCTGCATGGTTTCCGGCGAAAAATGCCAAGTCGTCGCTGGCTGAAAGAGATGATGAAAATAGGCCACCATGAGATGTGTTCGCTGCTCTGCAGGCACTGTTGTGAGTGACAGGCCGCCGCTGGTCAAGCGAGAAGGGGAGACAAAAAAAGAGCAGCCAACTGGTGTGCATCGGGATCGGAACGACCAGTGTTGTCAAGCTGAGGTTGTGTGTTGAACAAGGACGCTGAAGGCAGAGAGAAGAACTTGAGCAATGGACGGTTGAGGTCATTGTGGACCTGACTGCTGTCTTAAAGAGCTGCTGCCTATCCATTGCAAGAAGAAAAGATGGGAGGCCATGCTGTAGATTCTGTGCTCTGCATGAGCAGGCTGATCGGAGTGCGCTTCATGAGCGATGCCGCCGTGTCAAAATTGTTGCTTGTCAACGGGGAGAGAGAACAAAGAAGGGGCAATGAGCTGCATTTGCGCTGGCCATTTTCAATGAGAGTGCGGAAGACTTGGTAATATCGCAAGGGCATCGTGAAGGATCTCCACAGACTGCTCCGGGAGTGAGGAGAGGGTGCAGAAAACGAAAAGATCATGTCGATGGGCTCGATGCCTGCATGAGATGGTTCATCGGAAGTGACACTGGCAAGACCTGTGTCGCCGAGTCAAAAGGATCGTGTAAAAGGCCGCCAGTGCTGTGCTGGCTGAATGAGGAAGGGAAGGCAGCCTGCTCAGTATCCTGCATGAGCTGGTCATTTGAGGGGGAGTTGGCAAGATATGTGTGGCGGTGACGGGCCGTGTCGCCATGGTTTAAACGTTTTGTCTAAAGGCCGCCGGCGTTGAGATGGCTGACTGAGGAAGGAGGGCTAGACAAAGAAAAGATGCTCGAGAGCAGAGAAGAGAAAGATGCTGTGTGTGGCGTTGATCAGCATAGACTGCCATGTCAGAAACGAGTTTTTGAAATCATGCTCTGTAGGTGCTCCATCGAGTAGAGCTGTAGATTGGCTGGCCACAAAGACGAAGACAGACGGGACGAGTGCAGTCAAAGGCGTGGTTGTTCATGAACCGCCTATAATCAAACTGGTAAGACCTCCATCGTCGGGTTGTAATGTGAAGAGAGAGCAGAAAGGCAGATTGCCAAGGGCCTTGGTTCTGGCTCTGCCAAGGTGTGTTGAAAAACAGATGACCGCAAGCGATCACTTGCTGCAGACAGAAGAAAATGGAGAAGAGGACGGCGCAGAAGAGAGTGGTCAGGCAATTGCCGGCGGCAACATAACTGGTGGATCTGGCCATGTCCAGCGAAGTGGATTGATCCCGGCGGAATCCACACCGTCGATACTGGCCCTGGCACTCTAGACGTTCGATGCGGCAACGGACGGCCTGGACACCGAAGTCATCTGGGCGATTGTGTAGGACACTAGGCAGGAGGGAGCTCTCGAGACCGCCCACGGCAGGACAGACGTGAGTGCCGCCGGCAGAGGCAGCCCTGGTGCAAACAGGGACTGCCACCTTCTTGGCCGGGCTACGGCGGCATCACGTCAGCGAACTGCAAAAGAACAAGGGGTTAGCGTTGGTTTTTTTTTTGAACACAGGAAAGTCAAGAGGGGAAGAGGAAGCACTCACGAGACCACCAGGACCGACGAATAGCTCCTCGTCTGGGTCATCCGAGTGAAGGAGCAGCGGAAAAGGGTCTGCATGTGCAGCCCACGACTGGCTCCCATCCCCGTCACCAACCGAGAAGGGCTGGCATCTATCTTCATCTGCATCATCGTCGATCGCGGTCAGGAAGACTGCGTTCGTCTCAGCAGCCAGGGTCGGTTGCCGCTCCAGAAAGGGCTCCAATCCCTCATACGGCATTGCGTCCATAGACAGCGCAGCAGCAGAGGCGGAAACACCAGGGTCTGAGGCGGCAGGGTGGAGCTCTTCGCCCAAGGGAGAAGCAGGGGGGGGGGACAGGGAGGGGAGAGGGGCAACGTCGAGTCCACAGTCGCTGGGGCTGGACAGCGTCCGATCCGGCATGGCTGCGTCCGGGCGCTAGCCGGACGCGGAACCAAGCGGAGAGGCCGAGTCCGTCTTGTGCGTCTGCACAAGAGGAGCGCCAGCACCGGGATCGGCATCGACGTCGCTTTCGTAGGTCGCTGGGTCCTCGGCAGAGACGCTCAAAGGCTGTAAAGGCAGCGACGTCAGCGGCGGACACAACAGAGGAGATGATAAGACAAGACAGGGACAAATTACCGTCGACTGCTTCTTCGGACCAGCGACCGACGACGGCGCGGCAGAGCTGGCAATTAACAACTCGAGGCGATCAAGTCGAGCCATGATGCCGGCGGCGTGTGTCTGCCGCGCCCCCTCCAGCATTCGGGTGAGGCTGGTGATGGTCTGGATCAACCGCTGGTTGTCCTGCTCCAACGCCTGGTTCCGCTGATGCAGATACCGGTTCTGGGCCACCAGAGTCATGCCCAGGAGACCCGCCTGAACGCTTCCCTCCCTATTCTCCCCACCGGCATACGCCTCTGGTAATGCCTGTGCCTGTGCCTGCGCTGCGGGCGCCGGCTGCGACGGGGGTGGTGATACGTCCACCTCCATTACGTCCGCCCCCGGACCATCGTCCAGCGCTGCCAACTCGATGGGCAGATTGGCCGCGCGGTCCATGAACCGTTCGTCGAACGTCACAGGCCGCGCAGTGGCCACATCTCCCGGAGCGGCCGACCGCCGGACGAAGCCACGCAGCGTAGGCTGCTCACGTGTGTGGGAGCTAGCCTTGGGCACAGGCGGCGGGACCAGGTGGCCCTCCGCCACCAGAGAGGCGCGGACACGCTGCAGGTGTTGCAAGACAGCGTTGGCCGTGCTACCAGGGTGCAGCCGGTGGGCGACTGCTGACCAGGGTGTCTCGACCCTGGCACGGGAAAGTTCGTACTGCAGATGCAGTATTAGTTTCTCCATCATGCGCGGGCGCCCCCACGACAGCAGACACCGTCCTTGGCCTCTCCCATTGCGTCCTTGTCCCGTCGCTGGGATGGGTTCATGCGTAAACGACCATCGTTCACGCGTCCCCCGATCTTCGTCGACGGGGAGGTAGGTCACGGCGGATGAGACCGTGACCCTCTTGATGGGCTGTTGAGATTAGCAAGGTGGAAAAAAAAGAACAAGATGCAATAGGTCCAATGGATTCACAGAAGCACAAGAAATGATAAAGGGGCCTTGTGGTTGCATGCATTCTCTAGTTGGGGAAGCAGGCGGGCAGACAGTCTCAATCCATGCAGAGCGAACAAAGGGGAATGGAAAATGTTGGAAATGGTTCATTCACTTACCCGTCCCACGGGCCCATCAACCGATGACGGCTGCAACCCCGAGCCATCGGCCGGCCCGCAAATGTCACCCGTTGCGTCATCAGACGCGCCCCCGATTAGTGGTTGGGCGGACGCGTCCTCGGCACCAGGTACATTTGCGGCTCCGACAATCGAATCCGCAGTGCCTGTGGCGGTCGCAGCCGGTGCCCCGGCTCTCCGTGCTGTGCGCGTCTTTGCAGGTTGCGTTGGCGTCACCGGCTCTCTGCGGGCAGCCGTCTTCTGCACACGCCCACTCTTCACCTTTTCACCTGCCATTGTGCTTCTCAAGACGCTCTGGCGTTAGCCGTTGGGATTGGCCGTCTGGAAGCGATGGAGAGGAGGAAGGAAGCCGGAAGGGAGCGTGGAGGGGGGGGGAGGGGGGAGAAGAAAAAGAAAAGGAGTGGCAACAAGGGTGGCTTCCGGATTAACCACCTCGTGTCGGGGTGGTCCAGCTCCTTGGTCTTCAACCTGGCAAGGAAGAAGACAACGGGGGGGAGAGCAGAAGGGAACAAGAGGGCAGGGGACAGTCCACAAGGGAGACAAGGGTTGGTGAAAAAGTTGTTGTGGAGATCGGGGCTGCTCTTGGAGGTGAGAGAAAAGAGAGAAAAAAGAGGAAAGCGAGAAGTTTGTGAGAGGGAGTGGCGGGAGGGTTTATATACCCGTGAGAGGGGTGGTGGGAGAGCAGTGAATAAGCGAGAACAATAAAAAGAAAAAAAGAAAAGGTGAAACAAATTATAGAAAACAGTCGAGTAGGACGAGAGGAGGCCTTGACTCCCGGAATGACCCACCGTGCAGGGCGTGACGGCGTCACAAACAATGACGGGCAGTGCGTTGTGTAGCAGAAGGGTGGAGGCAGCGGCGGCGGATGTTGGTCTACTTTCAGAGTACGGCCGAGGGAGAAAGCATGGACAAGCAGCATAGCTTCCCAGGTCGTATTGCGATGCTTGTTCCTATAGATCGAGACGAGGGTAGCACCAGAAGAACGGCAAGGCTTGTCTGCGGCAGACGATGGGCGGCAACGCCAGATTGACCCAGCCACGGATGCGCTATCGGCTGCGAGAGAAAGCAAGGGTGTCGATCCGGGTTGTGAGAAGTCTTCGTTGGCAGTATTGCTTTCAAAAAATACAAGGCGGCCAGTGGATCACAGAGACAAACGGAAACGAGGCAATAGGGGGAAGGGGCGTTGGTGCCGGCACGAGCAGGTCAGATAGGGAAAGAGCAACGGGGCCAGGAACGTTTTTGGCAGGCCCCAGCGAGGATGGCAAAGTAAACGGGCTGGTACGAGGTCCATTCGTCGCAGGAATTGACGCGAGGAAGGACCCAAAACCACTCAGAAGGAAGGAGCAAAGAAAATAAACCCACCTGGAGGTGAGCAATTTAATCTATTAAATCTAGTAAAATCGTTCGCTAGACGACGTACCTGGCACGCTGCTTTGCATTGGGAAAGACGAGGCGCATTGAAAACAACTAGGGGCAAACGACAAAACCATGCAAACAATACAACAACAAAAGAATAGAAGGAGAAAGACAGAGAAAAACAACCATATTATTGTTGTGCCGACTTTCCTCAATCGCCTATGGACAGCGTCCCCGAAGCAAGACAGCGCACTCGCAGAGTGATCCAGACCATCCCCAACACAAACCAGAGCAACGATATATTCCTATTCACAGATCCTATCACTGAGTCACGACAATGGCTTCCCGGCAGCTGTACGACTAGAAAGGCGCGATGACAGAGGGGCAATTCGCGGACTTCCATCCAAAAGAGGCCTTACTGCTGCAAACGCGTCATAACAGCCAGGTAGTCCAAAAAAAGTTGTTACCGGAGTTGAGTGGAGTGCCCTGACAGCAGTAGGAAAAAGACAAAAAAATAAAGTTAACCAGCAGACAGGATAACAGAAATTTCGCTTGCCATCCGTTTTCTCTATTCTCCATCTATCAACACACCGACAACGACCCTTTTCCCAAAGCGTCTTCTTTGCATTTGAATCCTTACTCCAGTGTGTAAAAGCCCGGCCTTTCTCGACCCTGCGATGCCATAGAAGGCAAGACAGGACTAGCAGTACTCCGAGGCCACGAACAAACCAAGCAAGGCAGACGATACAAACACCTTACCGAACGGCATACCCACTACAGCAATGGTCATGGTGGCAATACAGTTACAGCTACGACAACACACCCAAGGCCGACGACGACCCCAAGCCAGAATACAACAACCGGCCAAACGCAATACAGAGCAATACCAACGATGGCAAATTGCTACAAGCACATAACAGCACTCAAACAAGCTTACTGGGGTCACAAAAAATTAAAAAGAACAACACTCTATACAAAAAGACCAGAGGGCGTAAAGGGCGATGCAAATACTGACGTTTTATTCCCGCTTTTATTTTTTCTTCCCCCCCCCCTGGCTTTTTTCTTGCCCTTTACACAGTGGCTATGTAGCGTACACGAGTGTGAGCACGAATCTCGGGAATCTACAAAAGCACGACAAGATAGAGGGGCCGAGAAGCAAAGCCAATTTTCAGAAAAGACAGACCAGATAGTATGCATGTTCTACATACAGAATATTCTTTGATTTTTTTCCCACCAGTTTTCACACCCTCTAAAAGTTTTCTTGGCTCCCCACTGTCAAACACGCATACAAAAATGTGACCCCTCGGAAATAGCAAGCCGGCGTGCTAGAGTCCCGAGATGCGTTTTCCGATCCCCTCAGGATATTTGCACTGCTCCAGGCATTGAAATACCACCCCGGCGTGCAACCAAAAAAAATACGAAGCAGCAAGCGTCGTGCCCACGCGGAGAATATTGCCCCCGCGATCTTTCTAGATCGCTGGTAGCAGTGCAGGTGGTGTCTTGGTGGCCTCGAGTGGTCCACCGTCCCCTTTGTATAGAGGGGCCGTGGGCCAAGTGGGCCTGTCAGGCACAATCAAGCAGGCCTGGGCACGCACCTAACCTCCTTAGAACGCGTTCCCCAGACGCTTGGCTATTTCTTGACCGGCGGGGATTTTTTTAGCACCAACGGTCTACGGCAAACAGAAACAGGCCTTTGTTTACTCTGGGTCCATTTTCCTTGCTTCCCCACTAAACGGACCAACGTCTACTCGTAAGTACAGTGTAATACGGAGTAACAACGCAATCAGCAAGCTCGCACTCGATGGGGATTCTAGAAAGCGATGGAATCCGGGAGAAAGCCTGAAGAAAAAAAAAACAGTGGTCAGAAAAAAATCAATCAATTCAAAACAAAAACAAAAACAAAACAAAGGAGATCAAGGCCATGGATGGAAGAATACAAAAGACACAGGCCACACCTGTGAGACATCCCCGACGGGTCGGCAGGCGGAGACGGAAAGAAACGCGTTGTGTGTCATTCCACGACCTATAGACCTATAGATGTTCTATAGTCCTATGAAAAAGAAAAAGAGGAAAAAAATGCAATCATACCAGTGCATCCATCATAAGCCCTGGTGTACATTCGATCAATGACATTTTTGTAGACGTGACCACAGATGAAGCAGCCCGTCATGTCACGACAAGAAAAGTAACAAAAAATAGCAAACCAAGGCAGGGTGCCCCGCACTGCCTAACCCCCCACTCAGATATTGCCCGCACGAAATTCGTGCTCCTCTTGCCCGGCCAGCATCATGTCCAGCCAGCTGTCCCTCTTTCCAGCAGCGGGCCCCTGGATGCCAGGCTCTGTCTTGCAGCGCTTGGTGCCGCTGTCGTCGTAGCCCCTCGCAGGGCTGTTGTTGGGCACCGGGGGCAAGAGCTTGATGGGGGCAAGCTCCATAGACGTGACGCTGGAGGAATCAATGCTTTCCGCGCTTGTATCCGCCTCGATAAAGGCAGCGGATCTTTTGTCCGAAGCAAAAATCCTGACGGGCGCCAAAACCATGGGCGGGCTGCCCGCTCTCGTGGTGTCCAGCTTCCGCTTCTCGGAAGAATCGCTAGTGATGGGCACATCCAGGTCAAACTCAACCTTGGGCGTCTTCTTGGACCGCGGCGTGCGTGGGGTCCTGGGCGTACGCGTGGGCGTACGCGAGGTCCTGGCCAGTCTGGGCGTGCCAGAAGGGCCACCCAGCTCGTCGTCGGCAGCAGGGTTGCCGGACGCAGACGCCGTGGCTGGGTTAGAAAAGTCGCTGGCCTGGGCACGCTTTTTGAGGCGTTCGTAGCGTTTGGCCCTGGAGAGGAGGAGGCGCGTCACGTCAGAAAAGCAAAAAGTAGGAAGGAAGAGAAGGAGGGATGTAAAAAAACACCAAAAACATACGCAGCAGCCTTGGTTGGAATGTTCAACTCCGTTGCAACGGCGTCAAAATCGATCTAAGGTGCGGTCGTATTAGCAGAGAGAAACGGAGCGGGATACGGGAGAAACAGAAAAGACGGGAGAAACGGGAGAAACGGGAGAAACGGGAGAAACGGGAGAAAACAAAAGCAAACCTTGGCTCCATTCGAATTGTGCTTGATGCATGCCAACAAAAAGTTGACTTGTTCTTGCTGAGACGACATGTCAGCGGTGATTGGTTCTTGTCGTGTGGTTGTGAACTTTCGGTAGATGGATTCAGTAGGGCTAGGTCTGTCTGCTCTTGTCCGGGAGAAAGATACGGTCAACTTGACAAACGGACAAGAGACTGTTGGCGGGAAAATTTTAGGCAAGAAGAAGGCGAGTGAATGACGCGTGCTGCTCTACGCGGATCTTCTCCGGCAAAACCTGACCCGAGCGTTGGCCGCGTGACGACTGGTAGGGACGAAAATAGGACAGAAGCGGTCCGCTGTTTTCTGTTTTCTGTTTTCTGTACTCTCTGTCTTCAGTTTTTGTTTGCTGTTTTTTTTCGGTTTTTACAAACACCTGAAGAAGACCTCATTTGTCATTGTTTCGAGCATACCCCTTTTCGTTTGCACGATCCATCATGCAGGTAGGCATGGACGATGCTCAAAGACAGAGGGTGCCTGAACATTTGGGCAGACACTGCTATGCATCTCGACAAGCTTCCTTTGGCTGCAGTACGTCCTCACACGCCCCGTCCAAGCAACAAAACCGTTGAGCAGGAAGGCAAAACATGCGTCCGTGACCGGTGGCGAGCCTCTGGGAATCTCCGAGGAAGGTAGGGTGGCAGTCGAGGCAAACAAAAAAACGCGCAAACTAGTCCTCGAGGCTGAGTTTGCCAGCCTGCCAGCGTGCGAAACAACACAACCAACGCGATTGATGCAAGACACTATCCTGCAAGGATCCGGGGTTGAAGAAACAGGAGCCAAGGCATGCATGTCGAGGGCCGCAGCACACGATGACGGGCTGGGTGCCAAAATCGACCAGGCTAGAAGTGAGAGGTCAAGAAACAAAGAACGCCAAAATGACGATACGAAAAAGAAGCAAGCAAATTGGAAAAAAACAATTGAACCAGATCAACGTTGGCCAATAAGAGCAAGATAACTTGCGTCGGCTGACGGGCCAGCTTGCCATCTTAACCCTTGCTCGAAACGGCATACCCACTCACACCAAGTTCTAACGGTCAGAAGCAAATGAGGGCACAACCCAGCAACTAACACAAACGAACAGATCGGGCAAGGGAAATAGTGCAAATGTGAAGAACGGCGAAGAGCCATCTAGACTGCGCCAACGCACCGAATTGTTGAGCTGTTGGTTGTTGAACTCCTTGACAGGTCTGTCCCATGGGGTAGCAAGGCGCTGGCGATATTAAATCTGTGTTGACATCGGAATGGTGGTATAGATCGACGATCTTGCGTATCGAAATTTCTCATGCACATCTGCACTCGCAGGCCGGAGACTACCGGATCTGTGACAGCAAGAAAATAGACGGAGAAACAAAGAAAAACATTTCGGGGGCAACAAGAACGCACAAAAAAAAAAAAGGCCTTGATCGGATTGCCGCGAGGTGGGAGTACACGCCCCCCCCCTTACGCACCCTCCATTTTACTCTGCACGGAGAACGCGATGCATAGAGATGTACCACGGCTTGCAGCTATATCTCCTTGTTCTCACCCCCCTCTGACGATCCTCTCGGAAACGCCTCTATCACACGCAGGGGGAATGCCTGCAGGGACTGAGTGGCAACAGAGCAGCAGGCCAACGAGTCAAGGGTTGTTTTCCAGCGGTTGTCGGATGTGTCTGAGCTGCCTGTGCATTTGGTGTCTGTGCCGTGAAAACAAGAACTCGTTTAGCGTGCCTTCGCCCTCCCCCTTCTGAGGGCATCAGATGATGTGAGCAATGAGGAAAAGGCCAGAGCAGGCGTTCTGCAAGCGGAGAAGGTTAGTCACTCTCATATTTCAGCCTTTCGTTCACAATTCTCTCTGCTTCATTGCCTTTCAAACAGCTAAAGCTTGCTTCTCTCACAGATTATAGGACTCGAGTTTCGGCAGTGCCTCAAGGAAGCAATATTTATCGCAGCTGGACCGGACGGCACTGCATTTCCCAGTCTAGCGACGTGCAGCAGGAATGGAGGGGCGTGTAGACTGTTGTATGCAACCCGGTGTTCGCCGGGAACCGCATCTGTTGAGCTCTGTGTACTTGCACTTGCCGAGGGTGTTTCCCTAGGGGGGATCAAACCTGCCATGGCCCAACATCATAATGAAAGGAGGATAATGGTGAAGCGAGAACTAATGAGTAAGAGGCACTGATTGTGAGAGGAAGACTATAAACAATAATCAGGGTGGGAAATGTGAAATGAGAAATGGGAAGCTGCTTGCGACGGGACACCTCTCGAGGGGGTGGATCGAGGACGGACAGCAACAGAGCAAAGGGGAAAAAAGAAAAAAAAAAAGGAAGGAGGTACACCCTAAAAGAGATAAGCGCCAGGAGACAGAGCACACCGTATACCTCCCTCTCACGACCCTCTGGTCATCAGGGTATATAAAGGAACGTCCTTCGTTCCTTCCATAAAAAAACAGAAACAAAAGGCCCAAAAATCACGCGGACAAAAGAGGTTGAAAACAGCGAAACCAGACCTTCTCACGGCGCCTCTTTATATTCCTTCATCTTCTCTTCGACCCCTTTCTTTTTCTCCAATTTGTCACCTTTGACACACCCGCGGTTTGTTCTCTTCTCGGTCCCGGAAGGCTTACCAATTGCTGACCCTCAGAACACGCACCAGAAAACGGAAATCTAAAAACAAGAACGGAAACACCAGTGACCGCCCAGCTCGGAAAACAACCAATGGAGATCACGCCCGCAATGAACTCCTGGACGGCTGCGCTGACCGGGTTTCTCCCCCTGGCCGGCATGTTTGCCTGGCATGTGTTTCTTGTCGTGACGTTGTACTACGTCGTGACAGGCTTGTACTCGATCTTTATCTACCCGTACTACGTGTCGCCGCTGCGGCATCTTCCGGGTCCGAAGGTGGGTGCCACGTTCCCAATGTTGTATTTGCCTACCCCTCTAACTCAACAGGACCACCACTTTCTTCTTGGCCAGCACCTCAACCAGTTCCGCTCTGGTAACCCTGAAGAGCCCTACTTGTCGTGGATGCGGCGCTGGCCCGACGCACCGCTGATCCGCTACTTTGAGGCTGGCCATGCGGATGCTGTGCTTCTCAACGACCTGGCTGCGTACAAAGATGTGATGCACACGCACTGCTACTCGTTTGTGCGCACGCCATCCTTCCATCGCCTGATTGGCGACATCATTGGCGTTGGGCTTGTCTTCGCCGAAGGCCAGGAGCACCGTGCACAGCGGAAAGCGTTGGGAGGTGAGTGAACATAAAAACAACACGAAGAAAGACAACAACAAGCAGACTCACACCTCAGGCCTCTTCACTGTCTCCAACATCAAGTCGTATTTGCCCGTTTTTCAGGAAAAGGCCAACCGCCTCGTGGTGGATATTGAGGCAGCTTGCCAAAACAACGGCGGACGCATTGAGAGTACGTTGTCGCTTCATCCTATTTACTTTTTTGATCACGTTCTCATGTCGTCTCAGTCAAGGAACTCTTTTCCAAAATTACTCTCGACGTCGTAGGCCTCTTCGCACTGGGGATTGACCTCAACAACTTTGAGCCAGTTGCTGACCACGTCACTGGTGAGCTGCGTCGTTCCGAGTTTCTGGAGGTCTATAGCACCATGTTTGACCTGTCGGTCTGGGGCATGGTGCTGGCTGCCATCAACCTGCTGCTGCCCATCCGCTGGGTGCCACTGGCTGAGAACCGTTCCTTTCTGCACGCAAGCAAGCGCCTGCGCCAGGTCCTAACGGACATTACTGAGAACCGCATTTCCACTGTGCAGAAAGAGCACCGGGGTGAGATGGCGGGTGTCGAGGAGAAGCTGAAGATGCAGCGAAACAAGTTTCTTGAGAAGGACCTTCTCACCTACATGATTGAGGAAAAGTACCTGGCCAAGGAAGGAGAAGAACGCTGGACCAAGGCTGAACTCGTAGAGCAGGTAAGTGAAGCAGAAGAAAACGAGCAGCATAGTAGGGAACTAACGATAGCACTTAGGTCCTCAACTTCATGGCCACCGGACACGAGACCACGGCCAGTGCCCTCACCTGGGCCATGCACACGCTTGCCCACTATCCTGACGTGGCTGCTCACCTGCGTGCCGAGGCCGCCGACAAGCGTACTGCCGTTGGTCGTAACCAGCTGACGTTTGCTGAGATTGAGGGTCTGACCTACCTCGACGGCTTCCTGCGCGAGGTCATCCGTCTTCACTGTCCGGGTGAGCATCTCACATGCAGCTGCCTTTGGATATCGATCTATAAACAAACTGCTTTTGCTGACAATTAAGTTGCTGGAATCCCCCGTCTTGCCATTGAAGACGTCGTCGTCGGCGGCATGAAGGTCAAGAAAGGCACCACGCTTATGCCCGTGCCCGCCATCATCCAGCGCAATCCCAAGATCTGGGGTCCGGACGCCGACAAGTTTGATCCCAGCCGCTGGAGCCGTGAGGGTGGCCCTGCTGCTACCCCCGACCCCTATGCCTGGGTTGCGTTTGGCCACGGCCCGCGCGCCTGCATTGGCAAGGCCCTGGCGACGCTCAACTTCAAGATCGTCGTGCTTGCGCTGGTCGAACGCTTTGACTTTTCGCCAGACCCGGAGAGTGTCCAGGTGTCACTCATTAACCCTTCGGGCCAGATCCGGCCCAAGGGCAGCGTCTGGGTGCGGGTGATGCCTGTGGTGGCTGCCAAGTAGGCTGGGGGCTAAACAGCCTCGAATCGGGTGTACGGACTTGCGCCAACGTGTTGATTTCCTTTTATGACGAGTTGTTCAGTTGTTGTCGGTTTGTACATGTCACGGTGCACCGTGGCATATGATTTTCCACGATCATTTTTTATTTGTTGTCGAGTGTTTGATTTTCAAAAGGTCTTGCTTTCTTTATTTACTTTCGACTCTGTCTCCTCGAATTACTAGTGTATTCGTATTCGACTGGTGTCGTATTTCAATGCAGAGGACAATATAAAATGCAGTAACTCTGTAGAAAGATGAAGCAAAAGCACAATCCTACATCTCATAGTACTTCTGCATCCGTGCGGTCGTCAAAAGTATCTCCCGCACCAACAGACACATAATTGCCACCAACAGCAGCAACGTAGCGGTCGGCACCGCCCAGCCGTGGCTGCACATCAGCGGGTCTAGGTCTGGGCTGCCTCGCACTAGCTGTGGCGTCGCCGGCACAGCGCTTACCTCGCTCTTCTCCTGGGGCCACGCCCCCTCCTGGCACCCCCCCTGCCCCCCCGATGCCTCATCTTCCAGCAGCGCCTCGGACAACGGCGTCGCCTTCTTTTGCACTGGCCGCAGCATCACGTGCCGGCTGCGCTGCACGGCCGCACCCTGCGTGCCAAAGTACCGCTCGCTTTCAAAGCTCCATTGATCGTTGCTGCGAATCCACTGGCCAATGCTGCCGACGTAGGTCAGGATCTGCTGTGTGGCGAGGGCAGAGGACGACGACGAGGAGGTCGCCGACGCCTGGCGCCGCGCCACGCAAAAGGCCTTGTACTGGTCGAGAAACGCGCGCTCCAGCTGCGCGTGGTACTGGGCCACCCAGGTGATGGCGGCCTGCTCGTCGGCAAGCGAGCCGGGCACCGGCGACGGGCCCCCCGTGGCCACATGCCGCCGGCTGCGCAGCACAACGGTCACGACATTGTGCGTGGCCGCCGCCTCGGAGCGCTCCTTGGCGTACGACACCAGGTCGTTGCCCAGCCCGATCAGCTTTGTGCCCAGTTCCACCAGCGCCGCCACGGCCGGGTCCTCCAGATCTTCTGCAGTCAGCGCGCCCAGCCCAGCCAGGTTGACGGCCAGCGACGGCATCAGGCCGATGGTCTGGCTGCGCAGCGCCAGGTAGCTCTCGACGGTGTGGTTTGTTTCCTTGGTACCGTTCGCCGCCGCCCGGTCGGCCGCCTCAACGACAACCGCGTCCAGGTACCGCGAGAACGCCTTCAGAAAATGCGTCTGCGCCACCGGGACCATGCTGGTGCGTGCCCGTGCCCAGAACTGGCGAGCCACCTCGGCGCCGATCCACTCACCCGACGACGACGGCCGCGGCACGTCCGGATGGTGCAGCGCGTCGAGAACGACGGCGACCATGGCGCGGGCATCGTCCGGGTCGTCGACAACGTCGGTGTGCTCGTCGATGACAAAAAAGAGGTTCATCAAGTCACAGCCGATGCGGAGGTGTTCTGGTGCGTTAGAGAAGAAGCAGGACACAGAAAAGGGATGGGGGGAGAGGGCAAAAGGGGGACGACGTACTCTTTTTGGCCTTGGGATATGCAAGACTCGCGAGAAGGCCTGCAAAATGTGGTTGTTAGGATATGCTCTTGCTCGTGTTTTGCCCTTCACCCTCTCACGCACCAAACTGGCACTTGTCAAAGGCCCGCTGGGCCGCCGGCGAAAACGCATGGAAAGACCGGAGCCAGTCTGCCGATGCGGCGCTGACCTCCTCGTAAAAGGGGTTGATGCGCCGTGGCCACGGCCAGTGGGCGAGCACGTCAGGTAGAAACAGGGTGGGGAGAGAGTCGTCCGTATACTTGGACAAGGCCATGGTGCAAGTACGTTTGTGACGAAAGATGGAAAAAGCAGTGTGGTGTATCGAGTATATACGTGCGAGAGCAAGGGGATAGGAGGATAAAAAAATCCAGGAGAGATGCAAGAGAGGGACGAAAAAAAAGAGTAAGAGTGAGGGGGGGGGCGTGGCTTTTATACGCCAGGACAGCTGCAGTAGGTCACCTGGAAGCCATGAGATATAGTGGGTAATCGACATCAGTATCGCTATAGTTTTAATCATGCAAAAAATGCAAATGCATGAAACGCAGCCCTCTTGAAGACGAATAGTGACTGGTATACAAAGTATGTTACTGCCACAGTTAGGTAGCCCGGATTCTTGTCTACACGGCTTCCTATTTTCTATATTTCTGTATAGAAAATCACTGCTGTTTAATGCGTGTCAGGGTGAAGAAAACAAAGATGGGTTTTATTTTTTAGCGAGACTTATGCCCGGGTCACTGAATCGTACGCTAGCCACGGCCAGCCAGGGCAGGATCCAGGAAAAGCGGCAGAAGCGATCAACAATGGTACATGAGGTACAAGTGGTACAGGGCGCACCGTGCCGGAGGCGTGGGACGTTGTGGAGCTGCTGCACTGCAGCAGCTGATCGCTCGCCCCTGTCACCCCCCCCCCCCTGCACTACACCCACACCTCACCCACACACGCTCGCATCTTTCAGCTGTACTCGGCGTATCTTTCACATGGCCAGGTACCAGGCCGGGTTAGAAGCGGTCACTCAGACGAGATCTCGAAGCCACAGAAGGGAGTCGTCTATGTGATCATCCTGCCATTGGTCTCCAAAAGAGTCGGGCCAATACTCAGTGTTCACCAACGACCTCGCTGCTGTCACCGTGCTCACCGTGCTCCCCGTTTTGCCACTCTTCGCCGTACTCCCCGGGCACATACTCCTCTTCCCACTCGGCACCGCCCGCATCATCGCTTTCGCTGTCGTCCATCCTGTCTAGCCGGCTCCCCTCTGGGCTGCCGCCCGGCTTGCTGCGCACAGGCAAGCCGGGCTCGGAGAAGAAGGCGTTGTCTGCGCTCAGCGTGCGTCCTTGGCAGATGTAGCCTGCCGGCGTATGCACGATGTCCTGCGTGGCCCGTCGCAGCGGCAGCCACTCCAAGAGAAACCCCACGGGATCGCGACAGAACGGCTGCCGTCCAGAGCTTCCCGAAGTGTTCTTTTCGACGACCCCGCCATCCAGATCAGCCTGCTGGCGCAAATACCGCGACATGCTCAGGGCCTCGTCAAACGACATGTACAGCCGCCCCGCCAGGATCCCGAGCTCGACCACAAGCCACGACGGCAGCGAGTACTCTGCTGGCAGCGCCGGAAGCGCGTAGAACTGCAGGTCACTGAAAGCCCGCATCGCCCGTGTTACTGGTGCAGCATAGGCAATCAGGTGCACACAGTTCTGCCGCGTTCGCAAGACAGGAAGAAGCTCCTCCACTTCTTCGGGGATCACCACAAGGCCTGTCTCTGTCGACGGCGACCAAAGAAGCCACTCCACAGGACGCTGGCAGTTCAAAGACCACGGTTAACTGTGCAACACGAAAGAGACAAGGAAGAAGGGAGACAAGCGCTAGTACGTACCATCAAATCGTCATGGCCTTGCTGACTGCTTGCACCCACGATCGTCTGCCCGAACTCGGTCGATACGAACAGCCGCGACTCGGTTTCTTGGACCCCGTGCCGTTTTCCAACGTCCGTCTGCGCGATCTGCCCAAACACCTGCCTGCAGTCGTTGTTGTTGTTTTTAGAGAGCACACCCGTGCGCACAAACGCCCGGATGGTTTTGGACACGCCCGGAAACGCCAAGCCGTCAAACTTGGTCTTCTTCTGCGGCATGCGCACCTGTTCGACTTGCTGCTCGACCTCGCGCTCCTGCTCCACTTCCTCAAATGCCCCTTTGATGTGCTGCGCTCTGTGGTGCGGTGCGCCAAGCTCTGCCGCAAAGGCCTGCAGCAGAGGCAGACGGAACGGCTTGCCCTTGGGCACTCCGGCCGGCTCGGGCTCGCTCGCCCCGTACAGCTGTTGGATGGTCTGCCGTTCTGGCTGCTCGAGGACACTGAGCAGCGACTGGCATGCATTGCTGTCTGTCGGCCAGTTGCCATACGTCTGCTGTGCATCCATGCGCCGGCAGAAGTCCATGCCGTGCGATGTGTACAGCGGCTGCAGCTGCTCATTTGCAAGGCACGTCTGCTCCAGCAACCACGTGATGACGTGCGGCGATTTGATTCGGCCGCTGTAGGCGTGCCCGGCTTGGCCACACACATCGCGAATGCTCTGATCGACCTCGGGCGGCGCGTAAAACAGAACCGACTGCGTGGAACCAAGCTGGCGGAGCCGCATGGCCGCTGTTTTGCGTTTAGTTTCCTGGACAAGACCACGCACGGCACGCCTGCAGATAGAACCCCCCCCCCCCCACCCGAAACAACTTACCTTGGACTGTATGGTCCTTTGTTTGGCCAAGAGCCAAGGTCAACGCGCCCATCGCCGTGGCTGGCAATTGCAGGTCAACCCCCCTGGTGTGCGCTTCGTCAAAGTAGACCAAGCAAGCGTCGAGCTTGTCCACAAAGGGTGTTGCCACCAGCGGTGTCTTGCTGATCGAGGCATTCTTGAACACAACCCAGGCCCGGTTGTCCGCCTCGCCGAAAAAGACCGCAGCCGAGCAGTTGGTGTCGATCTGAAGCCATGCTCGTGCCAGCGCCTCGTTGTCCTTTTCCAGGATGTACGCCCCGGCGTCGATGAACACACGGATGCCGTTTTCTTTCAGACTGGTCAGCAGACCATCTTCGGCCCATCGATGTCCAGGAGCACCCGTGCGGATGTACCGACGGCTGCGGTCCTGTAAGAGATAGGTGAGCACTTCCGCGTTGGTCTGCCGAAGACTTGGAAGATCTTCCTGCTTGATGGTCAATGGAAGCATCATTTTGTTGTCGTTTGTGCCACTGAAGCCAGTAGTCCGTGCTCGACTGGCCGTCGGCGGCAGCTGTTCGTCTCCCTGCAAGGAGCACAGGGGCAGGTCCCACGCCGATGCCTGGAGCTTGACCGAGAATTGCCGGCTATGGACGGGAAACACGAACGTGTTCAGGTAGTGGTCAATTACCGGACGCGTGAATCGCAGGTGATTCCAGAGGGACAGGACCTGGCCGGCATCGTCAATGCTGATGGCGTTCCAGTTCCGCAGCCCGATAGGCAGAGACGTGCTCGTGTTTCCCGCAGTCCACTGCTCGTACTCTGTTGCTGGGTCATCGGTGTGGTGCAGAATATGCTGCAGGCCTTGGAGAAACTGCGGCTGGGTGAGTCCGGCGTAGTAAAACGAGAGACACGTCAAGATGATGCACACGTCTGGATGGCCAAACTCGGACCGTTCCGACGGCACACCCTTGGCTTCGAACGGGACAGCGATTGGCCAGCGCGCGGGATGCAGTCCATACTGAACATTCCACCGCCTCTTCAGACAAGTCACGAGAATGCCGTTGTGGAGAAGTCCCCGGACGAGGGTGAGGCCATTGGCGGCCGACTGTGCGTCAGAAAACACATTGGCAACCGCTTCAACGTCGGCGTCCGTACCGCCGGAACGCAGCGCGCGCTCCATGCAATGCCGAAACTCGGCACAAGACAGCACGCGCCCGGATTTGGCTCGCTGGGCCTCGTGCTCGTGGGGGGCGGGGCGGAAAAACGGAATGCTCCCGTTGCAAATTGCGTCCACGATCCGTCCGTGCAGCTCGTCCTCGATTCCGGGCTGGAGAATGTAGACCATGGGAAAGCCGCCACCAGGCCGTGGAAGCGTGTTGATGCTGTGTGGGAACTTGGTGCACAGATGCGGCAGATTGTCTTGGACGAGCGAGAGCAGACTCTCAATCAGCTTCCAGCGGTAGGGCGCGCCATCGACGGCCGTGAGCTGCCCGCTGGGATAGACAAGCTGGGTGCGAACGGCCAGGGTGAAGTCCGACTCGTCCAGGATGTCCCGACACATGCCGGCCGTGAGTTTGTCTTGGAAGCCGATCATGTCGCTGGCAGGCCGCAGCTTGCCGTCGACGAGGCACTGGCGGCCGCTGAGCTTGAAGGCAAGGACATGTTCCGGCGTGACGAGGAGAACACCGCGCTTGCGGAGCAGATCGTAGTGGTGGGCCTTGAAGATGCCCACCACCTGGTCGAGATTGGCACCGTTGGCGAGGTGCCGCGAGAACGGAATGTGCCGCAGCTCCCTGCCGACCAAGCCACCCAGCTGGGACTGCACTGGTTGAGCCGTCGGCAACAGGAGGGCTTTGGGGACAATCAGCCGACACATCTGCTGGCCGTTGGCGAGCACAGCAATGGCCATGGGAACGATGACGGATGTCTTGCCTATGCATGGGCCGACCTGTGTTAGCACGATCGCCTCTCCAGGAGAGAGAGAGAGAGAGAGAGAGAGAGAATCAATCACCTTTGCCCATGTTCAGCTGCAGCACCGAGTTGGAGTTGGACGCTGGGTCGATAATGGCCCGAGCGACATCGACTTGCTCGGCGCGGATCAGCAGGTTCGCGTCAATCTCCAGCAGAAGCCAGTCCGGGACGTCCATGGGTTGCCAGTTGGTGTGGCCAGGGTTGCACAGCTCATCGGCCAACCGGCGGCCGTCGCCCTTCTGCAAAGCACGACGCATGCGCTGCAGACGCTGCAGCTTAGTAAAGGCACAGCCGTACGACACGAGCAGCCGCTGCACGTTGTTGCCGTAGTCGTAGCCGGCGGCGGAACGGAGAAGCTCCAGCAACGAAACGGGCGTCAACCGGGGCCAGAGATCAACCAATCGGAGCCAGTTTCGAGGCTGCTGTGTCCGCGCTGCTGGGCCGGGGCCGGCCTGGAACCATGCCCGCCAGTTCTGCAGCTGGGAGGGCCGCCTGGCCGACACAGCCTGGACCGAAGAAAAGGCTGTTTCAAGGGCCTCCCAGACCAGCTCCAGCTCCTTTTTCGCCTGTGCCACCTGGGAAGACACTTCCGCCAACGTGGGGACAGCCTCGGAAGCGGCTGCACTCTTGCCGCTATGCTGCCGGCTGAGACTCTCGAGGGCGTCAAGAGATCCGGCCAAGTCGGTTCCATACGCTTGTCGCAGGGGGTCGGCGGAGGCCGCAAAGGACGACACAATTTGACGCAACTCGCCATGCCCCGGCGGCGGGATGCCTTGCGGAACCCCCTTTCTGAGCTTTCGGGGGCCTTGGCCGTTGGTCAGGTCGCCTCCTCTGGCGGGTTGCGGGCGCGAGACAGAGCCCCCCGGCTGCGCGGGAAACGTGTCTGGCAGAGCCCGGCAGACCAAATCGCGAGAGAGCGACGGACTGGCCACGGGCACATGGGGCAGCAGCCTGTGTTCGCTCTCGCCGACAGCGTCCTGGCCTTTCTGTTTCTTCTTTGAAAGCTTCTTGGGCCGGGTGCGGTACGCGGCTAGAGCTTCCTGCACCTCTGTCACATAGAGCGAAAGATCTCTGTTGTGCTTCAGACGAGTCCATTCCGGCTGAACCGCCGCGAGAGCCATGTCCACGTCGATGAAGCGCGATGCAAATCCCTCTGGGCTTACGACGCCTTGCTCTGGCCATTGCCCAAGGAGGGTGCTCGCCAGTTTTGCGCCGTCCCGCTTGCACTGCATTTTGTGCTGTGCGTGCTGCTCTTCCCTGTCTTTCCATCCATTCCGCCCGGGGTACTTGAATTGCACATACGCCGCTGCAATCCGTTCCTGCATTGCCGTTTCTGCAGGGGCCTCGTTGAATGTGAACCCAAAAAAGGACGCATGCGGCGGCGGGATCAGCACAGACAGGTCGCGGAGGCACGAACAGGCCGCAAGCAGATAGATCGTGTCCGCGTCCGCATCCGGCGCAAAGGACAGCTGAGCCAGCGCCAGCATCACGTCGACGGGCGGCGCCTGCCGGCACATGTCCACAAGCGCCCCCCATCGTTCGCTCACGGTTGCGCGATCCATGAACGCGGTGATGGGCGTGGCAGCCACGTTGCACGGCTCTCCAAAGCCGCCGATCAGCGTCCACTTGTCGAGGATAGCCGAAACATCCTTTTCCATGGGGACCTGGTCGGTCTCGCCGCGCAGCAGTTTGACAACCCGGAAGACCAACTGCGCGCGTCCGGCTAGAGACTGGCTCTGATCGGAAGCCGGGGCCGGACTCACGCAGCCCCGGGACTTGTATTCTAAATCTTGGTCCGCCACCGGTGCATCCGGCTCGAGGTCGGCTGGCGCGCACTGGAACCGGCGCTGTTGAATCTCACCGCGCTGCGCCAGCACATGGTCCTCTTCGTCCTGCATGCTGGCCTCGCCGCCCGGGCCCTGCTCGTTGGCCGGGCTGTCCTTGAAGTGAAGCAAATTCTCGGACTTGGCCAGCAGCGTTCGGACGAGGCGGCCGTACCGGTCATGCTGCAGGTATGGGGGCAAGTGCGCATCCCAGGTGACCTGTTGCAGGACGCGTTTGTCTGGCGGATAGAATTCGCGCTTGGGTGCCAACCGGTTGAGCTGGTTGAAGAGAAACCGGCTGTAGCCTGCTGTGAGCGGCATCCAGGGCTGGCATCGACCAGACACGAGGGTGTGGACCGCCTCCTCCTCTCCGGTGCGGCCGGTCAGGGGGTCCGGAATGGCACACGACGTGACCGCATGCAGCAGCGCTTTGGTGTAAAGCAAGCGCGGCTCGGGCGGGCAGGTCAGACGGCCGAGGGTGCTGTCGATGCCAAAGCGAGCGTATGCTTTTTCCACCCGGCCCGGCGTGCTGCTTCGGCCACGCGGGCCGAGGTCGATGTCTGTCCAGACGTTGACGTGAACACCGTGCACAGTCCACTTGAGATTGCCCAGGGGCAGAATGATGCTGCGGCTGGTTGGGTCGACGCAGTCGCGCAGAGCGATCATGCTGCGATACCCATAGAGCGTTTGGGCATCCTGGTCCTGGTCGATCTCCGCGTTGAGCTCCCGGCATTCCAAGCGGCCGCTGGCGTTCACGAAAAAACTCAAATCCAAATGACGGAGTTCAACAGACAAGGCGCCCCGTTTGGCTTTTGGCTGGAAAACAGTCAGGCGCTGGCCATCTTCGAAATGGCCGAAAATCTTCCGCACGGCAAGAGCAATGCTCGAATGGGGGTCCACCAGGTTCACGTCTCTGCGCTGCGCCGTCCTTTTGGGAATACTGAGAGCCCAGTCAGACCACTTGAGCCTCCATTTCGACGAGCGACGGATCTCCACGAGCCAGGTGGTCCTGTTGAACCAGTGAGAACAGTCGTCGACCAAATCACGAGGGAGGTCGTAGACACCATCGCCACCCACAAACAGACGGCGAGGCACCAGCTCACATAGGTCCCCCAAGCGGTTCTGCGTCACGATGGTGACCGTCCCGTTGCTCATGCCGAAATGAACGACAGCCTTCTGGTCCATGACGGCCACCAACCGATGGCTCATGCCTTGGAGCGTAGAGGGGTACACGAGCAGATGCTGCCCGTGGAACAGTTCGTTGACAAGATCGGATTCTCGGATGTCATCTGGCAGCTTCCCGATCGTTTTCCCGTGCACCAGGATGTGTCCGATGGTGTAATGGAAATCAATCCGCTGCGGCTCAGCACCAGGCGCCGTGGGCTGCAGGACGGCCCCAACCCAACCAGCGTTGGCACCGGAATGGAACTCCCACGGAGAAAACGGACTGTTTCCCGCGCCCCCTGCAGGTTCTGGCTGTCTGGCGACCAGTCCGATCCCATAGGAGATGCCCTCGTTCATGCTTTGGGGATAGGCTCGGATGGCGTCGGATAGCTGGACACGCAGCGCCTCGGCCATTATGATGTCCCTCTTGAGCATGACCCTCTCGGCGGGCTTCAGAGCGGCCACGTCGACGACAAGACTCTGCTGCAGTGCAATCGAAGCTTTGACGTAGCACAGAAGATGGTCGGGTCCCATGGCGCCGCTCTGGCCCCCGGCGAACACAGCAAAGCTTCGGCGGCACAGAAGCGCAGCCTGGAACGCGTAGAGGGATGCACGGTGAGCACTGTTGCTGTCTGTCGTGCAGGCGACCTCAGCCCGGAGGGCCTCAGTCCAATCGAGGGTTGTGGATCTGGCCAGTTCCAAAAGGGAAAGGGCCTGGCCACGTTGGTCGCCGTCTCGGACCAAGGCATGCACGCGCAAGACCAGTGTGATGAGAAGCTCCATGGCATTTGTCTCCCGCCAGTTGCCCCGGATGCTGTCGAGCCGGATCTTCAACTGTCCCAGAAGGCACTGGACGAAATCCGCGTCTGCAAGCGCGCAGTGAACAAGCCCTAGAACCGTTTTGTGCTCGTCGGCTGGATCGGACACGGGGCCGTCCTCGGCCTGCGGCGGGCCAGCTTCCAGAGCCAGATGGCTCAACAGCAGGGTGCAGTCTTGTTTGCTCAAGTTCAGATTGGCACTGCCCAGCTCAACCACCATGGTGAGCCAACGGCGTGCCCGCCCGGCTAGCAGGCGTTGAGACGCCTCGAATTCGTGGACGGAGAGACCTGGGGGGCATTCCGGCCGGCTGGCGACTGTCGCATAGGACGACGGCCCGTCGGGATACGTTGGGGGGTGGGCCATGACGGGGAGGACCCGGCCCCTCAGGCTTTCCGGAATAGGGACACTGCAGCGGTGCGCCAGCGTCGGCGGCTGGCTGAAATCGGCCACGAAAAGCCCGGAGGCCTCGTCAAAGAGACGGAATTTCGAGGCAAACGGCAAGAAGATTTTCTCGAGCGGCACCTTCATACCCAGCGTATCGTAGTGCGTCTGCGAAAAGGCCTTGGATAGGGAGCCGAGCGAGACGGAGGATCCGCAGACGAACTGGGCAAAGGGCTCGAGTTGCGTGCTCAGCCTCAGCGCTCTGGGAGAGCGCTTGGCAGGCGGCCGCTGCGGATATGCCAGCTTGGACAGAATCGTCCACGTGGTGCTGCGGTAGACGGCAATGCACTCGGGGACGCGGAGCTCAAAGACAATGGCACGGGCCTGCGCATCGTCGTGGGGAAGGAGGTCTTCGCAGACTGAAATGACCAGCTTTTTTCGTCGTCTCCAGCAGTAGCAACGCGTGCACCCGCGGACATCGCGTTTCCCGTCGTAGCCAAAGGTGCAGCGGCAGACAAGCGAGAGCATGCGCTCCGACAGTCGGTCATAGGTGTCGCACTGGGACTGCCACTCCCTCTCCTTCTTCCGGCGATTCTGGTCTTGCGTGTGTTGGATGCTGCGGAACAGCTTCTGCAGGGCCGGCGAGTTGCTGGCAAAGCGCGCCCCAAAGCACAAGGGGTCGATTTCGCTGAAGACGGTTCTGTCCCTGAACGTGCTGGCCGTCAGACGCTGCCCGATGTACCGCTGGAGGTGCCGGAGCCGCTTCATGTCCGAGAGCGACGGCAATTGCAGCACGTTCAGCAGGTCCGGTCGAAACAACGGCGCGTACTCTGCGAGCATGGGATGAGCAGACAGCGCGATGGCGTCCAGCTTGGCCCAGAGCTCAAAGGTGGTCAGCAGAGCCGAGCTGGCGTCGACCGGCTCGCTCGGCGGAATGGATGCCGCCAGGTCCACGAGAGACAAAATGGCTTTGGAAATCGTCCGGCATGCCGCCACGGCTGCTGCGCCGCTCATCTTCGTGTCCTGCAGCTCTTCCCAGGGCGGCGCTGCAGCCGCAGCCTCGGCCACTTGGCGGGATGCGCCCAAGGTCTCGTGTGCAAATGTGACGGTTTTCTGGACGCCCCCTTTGCGTGCAAGGTCTGCCCAGGTCGGAAGAGGCATGGCTTTTCTTCCCGCGCCCGGTCCGTTTGCTGCCTCGACAGTGGCTTGCAGCAGAGCTCGGAGATACGGTCCGCTGCTGGGGAGCCCCAGGCGACAGGCGCTTTCATCCACGCGGCGCGGCAGCACGGGAACGCGTCGGCTGGTGGCGTGTTTGAACGACGCATACTCGGACTCGACGTATGCTCTGGCCGCCCCAATCGAGTCTTCAAAAGCCGCCGACGTGCTGGAGAGCAATTCGTCGATGCGCTGGGCCTCGTCGTCGTCCGTGCTGCGATCCTGTGCCGACTGCGCCTCCAGCTTGGCCAGTTTGCGGCCAAGTTTTTTCTGCAGAAGCAAGACATGCGAGGGGTGCATCCGTTGCTTGACGCAATCCCCCAACAAGGCGGCATACACCATGCACACGAGCAGCTTGTAGGCCGCATAGCCAACCGCCGCTCCGTGGCAGAGATGCAGCTGGCGCTGGGCAGCCACCCGCAGAACGAGCCAAAACGGGAGACGTCTCCAGGGCAGCTCTTCGCCATCCAGGTGGACGTCATCGCGAACGCGCTTCTGTAGAACAGGCACAGCAGCAGTGTCGCCCATGGCCTCTAGCATGGACAAGAGCATATGCGTAATCAGGGCCGGGCTCGACGGGTTCCGGATTTCCGGCACGGCCACACCCGCCTTTACGATCATGGCGGCAAAGTTGGACAAATGCTCAGAGCTGGCTTTGCTGAGGAACGCGGCGAGTGCACTTTGAAACTGCGCATCGTCAAAGTCTTCCTCTGGGATCTGAACGGCACGGTCTGGAAAATCCCAGCGAAGAGCGTTCGGGGCAGCAAGAACGGATCGAGTTGTGGGAGACGTTTCAAACGCCTCAAAGACAACGACACGCCGGTCATTTGGGCTGCACAGGTGTCAATTTTGCCATGGATAAAAACACAATACGAAAGAAAAACAAGGTGGGCGTACAGTGCTTTGCGGTGTATCAGAAGGCCGGCGTTCTGCTCGTTCACGTAGCACACCAAAACCTGGCTGTCAATAGCGACCGTGCCCAAGGCGGCCAGGAGGGCCGGTTGGTCCACGAATTCGCCGTTGACCTGGCGAGACGTCTGCAGCATGGCGACGGCATTGGCCCAGCCGCGCCGAAATTTGTCGCCGGTCAGGTCTTCGAGTGCTCGGCCGGCATTCACAAGGCGAGTGGTAAGGTCCCGGGCAATGGCATCGACGTTCTTGTCCTGCGTCCCTGGTAGACGCGGCGGAAGAACAACATGGTTGAACACCTCTTCCAAAGAGGCCATTTCTCCAAGAGGGAGGCTGATGCCCCAAGCCACCAAAGACAAGCCGGACACCAGACGTTCTGCAAAACAAGATACAAAATAAAGCAAAATAAATAAAAAATAAAAAATAAAATAAACAGGCAAACTAACACAACAAGCCTTCGGACAAAAAGGATCAAGGGCAACGCGAGGACGATCGAGGGAATCCCAAGATCGGGACGAACGGGTACAACGGAGCTGTGACGAGAAGCAAAAGAAGATGATGAAGGGGTTGAGATAGAAGAAGGAGGGGCAAAAGAGACGAGACCGCAGAAGGAGATTGAGAGCAAAGGACTTTTAACAGATTGGGCTCCGTTTGCTTGTAGACAAGCAAACGACACGGGCCCGCTCTTCTTGTGTCTTGTCTGGTCGCGCACAAGAGACTGGCGCCTGATCGGCATCTGCCTGCAGGCTTTCATTGGAGGCGATGCATTGCGACCGCGAGGCAGACATGACAAGCGGAGCAGCAGGGGTATCAAACGGGAGGAAGATAAGACAAGTGACGTGGCAAATGAACCGTTATTTTTTTTATGGACGACGAGGATTGTTTTCCTTTTTTTTTGAATTAAGTTTGTGTGTAAATCAAATTGATGGCTTCCTCCGTAGACCAACTGTGTTGAAAACGCAACCAACGCTTCTTTGTTGATGAATTTCCCAGTGTCCTCATCCCGCGTACCAGCAATCACGTCCCGGACGAACTGCCCGCGCCCGCCACGTTCACGTCCATCAGCGTGGCCCGGACGGCACGCGTGGGGGCAACGCCAAGGGGCACCAGATTCTGGCCCATGTGAGAGGGGGGGTCAACCGGCAGCCGAGAAAGACGCGGCAAGGCTGGGTCAACTGCAGTTTCCACCGGTAACCGCCGCAATGTTTTGTGCCAAATTTTTTTTTTTTTTTCGTATTGAAGGAACAACAGCAGGCAAGTGTTTCTACCAAGTCAAATCGAGAGCGATACCTGTCTGATGGACACGATCATATATAGAGCCTCGTGCGTCTCGTTCGAACCGGCGTTAACGGACATACTCCTGTACTCCAGTTCTCTCTATTTATAAGCTAAGAACCTATGATTAGAAATGCGCGACCTTGAATCACGATGCTCCCCTCTCGTACGATGGAAGCAAGTTTGTCTAAAGGAAGGGCAGGGAGATCAAAAGTGTGCTATTTCGTCGCTGCTTGGCGAGCGGTGCGCTCGGTACCGTGCCTGTATGTTGTACAGTGTCAATTTTCCAATCAGTGGCAATGGCAGTAAAAGAGATGATGGCGAAGCCCAGCAACATGCCAGAAGCTGGCTGTTGCTACTCGTGATCGCGATGGCCGTGTCGGGTGTTGTTGTTCCATTCAGCCCCAAAAAGGCTGTGTTGGTATCCGCCGCTAAACCGCACCAACGCACGTGCGCTGTTGCGGGGGGTCCTTGTGCGGAACAGTGATGCGGTTTGGACTTTTGCTTCGAGCTGCTTTCTGAGCCCTACGATAAAGAATTGAAGTCTTTGTTTTTTTTTTTTAAAAAAAAAAAAAATTGATTGATTAAATTTATAGTTACCATCGACCTCGGCATTTTCATTCCTTTCTATTCTGCGAGAAGCGTTCCCCTTTTTTTGCAGCTGCGCAGTGTCTGCTGTCTGGCCGCTGTCAGTGGTTGCTAGCCTTATCGTGCCATTCACAGATGAAGATGTGAGCATCGGCCGAGGGGGGAAAACACAAAGGTGCAAACCCTACGATGCACACACAGCATGGAGCGTCTGTTCCGTGGCTGCCCCTCTCTGATTCGCTGCTGCATCGGTAGCGCATCGGCTGCGGTCGAGCCGGGCGGCCCCCAACGTCAACGGCTTCTTTCCTTTTCCGGGGCCCGCGATCCCCCCCCCCTTTACTCCGTATTTCCTTTTTCCCGTTGCATCTCTGAAGCCCGTCCCAGCCTGTCCCCATCGCTTGGTGTTCTTTAGCCTAATTCGCTCAACTCCATCCCCCCCCCCCCCCCCCCCCCCACTAAGAGCCACATACAAACGAATAAGCCCTCACGTCCCATGTGGCCCTGTAGCGGCAGCAGTGTCTTATTCGCTATCTCATGCGCTTAATACCGCTCCTTCCCGTCTCTGGTCGCTTGTCGCGTGTCGCTTGTCGCTTTCTTTCTTTTGCTTATTTTTATTAACGCACTACGCCAAGAAAGACGGGCGAAGAATCAACTGGAGCATGGAGCCCGCCGCGCCTTTGTCGGCCGTGCCAGACAGTACGGCGTCTCCGCAACCATCCACAGGAGCACCGGTACCGGTATCCGCTGCCACAGCAGCGCACCCCGGATCCACGCCGAGCATAACACCGCTGGCAGCTGTGGGTACGCCGGCGGCAGCGTCGCTCACCGGCCAGGGGGAGCTGAGGCTACCGGCCGAGTCGGCCGTCGACGCGGAGGCGAGTGTGGAGGACAGCTACGAAGAAATTGACACGCAAAGTACACAGCCGTCCATCCAGGCCTGGGAGGACGACAACAGTTCAGTGAGCCATGGTGCGGGTCTGTCCCCAGACGGTCTGGTGGCCGATACTGCCTCGTCGCAGTTCAGCACGGGGCTCTTGGTGCGTGCCGGATATCCTTGCCTGCTGCTGCTCTTTCCCTCTATCTTTGGTTCCGCCGCGCTGACATGTCGCGGTATCTAGGTGGATGCAGACGCGGACTCGTCGCTTGGAGATGACGACCTGCAGTAAGTGGCGCGGGACCTTGGTGTCTGGGGCAATGGCTTGCTGACCCGCCCAACAGATCCTCCACGCAGTCTGTACGATCCAGCCTCTACGACTTTGTCGTGGAGAACGGCCGGACGTTCCACCGTTACAAGCAAGGGAGTGAGCAAAGTGGCCCCCGGGGCGGAGAGAAGATGATTGGCTGACGATGCTGACGTGTATCAGAATATCTGATGCCGAACGACAAGGTACGAGAGGAGGACGATGGTCTGTGGCTGCGGGCGTGCTAACCTGCCTGTCTTGCAGAGCGAGCAAGAACGTCTTGGTATGGATTCCCTGGGGCAGGTTTTGCGACACGAGCTGCGTTAACCTTGTGCGGCGTCAGACCTACAGCACAACATCTTCCTGCTTCTGCTCAAGGGCCAGTTGTTCCGCGCCCCCATTGGGGAACCCAAGCGCGTGCTGGACATTGGCACGGGCACGGGGATCTGGGCGATTGAGCTGGGTAAGATCGGGCTGGTTGCCGGACGCTGATTGCACTATGGCCTGCCTCGTTAACCTTGCAGCCAATACGTATCCTTCCGCGCAGGTCATTGGCACCGACCTAAGTCCCATCCAACCGCACTTCGTGCCGCCCAATTGCCACTTCGAGATCGATGACGCCGAGGACGACTGGAGCTACGGATCGAAACCGTTTGATTTTGTGCACCTCCGGCTTCTGTGGCACTCGTTTAGCGACATCCAGCGCGTTCTGCGGTCGGCATACGACAATCTGCGGCCGGGCGGATACATTGAGTGGCAAGACTACCTGAGCCGGTTCCGGGCCGTGGACGACTCGCTCGAGGGCACGGCACTGGACCGGTTGGCCGTCCTGTACGGCGAGGGAGGAGCCAATCTCGGGCGCGACATGGTGGTGACACCCAAGATTGCGGGGATGATGCGCGAGGTGGGCTTCGTGGACGTAGTCGAGGAGCGCTATGCGCTGCCGGGCAATCCGTGGCCCAAAAGCCGCGAGGCCAAGACGCTGGGCTTCTGGCACATGACCAACTTCCTGGAGGGCATGCAGGCCATTACGATGACGGTGCTGACCAGGGGCCTGGGTATGACGCCGGAGGAAGTGGAGATGCTGCTGATGGAGGTGCGGAAGGACGTGAAGAACACCAACGTGCATTTCTACACGCCGGTGTACGTGCCTTTTTTTTTTTTCCCTCTTCTTCGCCCAATGTTTGACACGCTGACTGACCACCAGGTACATCATGTATGGGCGCAAACCGTTTCCGAACGAAGTGGTCTAGGCTCGGCTCTGAATGCGCAGGTTTGCGCATTTCTTCACTTCGTTGTTTTCTGCGGAACAATGTCTTGGGTATCTATCCCAGGGGCTTACTGTGCTTATTAACTGTACGACCAATAAATACTACGACTTGCTATGACGGCGACTGTGGCAATCTCACTAACATACCTTCGGAGATCTTGGCGCCGTGAAAGGCCCGTTGGAAAAAGCGTTTCTGCGCCCAGCGCTCGTATACTAACCCCGAGACAGCGCGTTCCGAATCCCAGCCGGAACGATGTTGACGAGGCGATGGCGTCAGTGCCGGTCCGGCCGCCCAACCAGCAATTCGCAGTGATGATGCCGAGTCTCCGAACTAGGCCCGCCCACGCATTCATTCGGCAAGGCGGGAACGCCGGAGGTGCTGAACACAGGCGTTTTCGTTTTGTCATCGAGTTTTTGCTTTTTTTTTTTTTTGCTTTGGACTGAGACATCCGCGGGGAAGTAGATCGGCGTTCGGCCGTCGTCTCGGGGGAGGGGGCAAGGGGGGGGGGGATGGCCAGGTATATATAAAGGACACCTTGATGTTCCTTTTAACCTTGATGATCGTTCGATCTTGATGTTCAGCCACCTTGATGTCTAGCAACAGCAGCTCCAATCGCTTCTCTTTGTCCCGCTTGTTTTCCCGTCGGCAGCAACAGGAACAGCGCCAGCCACAGTCGTCCACGGCCCCCACCGCCCCCACCACGAAAGCCACCACCGCCACCGCCGCCACACCCACCAAAACAATGGCCCCCTCGCTGCACCCCCTCCTCGACAGCACCCTGTCCAAGGGTGACGCCAACTTTGCTGGCGGCGTGCTCCGCTGTCTCTGCGCGCAGGACCCCGTCGAGGTGACGCTCGCCAGCAATGTCGCGCACAACCACGCGTGCGGCTGCTCCAAGTGCTGGAAGCCCAAGGGCGCCGTCTTCAGTATCGTCGGCGTGATCTCGCGCGACAACGTCAAGGTGACGCGCAACGGCGGCAAGCTGCAGATTGTCGACGCCAAGGCGACGATCCAGCGCCACGCCTGCAAGGAGTGCGGCGTGCACCTGTTTGGCCGCATCGAGACGCCGCATGCCTTCCACGGCCTGGACTTTGTCCACGTCGAGCTGTCGGCCGACGGCAGCGGCGGCCGCAAGGGCTGGCAGGAGCCGCAGTTCGCCGGCTTCGTGTCGTCCATCATCGAGCAGGGCTACCCGCCGTCGGGCCTGGACGCCGTGCGCGCGCGCCTGCAGACCCTGGGCCTGCAGACGTACGACGTGCTGTCGCCGCCGCTGATGGACCTGCTGGCCACCTTCTCGGCCAAGCAGGCCGGCACCCTGAAGGAGTAAGCGTTGCCCCTACACTAGGAGGGACAAAAAAAGAGCATACCGGGATGCAACGAGGCGGCAGGCCAGCGCGAGCTCGTGCCACGTCTCGCCGTGGTTGCGCTCGTCGCGTCTGGCTGCCGTGAGGGGCCTCTGGTCCCCTTGTCGTCCAGGCAGCCTCGGTGCGACCCATGGAGGCAAGCAGGAGTCCATAGACATATGTCGTCTTCCAATCTGTTTGTGCCTCTTACTACTTTTGTCTGCTTTCGACGTGATTCGCCGGTTCTGGTCGTGTATGCCGTGTTCGTCGAGTTGACATCGCTGTTGTTACTGTTCTGAACTGTTGCCCTCGCTGGCAGATTCTGCCGTCGCCTGATCTCGGCCGTTTATCGGAGCCGTTACACAAGAAACGGTGCACATGGGGGCACAAGCAAACGAGACGCTGTGGCACGGCAACCGGAGACGAGGGGAGGCCAGAATTTTCCAAGGCTGTTTCAAGGGGGGGGGGAGTTGCCCATCTCGTCTTGGCTGTTTTGTCGTCGCCGTTTTGCTCACGATGCAGCAGGAGTCCTCGATCCAGACCACCCCGGCTTTGATTGACCACAAATGCATCTCGACGCTCTCCGCGGCGTCGTCGCCCCTCGTCAGTACCGTCGATCCCAACGCCGCCCTCGACCGCGGCCCCGAGCCACGGCCGTGTCCTCTCCCGACATCAACACCAGCAACGGTACCTGCTACGCCGGCCCCAATGCCCGCCTGGACCGCAGCTTTCTCGCCTGTGGCAATGCCGCCGTGGCTGCGCAGGCCTGCTGCTGGTCGGGCGACGTGTGCCTCGAGGACCGTGCCTGCTTCGGCGTCCACGACGGCGACTACGTGACCTACCTGGCCGGCTGCACCGACGCGGCCTATGCCGATGCGAATGCCTGTCCGGATAAGCGGGGAACAGTCGCCGACACGGTCGATGACGCCGACGCCGACGCCGACCCCGACCCCGACCGCCCCGTGGTCGCCGCCCCGCCCTGGGTCGGCCTCGCGTACTGCAACGGTTCGTCGGACCAGTGGGTGGTGTGTCCGCAGCCGCACGCACCCGCCACGCTGCAGTCTGCGGCTCCGTGCGCGTGCCCGACGCAGACGACGGCGCGCACGGTGGCGCTTGCAGCAGGGCCGACGCTGGCGGCCACGGCACAGCTGCCTGCGACAGCGGGCGGACATATCGTGTGGGTGTCGCCGTACACACCGACAGTGCCGGCGACAACCTCCATGCCATCGTCGTCGTCGTCGTTGTCGTCTTCGTCTTCGTCTTCGCAGCCAGAGACGCCGTCGCCGTCCACCTCCTTGATTGCTTCGGCCACCGAGGCACCGACCACCACATCCTCGCCCGACGTCGCCCTTGTCGTCGGCCTCAGCGTCGGCATCGGCGGCTTTGTGCTGCTCGCCGCGCTCGCCGCCGTCGCCCTGTGTCTGTCGGCGCGCCGCAGCCGGCGGATGCGCCAGACTTCAGAAGCGCGGCGACTGGACAGCAGCAGCAGCAGCCACAGCCACAGCAGCAACGGCAGCAGCGGAAGCAGCGGCGGCAGCGGCAGCAGCATGGACGGTGGGAACTGGGTCCGTCGGTGGCCGGCTTGGGGCAGAACGAAGGCGGCCGCGCAGAAACGCAAGGGCAAACAAGCGGCACCTGACCAGGCGCTGTGCGAGAAGGAGGACGCGCACCTGCCATGCGACAACGAAGGCAAGGTGCCCATCACGGCCACCGCCACCGCCGTTACGCTGGCTCCCGCCGTGCCCGTCTTGTCGGAGCTCGAGCCGCTGCCGGCGCGGCCCTGGTCGATGCGGTCGGAGCTGGAGGGCAGCAGCGTGCGTGTCGCCGCCGCCGGTCCCGTGTCGCCGTTGTCGCCAGTGTCGCCGCCGGTCTCTCCCATGGCGGCAGCCCACGCCCGCAGCAGAATCGGGACAGTCTTGACGAGCGGCTGGCTGGACAGCGTGCAGGAGAAAGACGGCCGTGGCCACGGTACATCGGTCAGCGGCACAGCGGCGGCGGACACGCCGGTGCTGGCGGAGTTGGAGGGTTGAGCCGGAAGGGACGCGGTGAACGGCACGATGCAACGAAAGAAGGAAGATGGCCCGGTTGGCTGCCACGAATGCTGGTATGGATGCTGTTTTTTATAATACGCCGTTGTCGCCATGCAAGCAACCCCGAGACGGGCAGCAAGTCGGGCGTGGTGGGCCTGCTTTGCGCACGCCGTGGAGGCCGCAGGGCGGGACACGGCCCCTGCCCAGTCGCAACTGGCTGGTCCGCCTGAGCAACTTTGGACTCGTACTGTATGTGGTGATCAAAAGCAAACAAGTCTATCTTTGTTCTATGATCAACTATTCCGGCGCATCTTATGCCTTGCCCGTCGACCCGCACACGTCCATCTGCCACTCGGTCAGGCGCTGCGTCTCGGAAATGCCCTGGTCGACCAGCGTCGTCAGCGGCAGCCCGGCCGACCGCGTCTTCTGGAACACCAGGTAGTCGTCCAGGATCAGCTTGTTGACGTTGATCTTAGTCATCCCGCCCGCCACGCACCGCTGCATGACGTCCTCGGGGAACGAGTTCGTCCCGTGCAGCACCAGCCGCACATCGTGCGGCGCCACGCGCTCCCGCACCATGGCCAGCCGCTCGTAGTCCAGCTGCGGCCCGCGCGCGCCGTACTCGCCGTGCACGTTGCCGATCGCTGGCGCCAGGAAATCAATGCCCGTCGCCACAAAGTCGTCCACCTGCTGCGCCGTCGTCATCACGCCCGCCAGGTCCGCCGTGTCCGCCACCCCGTCCTCGCCGCCCTCGATCCGCCCCGGCTCCGCCTCGGTCGTGATGTGCTTCGCGTGGCAGTACGCCACCAGCTCGCGCGTCCGCCGCAGGTTCTCCGCGTCGTCGTAGTGCGACATGTCCACCATGATCGAGTCAAACGGCAGCGTGTCCGCCGCCTGCCGGATCAGCGCCTCGTCCTGCGCATGGTCCAGGTGCACCGCCACCGGCACCGTTGCCGCTGCTGCCGCCGCCGCCGCCGCCCGCACCAGCAGCCCGTCCGTGGCCGTGATCGCCCACGGGAAAAACTGAATGATCAGCGGCGCCCGCTTCGCCTCGGCCGCCCGCACAAACGCCACAATGTGCTCAATGTTGTAGCTGTCTGGTCAGCGCCCGCAGAACTTGTCTCGAGCTCCCCCGGGACTCACGTAACGCCCGCCACCACGCCGTAATTTCCCTCTTCCGCCGCCTTGAGAATCTGATACGTCTTGTTGTTCTTCTTCCACTCCATTCTTGCTTGTATGTTTTACAGGTGCACCTGCCTTGAAAACTGCTCCAGCTGCTGGTGCAGACACCCGGGACGTTCACCCGATGGCCGATGTTAGTTGCACGTGATTACTGTCACGTGCTCCTCACAGCCCTGTCCGGGGGGGGTTTTTTTTCGCTTTCCCTCATCTCGCGATCCAGCCACTAGTGTCAGATCCGTCCTCCCTTCCCCCTGAAACACGCCCATGCCCCAGATTTGCGGGGTGGCCTCGCCTAGGGGGCTTCGTGGGACACGTCCGAAGCGGAGCTTGGTGTCGCAGCTCGGGCACCCTGTGCTTCATCGTGGGCCTTGCCGGATTGGAAAATGTGACTATAGATTCGATCTGCGGGGAAATCCAAAATGATTTTTCGGCTACACAGCAGCTGCCAGACAGGCCAGAAGACAACGGCGTCGCCCAAGCGCGGCACACAATGCGCATGTCCCTGTGGGCATACCTCTATCATCCGGGTTTCCCTGCACGACACCACCGGTTGGGGCAGAGAGAAGGGAGTGCCACTGGGACACGTGTCGACTTCAATTCGGTGTACACGGAGGGTGTTTTTTATTTTGTTTTATCTGACACCCCGTTATGCTGGGCGAGCTGCTGTCGCCATCCGCCACGTGTCGTCCTTCAGCTTGGCCCAGTGTCGGAAACAGCATGGCCGTCGTTGTGCTGCCGATGTGGAACGGCGAGTGCTCGCGCGCCGGCAACCGCGACAGCGCCGTGCTGTAGCAGCTCAATGCCAACATCTTCCGCATCTGCATTTGTGTACGTCGAAATGCTCTCGCTCGAGGTCGAAAGGTCGTGCTCTCTGCCACCATTGCCTACCTGAACATCCATGGCGCTGGCTACACGGCCGTGTTTCTGCTCTTGTTCAATACCTTCCTCTATACCGGCATGGGCGGCATTCCGCCCCTGCTGCTGGTTGAACTGACGCCACTCACGATGCGGGCCAAGTTGGTGGCCTTCGCTGCTGGGTTCCTCTGGCTATTTTCTCAGTGAAAGCAAAAAACAAACTAACTTGCTAACCTCTTCGTCGTCATGATCTCGCCGCCATTGTTCAGCAAGAGTGCCACGGCGCTATGCATTCAAAGTACGGCGACCCGGACGCCAAGGAAACCGACTACGTCGAGAACGACGTGGACCCGTAGACGTCGGGCGTCTTGTTTAGCCATGGATGGATGGACTGCGTGTGTTGATCGACAGAAAAAGTAGGAAATGCCCCTTCAGTCCCCCCCTCTGGCACGGCTGGTGCCATTGTCACACAACATAATGCAGTGACACAAGTTGTCGTACCTTGTTCTTCCTGCGTCTCGGCACGCCTTTCCGGCGTGCAAATAAACTTCTGTCTCAGCCGCGATTCGTTTTGACGTGGCTGTCCGTGGCTGTCCTGTGTATCGCAGTCACGGTTTGCACTCGGTCTGATGTCTCACCTACGATTGCCTTTCCTGTAATGTGATTCCTACCAAGTAGTGATTCTGTTTGCTTCACCCCATTGTTTGCTTCGCTGTCTTCCCTGTCGCTAAGCACTGACGCAACAGCCTTCTCATTCACTCGTCACCACCGACCCTCGCGGGTATATCTCCTCCCTCCTGCCCCCCATCGCGGATGTTTTTCTCCTTCTTATCCAAACAACCCCTTTCTTCCTCTTCTTCGTCGTCAATACAAATTCCCAGGCAGCAATATGCAGCTTCCGACTTGGTCTGCATTTGTCGGCTTTTCCACTCGGTGGCTTGCTGGCTCCCAGCCGGCAACCAGGAGATGTAATGGCACAGATACAGAGTTGGCCTCTGCAGTTGTGCGCCGGGCCCCTGTACCGACTACCGTCATGGGCGATAAGAACGGTGGGTGGACAAATAAGCGCCGGGAAGACGGTAAACAGCACACAGCTGACTGAGTTTTAGGTGTTGCCTGCGGGATCTTTTCCACTTCCAGTAAAAACGACGTCATTGCGATGCTGCATCTCTTCGACCGCGGTTATGTTGGCGAGCCCAATGCAACGTGCAGTGCTCCCCCATGGACTTGCCGCCGACAGGCTTGCCGGAACACCAGCGGAATCTACGTGAGTTCGTTGCATCTGCCTTCTGTTCCCCTGTACGTATTGCTAACGAAGAAAGCTTTGCAACGTATGTGTTTTGAGGGGTTTTACATTTGGTTTTCCACGATACACCTAACACGCATAGGATACTGGCGACCTTGTCGCCATCGATTGCGGACAGATGGCCGCGTGGGTGCAGGACATTAGCGACCAATGCTGCACCAGCAGCGTGCTGACGTCCAAGGGTCTCTCTGGACAGCAATTCAGTTCGACTGGCTGGAACGTGGCCGTCGCATACGCTAACTGCAAACACGGCGTGGACGCGGACCGGCCGGGAGACTTTGAACTGTGGGGTCCCAACGGCCAGTGTAACTGGGCGCGCGGGGAGACGAATGATGAAGAGGACCATGCGAGTCGGGAACAAGGGCCGGCCGATCGTGAAGAGGGAGGAGTGTAGAAACGGCGGACTTGAGGATTTTGATCGTTTTTGGGGGTTCCTTGATATTGTCCCCGTTCTAGCCTGCCTTTATCTAGCTTGCTGCTTTTCAGTTGACTGTTTTTAGACTTCCTGCTTTTAGACTGCCTTTATCTATAACGACTGCACGGGTTTTTTCGTCTTGGTTTTTCTGTCTTTGTCGGTGATGGTCGTGACAGAATGGCAGGCTTGGTCTCGATCTTTGCGTACGGGGTCAGAAGCAGTCGATGGGCACGAGTCGCACATCCTTTGCATAAGATACACACCCAACAGAAGAGCGGAAAGAGATGGGGGGTTATGGGCAGTGCACATCTCACAGAAAACAAGATGGAAGAACCTCAAACGGTGCAGATGGTCACGTGGATAATTCATGTTGCACAAGAGCAGGCCACCAGGAAGGAAGGAAGGTACGCGGTTCCAACCAACGAAAACCACAACACGCTCCAAGCTTGGTCGAACGAGCCTTATCATTTCTACGGTGGTGTCGCAGTCTGTCGTCTGGAAAGTGGAGATGCAGCCCTGTTCCTTCCTCCACTTGCTGCCTCGGCCTTCCTCCCCTTCCTCCGTTTGCTCACACCCTTTCGCCTCTCAAATTTTCTTCACACAATCCGTTTCACTTCCATTTGAGACATTAACACGAAGCCACTTTTACTTCTCTGGTTCTTTGTTAACGTCAACCCCTTGCTCTTTGTGACCAACAAGAGCCGCCAACCCACCGATGGACGGGGAGACCGCCTTCTCGCCAGTGAGGCCGCTAGCCAGCGGATCTCCAAACATCTCGTCACTCAAACCTGAACAACGGGCAACTCCTTCTCCAAAACGTCTTCCGCCTCACCTCCGCCTGCGTCTGATGCGCCAGCAGGAAGAGGCTGCTGCTGCACTTGTCCAGGAAGCACAAAAGAAAAAGACCGCCGCTTGCCAGTCCAGTTTCCCATCTCCATCTCCAGCCAAGGATGTGCCCTCCAACAAATCAACTTGGAATTCGACGAGATCACGACTATCGACTCCTGTCCCACCAGCGGAAGCTCGCACAGCCTCGTCGTCGTCTGTGTCCAGCAGGGGATGCACTTCAGATGGTGGTGCCTCGATTGTCCAGCACAGGGAGGATGGCCGTCTGACGCCACCAGTCTTCCTTCCCATGCAGGAGAATACAGTCAATAAGAGGGGAACAACAAAAAGCCTCACAGAGGAAACAGTGCCTGGGTGCACCACGACAGTCGATTGCCGCCCAATTGCTGGCGCGCAACAGAGCCCGTTTCAGCCACTCACAAACATTCAACTGCAACCCCCCCCCTCGCCGCAAAAGTCCCACGACACCAATGTCATCAAAACGGAAGATGTTGTTGACAAGGAGGATGTTCATCACGCAAAGACCACGGTTATTCCACCAACTTGTGCGTTGGTGGATGATTGCAACCATTTGGATCAGCCCGCCGATACCCTGGTAGAGGATGTTGGTGACTGTGCCACGAGCAATGCCAGCAACCCCAGTGCCATCAATGTATGGGACACCGATGCTTCGGAAAAGAACAGCCATTCTCAATCTGCAAAAGACGTCGACGATCCCTCGACGATAGCCAAGACAGAAGAGCGCCAGTCCACACACATATCAACGCTCCCAGAAGTCGGCACTGGTGCCAAAAACGGCGTCTTGGGAGATGAGGGGAACAACATACATAATAGGAAATTTCCGCTTGAGCACATTCAGAACAAGGCACATACACGACATGATTTGGCAAAGGTCTCAGATACACTTCCAGTCGTCTCTGAGGGAAGAGCAGAGTCTACCAAAGCTACATCTATTCACGGTCCCATTCCTGCGCCTCTTGCCACGCAGCAGGATGCTGTTCCCCCGAAAACCGGCCCTGAGGTTGCACCCATACAAGAGTACCACAAACAGGAGCGGAAATCGGTCTCGTCCATTGCAACGAACGAGAACGTCAATTTTACAGGGGAAGACATTGTGGTCGTCCATGCATTTCCCCGTCCTCGACAGTATCCGGAGCCACCGGACAACGCAAACGTCACTGGACATCCAGATCCGCTTCGTGCGCATCCGGTCGGCCTTGCCGACGTTATGGACGGAACCACAGCAGCTTCTACAGCGGTTACCGCACAAAAGGACTCATCAGCTGAGGGTGTACTGGACATGACCCGTGATAGCCTCACAACCATATGGGTGCACCGCATGCGTCGTTACCGTACAACCGACGTTGTCGGTGGTCGGACACAGGCCTTGCGCGACGAAAGTCAGGTGCACCACGACTTCTATGGGTACCCTCTTCCATTACCCCCACCAACAACGGTCGGCGCATCGGCTAAGAGCAACAAGATGGCAGGCGGGCCGGGCGGCTCGGGTGGGCTAGGCGATATGGTTGAGTTTGTGGGTATGGCTGGTGCCAACGCAATTAGGGATGCGAGCGACAGGCACATCGCAGATGACGACCCCATGAAATACCCTCCGACGGAGCCAACGGCACCACTCTACCGTCTGCGCATGGTGATTCTCTGCAACTTTGCGGCGCGGTGTCGGGAAGCGAATCATCGTGTGGAGGTCATACCACAGCCCGAAAAGACCCAGCTAAACGCGAAAGAGAAAGACATGATTGAAGGCAATCGACACGATTGTGCCACCAATACAGATGCGGCATTGACGACAGAATCTGCAAAAACAACCAAGACCGGCATGTGTCCGCTGTGTGCACCAGCGCATACGTTTACAATGCGAGAGCAGCACGGGCAGCTGTTCCTAGAGAGCGTGTTGCTACCGCTGTCGAAGACGGCGACGTACGCGGACATGGTGGTGCACGTCAACACGTCGGTAGCAGAACGCATTTTTGCGGACGTGGGCATGGGGAACGCGCGGGCAGATGACCCAGCATACCCGTGGGAAGACATCCAGACCATGCCGGTCTATGAAGACTACCAGGGGGCGCTGGTGCTGGCAACGCACCGTCGGCGGGTGATGGAAGATTTGCCCATGATGGTAGATGATGCGGGAATGATTAAGGGGCTGAAGTGAGAGGGAGGGGTTTTTTTTCGTTTTTTGAATGGCGGAACATTAATTTCCGTGGAGTATGATTTAAAGAGAAGTAGCATGGGAAAGCCTAAGCTTGGCCGGGGGGAAAGCATGGATGAATGGTGGGACGAAGCATGACAGAGTAATACAAAAAAGAAAACGAATTTCCAAAGAGAACCACTCATAAACAGAAAGCCAAAACTGAACTCTCCGCATGTCGTTTACACATCCTCTCATCTCGATGTGGAGTCGCCTTACACGCGAGCTTGCGTTGCACGTGACCTCCAACGTCCACTTTTTCGTGTTGATGACGAGAGCCGTTCGTCCAGGGCGACATCCTACAATGCAGCCCGACGCCGCCAAGACTCGATACCGCAGAGGACGACAGCCCAAACGCACACAGTAGGAACGGCATGGCACAGTGACACGGCAGGGGGCAGACCGAGAGGAAAAGGCATGCCGCCCTCAGCAGACGACGACTGCGTGGCCCGCGTGGCCCGCGTGACCCGCGTGCGCGCGGTAGTGGCCACCGCCGCGGCTGCGGCGGCGCAGCAGGACTTCCCGGCGCCGTACGACCGGCCACGTCTGGTGCAGTGGGGGCTGGCGCACGCGCAAGTTGTGGGCGCGGAGGCGCAGTTTGCGGCCGCGTTTCTTGCCCGGACGGGTGCGGCGGGTTCCGGCGACGGCGACAGCGACGAGGCGGCGGCGGCAACGGCTGTTGATGCCTATGCCGACGAGCTGGTTTTTGGCCTGTTTCTTCCGCGTGCGTGGTGGCTTTTCCTCTCTTTTTCGCTCTTTTGCATACCTTTTGATTCTCTTCTCTCTTTCTTACTGAACGAAACAGTCAGAGCCATTGCCAGCTGTGCTCCGGCCGCAGGTCCCCCTGCGGCCTCCAGTGCTGGACAGGCAGACGACTGGCCGCAGGTGTACATTGTTCCCCCGTCGCCGATGACGTGTGCCGACGAAGAGGGCAGCCTGGTGCGTGGACGCGCCGTGCCATTCCTCTCCACACGTTCTTCCTGCTAACAGCGCCCAGAACGAATCCGGCCAACGGGCGGCCGCACTCCTGGGCGCGCTCGACCCCACGGCGCTGGCGCTTCTCGGCGGTGACGGCTCTTCGACGCCCGTCGCAGCGGCGCACAACCGCGTGGCGCTGCCGCCGGCGGCGTGCGCGGCGTTTGCCCGGTTTGCGGCGTATCTGCAGCCGGCCGGCGGCGCCGGCGTGTATCGCCTCGTCTGGGACGCCGGCGCTGCGACGGTGACCACGGCCGCATCCGCACACCTGCTCGCGTTCCACGCGGCTGTGGCCGACGTGCTGCGGTCCTCGGGCGCGGGCCGGTACGTGGATGCGATCCTGGCGGAGACCGGCATGGAGGATCTGGCAGCAGACGGGCAGACACACCTGGAGCAGCTGCTGCAGCTGCGGCTGGACGGATGGTGGGACGGGGGCTGGCGGGTCGGCCGTGATGACGACGAGAAAGGTGATCACGGCATGTGGATAGAGGACGCCGTGTTCGTTGAGGAGGGCATGTCCCTGTCACGATGAGATTGCTTGTTTTGCAGGGTCTGAATCTGTACTTCCTATTTTCTATATTGATGTTTTTTTGGTTTGCTTGTTTATTCCTCCAATAAATGCCAAATACCATGCACCAAACACCGAACACAAATGCAATGCCAACCCAAAGTCCTGGTGTCTTTCCAGGCCATTTTAAGGACCAGACATCAAAGGCAAATCTCTCTCAAAAGCAGACCCAAACGATAAACCCAAATGCCTCAACCCCCCTCCCTCTCCTCCTACAGCAGAGGGGAATACAGCGAGCGGTCCCCAGCGTGGTTGTTGCCGACCTTCTTGCGCAGGCACCGTGCGAGTTCGGGTCTGTAGAGACGGATGTCCCAGAGGGCGTGACTCATGAAGAACTCGTCAAAGTTGATCTGTTCGCGGACCTCGCGTGGCTGCATGCGGCTGGCCGATAGCTCGCCGGTATCACAGTCGTAGGGCCGCCAGACGGTGCGCTGCAGGGCTTGGGAAGGGCCGCCGTCTGGGTCGCGGATGACGAGGGGCGCCGCATAGCAGTAGGGCATTTCGTGGTAGTCGACGGGGCAGCGGCCGGACGTGATGTTCCACATGGGTGCCGGGTGCGGGTCAATGGCGCTGATATAGGGCCCCTCGGCGCTGGGGTTGGGCCAGGAGCCGAGCTTGAAGGCGCCTTCGTACGGGTTGTCCGTCGTTCTGAGCCAGTGAATGGCCTTTTTCTGCAGGTGTTGAGGTAAGCGCGGCAGCGCCAGCCAGCCGCAGTAGGCCACAGCCACGGGCACGGCCCAGAAGGCGCCGCAGCCGTCGCCGGGGGTCTGCTTGTGCGTGATCGACATGAATCTGGCGCGCTCAACCGCATGGTGGTACGTGTGCGTCCAGTCGCGCGTCCATTTTGCGGTGAAGGCCGCCGCAAACGATAACTGCGGGTTCTTGACCGTCGGCACCGGCACGTGGACCTTGGGGATGGTGATCTTAGGGATGTTGATTTTAGGGGTTTTCATCTTGGGAATGCTGATCTTGGGCATGTTGGGGATCTTGGGCATGTTGGGCATCCTGAAGCCCGGGCCGGGCGTCTGGTCCGCCGGGCCGTCCATGTTGTAGCCGGCGTACTGGTCGTCGTCGTTGTCGTAGGCACCGTCCATACTGTAGTAGGCACCCAGGGCTGCATGATCAGCCAGATCCGCGGGCTCGGGGGACATCTCTATGTCCTGGCTCAGTATCTTCTGGCGGCGCATCTCCTCAAGCACGCATTCGGTAATGTTGTCCAGGCTGTTCGGCGGGAAGTCGTTGCGCTTGGCCTTGATCGCGGAGCCCGTTGGCTTGGGGCTGGACGAGTTGCCACCAATGGTATGGCCACCAACGGCGATCTTCTTCCAGCCGAGTCCCCAGGAAGCTGATGGGTTGAGAGACATCATGGCGTCAAAGACGTGGTGCTCGACCGCGGTATTGGAGATCTCGACACGGTACGACTCCTCCCGCTTGAGCTCACAGCCCTCGCCCTCGCGACACATGTTGCCGCCCATCAGATCGATGGGCTTGGCGAAGAAATAGAAGCCAGATGTCTGACAAAAGGCCGCACACCGGTTGCCGAGATCCATGTGGTGGTGACACGTCCCATTCCTCATTTTTAGGGCGGGACGGCAGTTTTTGTTGTCGACGGCGACGAACTGGTCGACGTTGTTCCAGTGCATATTTTTCGGGCGGCCGATGCCGATCTTGAAACACGAGCCAGCGTCATTGTAAGCAAAGCTGTTCAAGATCTCCGGGGGAACATGCGTCTTGCCCGGCTCGCCAACGGTGGCCTTGCCGTCGGGGGATAAGAAAAAGTCCACAGCCGGTTCCGGAGGGACAGCTGCCGAAAAGGCAGCGAGCCCTACAATGAAACCGGAGACAGACGTCCAGAAACGCATTGCATTGGGTAAAAGGGGTGGCGATCAAGAAGATCCGTTTGTACGCAAGCACGGGATTGCTAACGGCGGTTGTAAATCTTCATAGCGTTGGATGTTGCGTTGAAAGGGCAAAGGCAGGCCAAGGATAGGAAAGCATCAAAGGAAAAATGAAGCCGACGGGCATATATAGGAGAGGTGCGGCGGAGGCTCAAGAATAATTGTATTTGTGTGTTGTGGTTGTCTGCGTGTGGGCGTGGCTGATGATGACATTGGTTGGACACATCCAAGGCAGGAGTGGCCAGGGGAAACGGCCCCCAAATATGTGGGGATGCGTATCTGATGGTGACTCAGTCGCTATCAGCCGGCTGTCCGTGGAAAGGGCAGGAGGGGAAGGGGAGATCTGGGGTGCAGGCATGCCTTCTCCCGGTTATGGTTCTCGCGATGGTCACGTTTGCAATCTTGGGTCGGTGGCCAGAAAGCCTCTTTCTTTTATTCTATTGGATTTTCGTACATAAAGGAAGAGGGGGAGGGAAGGAAATCCGTCCCAAAGAAACGAGCTCGCATCCTGCCAAGACAAAGCTTCAGTAGGAACACACCCCAAACAAAAAAACGCAAAAAGAAAGGCACACACACACAAGAAGGCCCCAGTAGCTCAATACTAGTAGTCCCGCCAATTGTTGTTTTGGTAATACTCACGGCACCGGTCCTCAAGCATACACTGCACACTCTGGACGCCGTTGTCCAAGCCGTATGACGCTAATGACGGGATGTCGCCCGCCAGCATCACAAATCTTCCGATGCAGCCGTTCCGCATGAAGAGCTGGCAGCACGTGTCCTTATACCGTAAGTGCGCCGACTGCCCAAAGCCCGAGTCTTCGAGCGTCCGCGTGTCCAGCGTCTCGCACCTATCGAACCGCCCGTAGATGCCGCGGTAGCCGTTGTAATCCTCCTCTGACCACAGGTCAACGCCACCGTCGCGCACCTTGACGATCTTGGGGCGCCAGAGCGGGTTTCCGTGCTGGTCGTAAGGCGGGCCATGGTGCTTATTGGCTGAGTCTGGCAACAGCTGGTACGGCTTGTCGCCGTGACCATCATGGTCATCGTCATGGGCACCCTCTGGCTCTGGCGCCCGCTTGCGAAAGCACTTTGTCGTGTTCTTGTCGTCTCCATGGCAGGGCTCCTCATCCTTTCCGGGAGGAGCGGTGGGAGCAGGATCAACACCAATGGACCGGGGAGCCATCAAGGTAGTGAAGCGCGTGCAGATGTGGCAGATAGTCGCCGATGGGGTGGCCGCCGACGACGTAGACGCCGTGCAGTTGCCCATCTTAACACCGTCGGAATGGACATTGGGCGCGTCAAGAATGTCCTCCGTCTCAACACCAGCATCCATCGTGGCCTCATCCGAGGTCACATCACGGGGCTGGATACCAAGACCAATGTTTTCGTGGCCATGGCTGTCCGTGAGGATGTGCTTGTGATTGACCATGGCGGCCTGGTCAACTGGGGTGTTTGGGTTCTTCAGCATCAAGCCAAAGGCCTTGCAGCCTGAACCCGCCAGGAAACCCGTTAAAATATAGGAAAAATACCTCATTTTAAAGACCGAATAGGCAAACCCTCCAAAACCCCAAGACAAAAGACAAAGAAAGGCGGAAATGGAAAGTAAAGTGCGTTGGAATATGGTAAGTTCGGGGGGGGGGGGTTGTATCGAAGCAAAGCTTTTAAGCGGGAGGGGTTTAAGAATGCGAGAAAACGACTCCGGGTGGGCAATCGGCAAAAATTTATGAAAATATCGATGTCAGCAAGAGAAAAATACTTGCAAAAATATATATATATTCCAACCGACGTAGTTTGGCCACAAGGGGGGTTGATATGCCAGCCCTAGTTTGTGGGAGGGTGACTGACGTGACGGAGGACTGACGTGATGGAGATGGGGGATGAGGCAGTGTGGCGACCGAGTTGTGAGTCAACCCAAGTTTAACCCAAGTAACAATACGTATGGTGCTGCGAACCGTCGACGTAGCAACATCTGCTGCTGCACACCGAAATTTCTGTCCTTGCAGTTTGGATTAGGAAAGTGCCCAGCACCAAATAAACACCGAAATTTCTGTCATTGAAGTTTGGATTAGGAAAGTGCCCAGCACAAAAATAAAGCATTGAACCATGGTAGTCAATTCCAGAAAAAAACCCACTCATTCCTTGACGTGTGTGCTTGTATTTACTCGCCCCTTTTCTTCCCCGCACTGCAACTTTTAGCGCCGTGTGCCCGGGTCACGCGTAGGATTTAGCGCAGCCTCGCGAACCTCCGCAGCATTTTGGGGGTTCTTTGCCACACCTTATTTTTCAGCTCTGGCCAGCCGCACAGACGACACGTAATTTTTGGAAAGATATTCCCTTTTTTCTTTTGCACACAGACACACGACTCACACACAAATGGTGTGTCTGTCGTCATTTTTGGTCGGGTGGCAATGTATCAAAACACAATTTTTTATTTTTTTTTGTATCTTGTCTTGTGCGAGAAGAATTGTGTGCGGAAGCCCCGTGGCCACCCCTACGTCTATATATATATATATATCTGCATTTTTTCTCCCCTTTGCGGATGTCTCCTTCTTCTCCTTCCTTCTTTCTTTCTCGCCATCTCGATAACCCTCTTTTTGCCATTTTTATCTTTGTCTTTCCATCTTTTCGCCAAACTAACCCTTTCCAACTACTTTTTTGCAAAGCACACCAAAATTCACAATGAAGCTCATTGAAAAGCTCCTCCTGGTTTTTGCCGTTCCGGCCATCTTCGCCGCCGAGAAGATGTACGCCGCCCACGCCGCCGAAGTCTGCTCTCCGAATAGCGACATGTCGAAAAGCGACATGGAGAACGAAGGTGCCGTTTATAACCTCCACGTGTACTCCAGGCCGAAGTATCGTGGCCAGGCTGCTCGCCTTGAGCCTCACGAGTGTAGTAAGTTTTTCATCAATTCCGGGTTTGTTGTCGTATTATCTCTAACTCTTCCAAGTGCTTCCTCGTAAACATAACCTTGAGATCCGGTCCATCGATTTCGAGGGCAATAACTGTTGTCTCTTCTTCCCGTACGTTTTTATTTTTATTTTTATTTTTATTTTTATTATTTTGCTTTTTTGGCCTGCCCCCCCCCCACGTACTAACACAACGCAGGAAGGAAGACTGTTCCAACCTTGACGCTGGTCAGCTAATTGTGGGCCAGGTTCCTGATGTCAAGGCCTGGGGTTTCCCTGATGGAATTAAAGCCATCAAGTGTCTGTCTAAAGTTGCGTGCTCCATCATGAAGAACAGCGACTGCCAGTTAGACCGCCTCTGCGGCCAGTACATGGAGCAGAACAAGTGCCCCTTCAACGACATCTGCGACGCCTACTCGCCCGTCCATCCGTCCGACTGGGCTCGGTTTATGCTGCCCCCCATCACCATCAACAGGGTAACTGGCTGGGTAACCAAGGCTAACCCCGTCCGCGAGTCGTTCTTTGTTACCGACGATGGCAGCATCATCGATGAGCAGGATGCCATTGGTGTTTCGCCTTTCGACCACCACCGCAAACACCGCCAACACATGGCCCCCAACTGCAACGTCCTAACCCCGCCCCCTCCCAAGTACCTGCATCACCCTATCGTGGTGGGTCAGGAATACAACAGCCCCACGATGTACGGCGACGACTACGATTACGACGGCAGCCCCATGATGGACAACACTCTCGATGACGGCAACCGCCCTTACAGGGGCAGCGGCCTCTATGGAGGCTACCGCCCCTACAGGGACAGCGGCCTCTATGACGGCGACCGCCCCGACAGGGACAACGGCCTCGATGACGACAACCGCCCCTACAAGGGCAGCGATCCCGATGACGGCGACGGCCACGATGACGGCACTGACTCCAATTACGGCTTAGGCCCTAACTACGGCAACGACCCCGACTACAAGGTGGAGCCCATCGGTCCGCAACCGAACTTGCCCCCAAAGCAGGCTAGGAAGGCCAGAAAGGCAGCAAAGAAAGCGGCTAAGAAATTGGCCAAGATGCACCGCGAGGAAATGAAGCAGTATAAAAAGGCAATGGGGCATTACAAAGATGCGCGGGACGCCTATGAAAGATATAAAGAGGAGCAAAGGTACAACAACGAGTACGACAACGAGTACGACGAGGAGGACTAGGTTTGCCGTCGCTTGTGTCTTTCTTGCATTTGTCGTTTTTTGAGGGCGGGCGTTCGGGAGGTTTTCGTTCTTTTTTTGTGCCTTTGGCCTTTCGCCTTCCACCTTTAGCCTTCTTTTTTTTTTACCTGTTCAGCTGTCTGGTTTGACCATCCAACATCTTGGTTGTCGGGGTCGCTTTGGGTCCTTGTACCTATAAACAACAGAAATTAATAAACGTGGGTGAACAAAAGTGTGCAGCCTTGCTTGTTCGTCTTCCGATTTGGCCCTCTTGTTTGGAAGTGCGTAGGGGGCGAAACAAGAAGAGGACAGAACACATGAATTGCGACTGAACCTAAATATCCGGCAATCACCCTTGCCACTCATTTAAAGAGGCACACAATTGATACAGAAAACGTCTTCGTATTTCAACATTTGTTTTGTATGATGCGCGCAACGTGCAAGCAAAATAAGCTCAAGAATGCAAAAGGAGACAGCATATGCAGAATATCCGTACGAAGAAAAAGAAGAAAAAAAAACAACCCCATCTAAGGAGTCCCCCTGCTGGACATCGCCCTAGACACCGCTCGTGTAAAAAACACCAAGATCAAGAAATACCAGGAAAACTCCACGCGTTCTCTATTCTGTGGGAATGTGTCCTTCCACAGCCGTGATGGCCGCCAGGTTGACCTGGCTGATGGTGGCAGTTGGGCCTGCGGTCCCCGCTAGGAGAGACACGCAGTCAATGACATCCTCTGGTTCCAGAAGATGCCACTTGGCCAGCGTCACCTTCGTGCTGGCCCCGACCGTCACGGTGAACATGTGGTCTGGCTGCACTTCCGCCGGCGTGTCGTCGTCGTGCGGCGTCGACAGACCATTGAGCGCCCGAAACATGTCCTCGTCCGTCGCGTCGTCGCCCATACAGAGCACAAACGCGAGATCACAGTCATGCTCCTCCTCCTCTGGCTTCTGCGATACATGCGACTCCCGGGGTGTGCGCGAGCCGACACTGGCCACGCTGCGGATGTCCGAGCTGTACGAGGACACCAGCCGCTTGACGATCTCGCCTTTGTTGATAAACGTTGGCCGCACTTCGACATTTGCCTTGCCTGCCATCACATCCACGTCCCAGGCCCGTGTAATGCCAGCCTCGAGCTCCTTCTGACACTCGCGCGCCATGTGCGGGCCCTGCTCGGGGTCGGCAAGGCGGTAATGCCATGTAAGGGCACACCGTTTCCGTTCGATAAATGAGCCTGTCAAGTGTTAGAATGTTGACCACGTGGTAAGAACGTGCAGAAACGAATGAAAAGAAAAGACTGCAACTCACCAGGACAGCGGTCTGTGTACTTCTGGAACACAGCCATGACCTCGGGCTGCCAGCCCATATCCAGCTTCTCTGCAAGGTTCTCCCACTCGTTCTGGCCTGGGTGGCGCATAAAGCTGCCGTGCTCCGCACTGAAGCCCAGCTCGGCGATGTGGCCCAGGTGATGGCTCAAGAACTCCTGGTCCCGTCCACTGATGATCCACACCGCGTTGCGGTGGTCCTTGGCCAGTGTCCGCAACGCCGTGATAATCTCAGGCGACGGCACCGCCGCACTCGGCTCGCGCACAATGGGTGTCAGCGTGCCATCGTAGTCGAACATGAAGAGTCGACGTCCTGCATCCCGGTAGCGCGCCAGAAGGTCGGAGCGGTCCAGCAGAGGCGTCGAAATGACGTTCTTGCGCGAGCTGAGCGCCTGCACGAGTCGGTTCAGAAACTTGGTCATCCATTGCTGCACCGTATTGTCCGTGACGTTCTTGTAAAGACGCCGCTGCATCTCAGCCATCCGCTCTGGCTCGAGCGTCAGGCCCTCGTGGATGGCGTCGGCAACCACCGCATAGTCCCAGGGGTTGATGTGGATGGCCTCCCGTAGGTTGGAGGCCGTTCCGCTAAACTCAGAAATGATGAGCGGGCCATGGTTGTCCCGCTGGCAAACAACATACTCGAGACTGGTCGTGTTCATGCCGTCACGCACCGATGTGATGAGGCCAATATCACCAGCACGCAGTAGCGCAAAGTACTCGTCCTGGCTTAGGTACTGCGGATAGTGTTGCACAGGGGAAAAGCCCAGTGATCCATAGGTGCCGTTGATGGACATGACGAGCTCATTGACACGGCTTGCAATCTTGGCCTCCTCGTCGTCGCGTCCTTCCTCCACCGACGTGGGGCTTGTGACTTGGATGAGCACGACCTTGTCGCGCCACTCGGGATATTTACCCAGGAAACACTCAAATGCCAGGAGCTTTTTGTCGACGCCGCGAATGCTGTCGAGACGGTCACGGCCGACAATAATCTTTTTGCCGTCATACAGGGTGCGCAGAGCCTCGTACTTCTCCGTGACCGAGTTGCTCCATGCAAGACGCTCCACCTTGGTCACATCGATGCCGATGGGGAAAACGCAAAACTCAACCCGGGCTCCGAATGTCTCCACGCCATTGGCGTCTGACTCAAACTGTAGCAATCGCGTACAACAGCTGGAAAAGTGCCGTGCGTAGCTGTGGCTCTGGAAACCAATCAGATTGGCACCCAGCACGCCCTCGAGGACCTCTTTGCGGCGAGGCAAACAGCGGAAAAACTCGCTGCTGGGAAACGGCGAATGCAGGAAGAAGGAAATGTACATGCCGGGTGACCGCCGGCGGAGCATCGTCGGAAGCAGCATGAGGTAGTGGTCGTGAATGACAACCACATCGCCTGGCTTGTACAGCTCGGCAATCTTGTTGGCAAACTTTTGGTTCATGCGGTAATAGTCGGCCCACTGCACGCGCTCCTGGCGTAGGTCGGTCGGGCCGTGTTGGCGGTAGTGGAAAAGGCTGTGCAGCTCGTGCTCGGCGTACCGTCTCCAGCGACCTTGATCCTTGAGCCGGACACCTTCCTCGGTGGTGTCTGTGCCATCATCGGCCAGCCAGACAGGAACCACTTTCGTGGTGCGGTCGTGGACAAGCTGCTGCTCAAGGTGGAGCATGTCCTCGCGCGGGATATAGAGGCCATCGGAGTTTGAGGGCTGTGGCAGGGCAGGGTGGAAGCCGTCGACGGCGACAGGGGCCGACAGAGCGTTCAGCGGGGCACTCGTTGTCTGCGTAGGGGGGGTGTCTGGCGGAGACAGAACATCCACTGGCTGCGCTATTTCGCCGGTCCATGCAACGACAGTGTGGTTCCATGGGGTCTCGTCGGATGAGAGGTAGGAGAATGAGTCGAAGAGAGCAGACTGTCCGCGACGGGCTTTCAGGATCTGGGGGTTGTCAGCATGTGGTAGTGTAACAGGGTGTCGTTCGCTCGATTTCTGCTGCCCGCCAGCTGGTCTGTTCCCTTGCCCGCTCAAACTCACCCAGTCGGTACCAGCCCGATATTCGAGGCTGTGTGGGATGGTGAAGGTCGCCGAGATGATGTTTCCACTCAGTGCTAGGTCTGGGTGACGGTCCTGTATGTCGGACATGGACTCGCGTCGAGCGGCCATAGCAGGCGACGTGTGAAGGGACTGGTTATTAAGGGGCTGGCTTCGTTATCGTATGTGATGTTCGTTGTGGGTGCGAGGTTCAGCCGGGCGTCGACGGGTTCTTGTGGGCTGAGAAAGGAGGTATCGCTGCTTCGAACAGAGTCGCGGCAAGTCAAAAACGGTGAAGACAGCGGCCGGCACTACAGGCAAATCGAGATGCAGGAGGCGCGTTAATGCTAAGCCAGGGGATGCTTTTCAAGGGGCGTTCTTGCGGTGTCGGTGTGGATGCGTTGACGAAGGCAGAGAACGTAATGGCGCGCTGGGAAGACAGACAAGCGCGTCTTAGCAATGGAACGTAGATAAGAGTTTGTGTGGAAGAAAGAGAGAGGCGGTGAGAGGCAGAGCAGTCACAGTCGAAGATTGAGAGCGAGAGGAATGCTAAAACCACGTAATGTCTCCGTCGCCAAGCGAACGGTAGCAGAAAAGGCGGCTTAAACGAAGGCGGGGCAGAAGAGTAACATAAGCCTGGAGAAAGAAGAGAAGGAAGGCAGGCGCTACAGGGGGCGGTTAGGGGGGGGGGAGGGGAAGCAAAATGTGCAATGCAATGCAGGAGCGTGGGAGCGGGAGGGAGGTTCCAGATAGAAAGGGCAAGCTCGCACCTTCTCTGCTGGCGGAGCACTACGCCGCACAAACGATCGCTCTTTCCTTTGTTGCTGGCGACGAATTTGCTGATTCCAATCAGTGGCTGCTGGGATTGGCCAGAAGAGCGTAACAGATAGAAGTGGTGGGGGGAAAGTGGGCCTGACTTTGAAGACAAGCTTTGGCGGGGTGCAACAGGAAGAACGGACGACGGCAGCAGAGAACATGCAGCGTCTCCTTCCCACTGAAGAGAGAGGACAAAGGACAAATGGAACAGTGTATGCGTGCGCAAACCAACGAATGGGGGGGGGGGTTGGGTGCTGAGGGCAGGCGCGACGGGGAGAGGGACAAACTCACCAGATCAGATAGATGATTGACGTAATGGTCGAGTCGTAGCGGAGCTCTAACTGGAAGGACGCCAAGCGCCAGGAGCAGGAGTAGTCGGGCCGTAGGAATCCCAAAAAGGGTAGGAAGAAAGGTGGTCGCTGTTCTCTTCAAACTTTTTTTGTGCAATGAATTCGAAAAAGAAGAGAACACGCTGTCGAAAGGGCGTTGTGCTGCCTGCAACTATAGTCTCCGGGCATCCGTTCGTTAACGTGGCGGCCGCCAGCATACGGTCTGGACCGTGGGCGAAAGCAAGCTAAACCTGCTAGATCGGGTCAGCAAAAGGCCGCATTGGGGTGTCCCGCTTCGATGCTCTTCTGCGGGGCAGCAACTTGGCCAGAAAAAAAAGAAAAAAAGACCAGGACGTGTGCAGAATACGAGCAGAACCACGGAATTGCAAAAAGACCACTCACTGTCCGGAAAAGGGAACACGGGTCGCATGCTCTGGCTGCTCGGGCCTTTTCCCAGCCGGCCTGCTCGACTGCGGCCCGATGGCACGACCAGACAGAAAATGGCGCAGGGCCGAGAAAGAAACGGAAGGAATGGGATGCCACGAGACGCTCGCGACCGGAGGCCGTTTTTTGGGTGCCAGGCTCGAAGAAGTGGTCCGACCACTCAAGCACGGGAGACAGGAACACGTCTGGACGGGTTCCTCCGACGATAAGCGCGATGGCGCTGTCTGTGGGTGCCAAGTGAACGGCTTCTAGGGAGAAGAAAGGTCTTCCTTTGGTGCACCCATCCCACCGCATCAACGTTTTACCCAAACTCTGGCCGCGCGGCATGTGTGCGCTTTGCTGGCGACTGGGCTCCGTTTGCGGACGCGGCGCAACGTGGTGCGATGCTGTCGCCAGGCGTGGAAGACCAGACTGAGCTTCGACTTTGTTGTCTACAGCGTTTTTTGGTGCGAGGAGGGACGTCTCTTGCTATGGGCGAAGAAAAGGATCATTATTGCGTTGGCGCACGCAAAGCCGACGATCCATAAACGGCGCCTCGCTACAGCGACATGGCCACAGGGCCGCATCATTGCATCCAAGTGGATGTTCGTGGCGCAAGGTCCATGCCGCGTTTCGCAGACTTTCTCCGCTACGACACAGAAGCGACTGCGACGCTAGCGCATTGGCTGCTGCAGGGTACGCAGACACACGTGCACTGGCACGTTCTACGGTGGACAGGTGCCCCCATGCGGGTAAAGTATCTTACGAATAAGATATCTTGCAGTGTCCCCGGTTTCAGACCAGGCGTGCAACGAGAACGGGCGGCTGGTGCTACATTGTGCGGGCTGTTGAACCGTCTGGATTCTTGGTCGAAAGGCAACAAGGGTTGTTTTCAGATTCGGCTCCGGTTTGAGACTTGGCGTTTTGCAACACGCTTTACCCCGGTGAGCACAAACCGGAGCTGTCTCAGATCTTGAATCCGGGGTGGAGAGAAGAAGAAAAGAAGAAGAACAAATATGCATGCGAAGTGAGAGAAATGAAAGAAAAAGGAAAGAAAAGGAAAGAAAAGGAAAGAAAGAAAAATACAGGCGGGAAAGGAGAAAAAGAATGGAGAAACAAGAGAAGCCATATTTTATGATTGGTCACTGCTTCCAAAGAACCTCGAACAGCTTTGACCGTGCTTGGCCATGACCTGAGACGACACATCCCCTCTTGTCTCATCCGACGATTGTCTGAAACGATGCTGCGCAGCAGCAAAGAATAGTGGTTCGCAGCCTGGTTGGTTCTGTATATTTAACTCGACGGCGCCGCTCCCTTCTGCTGTTCTCTTCGTCTCTTCTGTTTTCTTCTTCTGTGCTCTGTTCTCTTACTGTCAGCCTTCTTGTCTTATTTTGCATTACGCTTTAGTTTGTCGCCGGTCGACTTTGCGAATTTTCAGATACCCCCAAAATACCCCAATTCGTTACGTTCCTCTCGACACTTTTTTTTTTTTTTTTTTTTCTACCGTAAAAAATGAAGTTCGCTCTGTGCCTGGCGGCGCTGGCGTCTGTTGCCCTTGCCGGCGTGACGCACGAAGAGCACCAAGGTATGTTCATTCACCAAGTACATTCTTAATTATCATCCCGTCTGCATCTCTGACTCTTCCAGCCTTCATCAAGCGCCAGACAAACACCCAGAGAAGCGTGCCGGCCAACGCGGCAGCGATGTCGGACGCCAACGGCAACGTGGTGCCGTTTGACACGAACAACGTGCACCTGGCGCACGCTGCCCGGGGGCTGTGAGTGGGAAGGGAGGATACTTTATTTTCATTTTGCCTCTGCATTTGCTACTTTCACTTCTGTCTTCTTGCGCTGGAGGTATCACTGGATTAATTATTAAAGAAAAAAAAAACATGCCAAAACGAGAACTGCTTCGCAGAAGGAATGTCGCGAAAAAGCAAAGGGAGTGGTGTCCCGACTGTAATGGTCTAAACCTGTCGCCTCATCTATTATTTTTGTTATTCTTTGTTCCCGGCTTTTACGGGATGGACGACGAGCAATCCAGCATGTTGTTGATGTTGCTGACACCGAGAAGGCTGAGGCGGAAGTAGGCGTCGACGTAGGCCTGCGCTGTTAGTTCAAGAACCAAAAAAAAAAAAAAGAAAACCCCCAGAAAAAAACATACTCTATCCCACGGTCTCTGCCCCTGGCCACCAAACGACTTCCACGTCGCGGACGTCTCCTCGTACGCGGCCAGGTTCTCGTCGCTCTGGAAGCGGTAGACGCCGGCGGGTGCCTCTGCGGCGGCGGTCTGGTCGTAGAAGAGCACGTCCCAGACGCCGGGCGTGGTGTCCTGGCCGTAGCCGGCGGTGGCGTTGTCGGTGACGAACTGCTGCGAGGTGGAGTGGGCGCCGACGAGCGCGACAAGGTCGGTGGCTGACAGCGTCTTGGCCGCGAACAGCGACACCAGGCTGTCGGCAGCGTCGAATGGCGTCGGCAGCAGGCCGGGCACGGCGGCGCGCGTGTCGTCGACGCGTCCGGCGTAGAACGGCACGCGCGGGCCGAGCGGGCACGCGGCCGTGGCGACGATGGCGGCCAACTGGATCAGGTCCGCCATGCCGACACCGGCCTTGGCGTTCCAGGTGGTGTACCACTGCTGGACCTGGGCGACGGTCGAGGCCAGGCCGTCGTTGTCGCTGCGGGCGAGCTCCTCGGCGTTGAGGGCAATGGACCCGTCGGCGCCGCCGTAGGCCACGCTCGTGTTCCAGGCGCCGGCGTCGTGGAAACCGAGGCGGATGCAGCCGCGGGCGAGGGCGTTGCAGCCGTTGCTGTCCTGGAACTGCGGCAGAAGCTCGTTGGCCAGCTCGGACCAGACGCTGCAGGGCGGGATGGTAGCCGAGGCCGGGGCCGACGACGAGGTAGAGGTGGCAGACGACGAGATGGTGGGGGACGAAGTCGGCGTGGAGGACGTTGTTGTCGCAGTGGAGGAGGAGGACGACGGCGACGACGACGGTGACGACGACGGGGACGACGATGGTGACGACGCCGACGACGCCGACGACGCCGACGACGACGACGACGCCCGCCCAACTAGCGACACGGACGACGTCGCCTCAGACACCGCCGACGTCGTCGCCTTGTGCGTCTTGGGCTTGCAGCCCGGTCCCCGCGCGCGCTTCGCCAGGTCCTCCTGGCGCTTGTGCTCCTGGCGGCGGGCCAGGGCCTCGGCGCCGACGTCGGCGGCGTGCAGCTCGCGGGTGAGCATGCGCTTGATGGTGCGGCCGACGTCGGTCAGCTCGTCGTCGCGTAAGTGCTGCAGGTCGCCGAGCAGGGCGCGACCGTCGGCGCGGCGGTGGACGGTGGTGGCCTGCTGGGCATCAGCCGCGGCCATGGCGTCGGCGTGGCGCTTGAGGTCGCGGGCCATGTCGCCGGTGTGGAAGCGGGCGTGGGCGGCGTGGCTGCCGCCGGCACCGTCTGGGACCATGCCGGGCCAGGCGGCGGCAGGGCCAGCAGCCGCAAGGGCGGCGACAAGAAGGGAGAGCTGCATAGTGGGAAAAAGCAAGAGGGGAAAAAAAAAAGCAAAGGTAAATAAAACAAGATTAGAAAAAGAGAGCACAGGAAAGAAGGGGGAAAAAAAGAAAAAAAAAAAAAACGAATGACTACGGAACGAGTCCCGTTGAATAACAAAAACAGGATCAAGAGAACCTGAACGAGCAAGCAAAAGGCAATAACGACAGACAATGCTTTCTACGACCCCCCAAAAACGACGATGAGCGCGGATGGGCACTGCATTATAAGCCAGCGCACGAAGGCCATTACGACAGCCCCCCCCCCTTGTCATTCCCCAAACGGCGCTGCACCGTGCGGCAAACGATGTTACTTTTTGCTCCTTGATCTTCGGGACCGTTCGTTTATTTCTCTTTTGCGCTCGCCTGTTTTGTCCCGTATGGGGATAGTCGGATGTCCCAAGGTTGCTTTTTTGAGTTCATTGTTTTTCTTTTCTTTTTTTTTTT